>LPNX010082461.1:4696-93686 GCA_001517045.1 Pseudotsuga menziesii | reverse complement strand
GTGAGTAGGTCTATCATGCATGGCTCCTATCTCAGAAATCACAGGACCTAACTCAGCTAAGTCAGGTGAAGGATCATAAGTAGGAGTAAATTCCCCATCGTCCACACGAATGGGAGGAGGTGGTTCAGGAATACCTTCTGACGAATCCCCCATGGTTTTTGAATCAATGTGTGACATAGTCCACCTGGACTATCTAGGTCCCTCTCCCAAAGGAGGAGGAGAAGTAGAAGGCAGAAGTCCTGCTAAACGACAAGAATGGTGCGGAACCGCACCTGAATCCACAATGACTCAAAAAAAAATCAAAGACTCTCTATTTACGTCAACCCTAGGCCAACTAGCATGCACAGAGAAATCACTAATAAAATCTAAATCCAAATGCAAGCAAAAAAGGTCTGGATAAGTGAGCTCCCAAATGAAGCAGGTATGTCTCGCCTAGGAGAGGCTTGAGACTCCCATACACAACAAGCGGAGGTACGTAACCAATTATTGTGGCCCTCAGCTTCAACGTGTAAAGAAACTGTGCTGTCCGACCCCAACCTGGCTGGGACACCTACAGAATAACCTCTACATGTACCCCCTTGATATCCTAGGTAAGGCCACTAAGGTCACCTCAATATAATCAATGCTCAGGCGGACAGTCACAAGCGGGATTGACCGTATGGGCAGGGTAGCAAAGCCCGAAACTCTCAAAAGAGCCCCCATATATGAATACAATCCTGGAAATATCTCCGGTGCTACTCAGTTATGACTAGGGGTCATCCCATTCAATAACTGCTCACATTTCCTCGTGCTTAACTCCCTTTTGAGAGGAGGATTCTGAGAAACATTGGTTATACCAAGGATTTCACACACTCTCCTGGACAGACACCTAGATGTTGTTGTTTAGTGATCTTCGAGAATTGAATTACAATGAACTATTCCAAGATCCTAAAACCTAAGCTTATTGGTGCACCCTAGAAAATAAAAGAGTGTAATTCATTTTATTTAGTGTTGATTTTAGTTGGCTGTATTACTCAAAAATAGGATATGACCATGCAACTAGTGGTGTTATGACACAACAAGAAGTAAAATGCACACCTAACAATAAATTGTGTCCATGAAAATAGGGTATGCTACTATGTGAAATGCACAATTTTTCCTCAAATGATGAATGCAAATTTCCTATATGAAGTCCTAACTAGTACTCCAAATCAAATCTAGATCTAATGCAAGTACAATGCAAAGTGCAAAATGCAATGCATGATGATAAGCAAATGCTTTTGGATTTTTTGAAAATAAAAGAGATGCAAAAAGCAAAAGAATGATTCTACGACCCCTAGACTCTACAAGCACACCCAAACAGCACTCAAGCAAAGCACTAAGGTAAAATAACTCTAATGCACTAATCTCAAACAAAAAATCGAAAATGCCATGACAAGAACCTTCTTAAAAAAAAAATTTAAGCTAAAAAAAATGTTTCTGGTAAGAAACAAAGGTCTAAACAAACTCAGGAAGTGCCAAAGGAGACTCAGCAAATATAAGAATTCACCTAGAAGCCAATCATCTTCCACAAAAAGGAAAAATCAAACGTATACGCGACTGTTCGCAGTAAACCCGCGTGTATACGTGGATATCGCAGAGGAAACTGCATGTATACACGACTGTAAATAAAAAACCTGCGTACAGGAAGAAAAGGTGCATAAAACCAAGGCAAATAGACAGGATAAGATAGACTTCACACCAATCAGACTCTACTAGGAATACATGCCCCCAGACCCGACACAGAAACAAGAGAGAAAGAGCAATTCAAATACATTGAATGCCGAGAAATCAACCCCCAAAGGACAACTACTAGGAACTCCCCAGTGGAGTCACCAATTTTGTTATGGAGAGAAATTCCTATGGCTTGGGGTACCACAACAGACAGCTTGACTCGAGAAATCAATCCTTTCCAATATGCAATAGAAATTAAATGTCTAACACTAAAGGATCAGACCTCGTACCTTATTTCGGACGGTTGAAGTAGATCCTCGTTGAGCTTTCCCATATTCAACTTGAATTGATAGATTACTTCCTCAACAACAAGTAAACAATACAAGCATTCTATATATCATGGTGTTAGATCTATTCTAGCATATATAATCAATAATGTAAAAGCATTTGACATAATCCAATGGATAAAACATTCATTCAAATACACATTATTGGACAAGAAAAGATATTTCTATTAATATAAATCAGAGATTACAAGATACAACCTATGATGACACATTTGCGAACCAGAGAAACTGAATCCCCCACTTGGGCCTCCACCACTTCAATCCTCCATCTCTCAATAGCAAGCTTGCAAGAAAAATGCAAGCTTGGGAAGAACACAAAAGTGCTCCAAGGGACAAAGGGATGCAAACTCAAGCATAAGTTCTGGCAACAATGGACTATAGTTTCTTTGCTCTCAATTATCTCTTATGCCTTCAATGTACCAAGAGGTTCCTTATATAGCTTTTCAAAGGGGTAATGAAAGGTCAAATCCGAGCGATCTCAAGGCATGGAGAAGGACAGGAGTCAAATGAGTCGGATCCATGTCAAGGAAAACTCCAAAATGAATTTGGATTATGCACACATCTCGATGTACGCGGTTATATGGGTCAAACCCACGTATGTATGCACTTATAGGTTTAAAAGCCACGTATATCATTTTTCATATGTTTTTAGGGATGATCAAGGAAACATCAAAGGAAAAAAAGTGATCCATAGGGTCTAATGAGTCTGCAGCGGGATAGGGGAAGGCCATACAAAGTGTGATTCACCTGGAGTGGTGAAATCCGCTATAACATCGCTTCCCTTGGTCCACCATCCTTCCCAGGAAGATTCATCATTCCATCCTCCCTTGGAAGGTCATGTTGATGATACCCGTCCGGAATTTGGTCCTAATGCTCCTTTTTTCGAGACATCTATCGGATTTGGCACCTGTGTAAGTTCTCCTGAGAGTGAAGAAGAATGCAGGAAATAGCTTGCTGCTATTCTCTATGCACAGGAGGTAGAAAATCATATTGATAACCTATTAGGATCTACACTAGTACATTCCACATCCCTTCCTGTGGGATATCGTTCACTAGATGATTCTATGAGACCCATTGAACCGATTATAGATCGTCCATTAACAACCCACAACCCAGGTCAAATTTCCACCCCTCTCACCTCTTATGTTATGTCTGTTCCAAATCCTCCTAGGTCTTTTGCATCTGGGTCCCAACCTTTAATTCTTGTTGCCCCCAAGCACATCTACGTTATTTGATACCGGAGTTGTACCTAGTCAAGGGTAGACCTCTAACATTGAAACATCTACAGTTTTTGTCCCTCCCACCCACACTAATGTTGTAAATTCCCTATCTAGTTTAGGTCAGCCCTTAGGGGCACAACCTATTACCATTTAGTCTTCTAGTGGTTATGGTTATCAAATACCTGTAGGTAATCATCCATCTAATCCTATAGGAACGCCTTATACTAGAATTCCATACCCTAGTAACAATTTTACGCCATGGGGGCAACCCAACTGGTCTTACATGCTAGCTATGGGAGGGATACCTATACATACTACGGGAGGTGTACGAGGACAACCTTATCGAGGTACTCCCCTTGGGGTACCCAATGGTCCCAGAGGATTTGGCGGTCCTCCTCATGGTCCCGGAAGTCCTAGTGGTCCTTGGGGACCTGGTGGATTTCCTCCTTATGGCTCTAGAGGGTCTGGTGGCCCTCCACCTAGTGGTTCCGGTGGCTCCCGAGGGTCTGGTGGTGCGCCTCGTGGTGGTCCTGGTGGTCCCGGTGGCTTTGGCGGTCCTCCTCCTGGAGGCCTTGGTGGTTCTAGCGGTCCTAATTTTGGAAATCAACCCCCCATGGGTGGATCCTCCGATGGTTCTTCCTTGAAGCAACCTATTTATCAGTATACTTATGGCCCTACTGGAAATTATATGCCATATCAATATTGCCAGTATGTGCAACCAAATAGACAGTTACCTTTCATAGAAAATTTGGACTTGCTTGATTTGTCCAAGTTGATTAATGATCCCATTCGACACAATCCCTTGGGGCCTCCCATTTCGGTAAAGTTACCATTGAATATTTCGAAATTCGATGGGAAGCAGGGTGAAGATCTGTAGAACCATGTTATGACTTTTCATTTGTGGTGTTCCTTGAACTCCCTCATGGATGATTCGATTCGGTTACGACCCTTTCAGCAAAATTTGACCGATACAACTGCGAAGTGGTACATTGAACTCCCACAAAACTCGTTTGTGTATTTTGGCTCGTTGGCAATTGTATTTCTTACACACTTTCAACTCCCTATCTGTTATGAAATGGCCACCAAAATTTTAACTTCTCTGTGACAGAACACCTCCATCCACATTTCTGATCATATTCATGAGTGGAGAACATGGAGAAGGCTTATTAAGGCCCCTATTCTGGATCAGTTGTTAGCTGATTGGTTCACTAAGTCCTTGTTGCCTCCTATTGCTCGAGATGTAGCCATGGGCAGTGTCATTACCGAAGAGCAGGCTATTAGTCGGGATCAGTACCTAGATTTGGTCTATTCCCAATCCGAAACTTTTTATGACCTGATTCCTCAAGCTCCTCACCCCAACATTGACACTTAAAAGCCACCAGCAGAAGTACCTGTTGATGGGATTATTGGTTCAATCCAGTCCCCATCCGTAGCAAAACCTGCCAAGCAAACCCAAACTACTACTCCTTTGACTCCTAAGGTTTCTGCCGAGTTCAATTCTATTCAAAGTACTCAAACCTCGGGTAATAAAAGGAAAGGTAAAAATCGAAATAAAAAACCTGGAAACCAACAGGAGACCCCATGATCAACCAATAATGACAATGACAAAGGGAAAAGGAAGGCTAAATATCCTTGTCTGATATGTGGTGGTGACCTTTTTTAAAAGGAGTGTCCTCGTTGGGACAATATCTCCTAGTTTTTGAAGTCTAATCCCACACCTGCAGTACTTATGGATCCATTTCCCTCTCAACAATAACTGGTTGACGACATGTTTAACTAGGGTAACTCTAGTTCATCAAAGGAAATTCGTATGATGTCCTCAGATACCATCCATCTGCAAACCCGAAGCTAGAATTATGATAAACCTGCAGATAAGAAAGAAGATCAATATTCTTCAAGGAAAGCTCCCCCTACTAGTTCTCTGGAATCCTCGTCTACTATTCCCTTGTCTATCAAGAAGCCCACTCTCGACATGATTTTGCGCCCACCAAAGAGTACTCTTCGAAAGGTTGTCTTTAATCCCAATGCCTGATCTACTCAATTCTATAATGTGGTTGAAGATATTCCTCATGCACCTTACGTGATGTATACCCTGGAAGTACTCCAAAGTTGCCCCACACAGCGCAAGAACTTGTTGATAGCATTATGAGCTGTAGACCCGGATAACACTAACTTGATTCACTTCAATGTTGAGAACTATAAACCTAGATTACTGCATAAACTTTCTTTTCAGATCATTATGAAAGTAGTGGGAAAGTAAGTCTTTCAAACGGTACTAGATGAAGGATCTTCGACCTCGACGTTATCTATGACTTGTTGGAAAGCTCTTGGCTCTCTCGATCTTGTTACATCACCTACGACCCTTAAAGCCTTTGATGGATGGGGTTTCCAACACCATGGTCTCATATCATCCCTCACAGTCGAGCTGGGGGGAAAAAATGTTTCCATCCAAGTAGAAGTGGTGGATGCCCCTTTGGATTATAACCTTTTTTTAGGAAGGAATTGGTTCTATGCCATGGCTACTGTTGGTTCAACAGTATTTCGAATGGTCCAATTCCCACATCTTGGGATAATTGTTACCACTGACCAGCTTGAGATCTATACACTAGATGTTACTACTTCAAGGGCTAATAACATCCCCATGTTAGGGTAGTCCCCTCCTCCTTACAAGTCGATTGGGGTAGGTATGCTGAAGGATTCATCCCTTATGGGGATTTTCCCCTCTACTCCTCCTAGCATGGATACCACAACAGTACATATGATTGCCTCATTTGATTTTGAGCCCAAGCACTAAAATGTTGTTGAGTCCACCTCATTGAGCCCGCACGAAGCTATGTATGACACCATTCAAACTTGTTTCGATGATCACACTAATGACCTTCATTTAGTGGCTTCAGATCCTTACCATTTACCGTATTGGTTAGAACCTTCTCTTCCGGTTCTAGATTATCTCTCCGAGACTTTTCCTTCTGACGAGTCCATTATAGAGATCATGAATACGGATGATCCGATTTGGGAGGATCACCATCATAGATCCATGTTCCTCCCCAATACGAGTTCAGGAAGCCATGATTTTGCATCCTTGCTTCCTATTGATATTGTCAATGTTCTGCAAAGTCCTATATTGTTGCAAGACACAGATTCTGAAGGAAACCTTTGGAACATTACTCAGACGAACCCAATTGACATATCAGCCTATCTTGATGTTATTGAGCACATTCATGTTGGGCAGAACTGCTCCAGAGATGAATCTAAAGCATATAAGGAACTTTTTAAGGAATTTCATGATATTTTTGCCTGGTCCTATGAAGAGATGACGGGGATTGACCCTTCCATTGTGGTCCATGAGATTAAAACTTATCCCACAGCTAAACCTGTTAGGTAGAAACTTAGGCAAGTCCATCCTAGGAAGGCCGCAACTATTAAAGCTGAGATTGAGAAACTTCTGAAAGCTAGTTTTATTTACCCTGTACCTCTGACGAAATGGGTATCAAACATTGTCCCTGTCAATAAAAAGTAGGGCACCATTAGATTCTGCATTGACTTTAGGGATTTAAATAAATATTGTCCCAAGGATAACTTTCCTACCCCGCATATTGATCAAATTATCGACAACTGTGCTGTAAGTTTCATCTTTTCATTCATGGATGGTTTCTCTGGCTATAATCAGATTGAGATATTGCCCTCTGATCAGCATAAGATGGCATTCATTTTCCCATGGGGAACCTTTGCATATAATAAGTTACCTTTCGGATTTAAAAATGTTGGAGCCACGTTCCAGCGTGCGATGTCCTATGCGTTTCATGACGTTAAACATATTATTGAACTGTTCCTTGATGACCTCCCTGCTCATTCACAGCGACGGGAGGACCATCCTGGTCATCTTAGAGACATATTCCTGAGACGTCATCATTATAATATACGAATCAATCCGCATAAATGAGTTTTTTGCATTGAGATGGGATGTCTGCTTGGCTTTGTGGTTTCCAAAGATGCCATCCGGATCGATCCTTTGAATATTTCCGCTATCATTAATCTACCAGCCCCAACCAACATCCTTGAACTCCAAAGTTTGCATGGGAAGGAAAAATTTCTATGCCATTTCATGTGCAATTTCGTTGAGAAAATGCATGATTATATGTGTCTCCTCAAGAAGAACACTCCATTATTTTGGGATGACCAAGCCCAATGCGCCTTTGATAATCTTAAGCATGCTTTGACTCATTCACTCGTGATACACCCCCCGGATTATTCAAAGGACTTTCTCTTGTATATTTCTACCTCCGCTACTACCATCGCCATGGTTTTAGTGCAGGACAATATCCACAGGCAGGAGCATGTGATTTATTATGCCACTAAGAACCATTATTCACATGTGGAGAAGCTAGATTTGGCCACAGTCATTGCTGTGCAAAAATTTCATCACTACATTCTACTTCGCACTACCACCATATTGGCAGACCAAAACCCGATGTACTACATTCTGACTCGTCAGGTACTCGGGGGAAATTACTCCTGTTGGATCGTCATCCTTCAAGGGTTCAATCTCGAGTTTGCCAAGGCTACATCAAGAAATCCTTGTTTTTTCCTGAGCTTATGTGTGACCTTCCCTGTGCTACCATAGAATATGAACCCAACGATTCATTTCCAGATGAATTCTTGTTCCTAATTAGCACCACTGATCCTTGGTATGGAGATTTGTTGATTTATCTCCAGACCTAGCGTTTTCAGCCGCATCTATCTCTCGATGATTGTCACTACATCCGTCACCATGCAAAGTACTATCTTATCTTAAATGATACCTTGTATAGATGTGGGATTGATTCCATTCTGCGACGATGTGTCACTCATGAGGAGGATGAACACATGTTGAATGATTGCCACTCTGGAGCATGTGGCGGTCATTTATCTAGGATGGCTATAGCCTATAAAATCCTTTGCGTTGGCTATTGATGGTCTTCTATCTCCAAAGACTATCATGAGGCTGTTAAGAAAGGCCCACCTTGCCAATATTTTTATCCCAAAAAGCGCACCCATCCTACTCTGCTTCACCCCGTCATTTCCATTGGCCCTTTTGCCAAATGGGGGATTGAATTCATGCATTGTAATCCTACCTCATCTAGGGGGCATGGTTACATCATCGTAGCTATGTATTATTTTACAAAATGGGCTGAGGCCATGCCTACATATGTGGAAGATGGCAAGACTTCCGCTCTCTTCTTGTTCAGTCATATCATAACTAGATTTGGAAATTCATAGTCCATCGTCACTAATCACGGATCTCATTTCCATAATCAAATGATGGAGGAATTGAGTGCCAAGCTAGGTTTTCACCATGAAAACTCTACGTCATATTATCCGTAAGATAATGGTCAGGAAGAGGCCATTAACAAGGTTTTGAAAACTATGCTTCGTCGAATTGTTGGGGATCATCAATCCAATTGGCATCTCGTTCTTTTTTCCACTCTTTGAGCTTATCAGACTTCCGTGAAAGTAGCTACTGGTTTCATGCCATTCCAACTTGTCTATGGACTTGAAGCTGTCTTGCCAATCCAATGTCAGATTCCATCTTTACAACTTGCCATCGAACTTCTCCTAGACACTTCTGCAGAGGAAGTGAGATTTTTGTACTTAAATAACCTTGATGAGACTTGTAGAGATGTTGCCTTGGCTAATGAGGCACATAAGAAATGTGTCAAGGAACAATACGATAAATCCTTCTAGCCTCGTGTTTTCAATGAGGGTGACCTAGTTTTGACTTATGACTAGAGATATGAAAAGCTAGGGAAGGGTAAGTTCGAGTCCATGTGGTATGTACCTTTCGTTATTTCCAAGGTGTTAGAGAAAGGAGCCTATGAGTTAGTTGATTATGATGGAATCCCTTTGGGGAAACCTCGCAATGGGTTGTACCTGAAAAGTTACTATGCCTAGGTTTCCTTGGATGGTATCTTGTATATATTTATATTCATTGACTTTCAGTGTGCTTTCAGTATTTTCAAGATGGTTTTGAGTTTTAGTGTCTGCATCTGTTTATACCATATTTTGGTCATGCATATGGATTTCTATGGCTTCGTTGATGGTGCTTGCCACCACACCTTGAATCTAGCCTCAGCTACTTGGGTTCTCTACTCCCCAGCTGAAGATTTGGTCAGTTCATGAGTGGTTTGTTTCATTCCCGCTACTAATAACATTGCCGAATATGAAGCAGACATTGATCTTCTGACTGAAGCTGCCTCCTAGGATGTCTATGATCTAGTATTTTTGATTGTATGTCAACTCGTGGTTTGTCATTTAAACCATGTCTACACCATTAGGAACCCGGTGCTCCTCCACCTCTTTGGGAGGGTATGTTTGATAGAAAGATCATTTGGAACCATTACCTATAGGCATATCCCTAGGGAACATAATGTAGTTGCTGATTCATTTGCTAATTACATCCTAAATTGGCATATTTCCCATTCATGACATCAAATCAAGCATGGTATATTGTAAATAAACATTTAAAGACACATAGAACTCATAGAAAATGCATTTATCCATTTGAGACATATAAACACCGTGCAAAAGTCTGTATATATATATATATATATATACAGAAAAGTTTTACAAAAATAGGTCCCGAGACCTCATCTGAAGCACGTAGGCTTTCAGGTAAAATCATCATACAAAATCCTGAAGCTATCAGCTTTCAGTATACATGTCTCATCCACTAATGGTGCTCATGATAGCACATCACTGCTCAAGCCACCCTACGTAGTAGCCTGCTGAATCGGCCTGGTACTCCCACCATAGATCTCTGGTATCTGGTTGGGAGGTCATCTATATCAGCATCTGGGATGTCCAAATTCAACCTCTCTAGGTTCTCCTCTATCTCCCTGGTGATATCATCACCCTGTGGAACAAAGCAAGCTCCGAATCACCTATTTAATGGAGATGCTCCTCCAGGACTTGCTGCTCCAACTTCTGCATGAAGACAAATAGGTCTCATCACTTATCATAAAAAAATATGAAACATAAAAAAAACATAAAAACATTTTCCATTTTTAGGGTTTCTTTCTTCTTACCAATGTCACCCCACTTCCCTCCAGCTGGGAGTGGTAGGTCAGGATCACCTATAAAATCTGTGCCTGCATAGGCATAGTCCTCGACCATGAGCATCTGATCCCATAACCATCTGAAGAACGGATCACCGAACTTCACTCTTCCCCTACCCGCTCCTGTGTGAGCCATGACCTAGACCCACCTCAGCATATAGGGGTCCCACACTCTCAGACTCCAAAAATTCACCTAGGGCCTCATCTATGGGACCCGCTCAAAGAAGAGGCAAGCTAAGATAGAACCAAATATGAACTACTTCAGCTCTCCCTGCTGACACTTAGTCAGCTGATCCTTGAATATTGGAAGCAATGCTTCCGCCCAATTGAACACCGTAGGTGCCATAGCCTCTAGGGCGTACAACATATGTGCCCTAGAAGCCTAATACACACATGGAGTCCTTGCCACCCTCTGCATGGTGAATAGGACAATCCACAATGCCAATCTATGAGCTCTCTGGAGGTAATGTCCCTGCCACAAGAACCTATCAATGAGATGGTGGAACCTCGTCTCGATAGGCCAGTCAAGAAGTAGATATCCTCTACCTCCACTGTAAGTATGTGTGCCCCCACCTTGAAATACTATTGTTCTAGATTCCACATTCTCAGTATGTGTTCTAGTAATCTCTCATGGGACACCATGCTTAGTGTCTAGAAGAAAATTTAAGGACCCATAGTTCCAGAGTGTGGACATACAAACCGCATTCTTTTTAGGAGTAGCATCCTCATCATCATGTGTTCTTTCCTTCCATATCACCATATTTTGGAAGCCTAGACCTTCCAAAAACAACAATGGTATGCATTAATATCATCCTTGAGTCATTTCAAATAAAAAGAATGAATGAATTTTGTTCATATCATTTGTTTAACTTCTCCATGGCCGGCACTTCCTGGGCCCCATTGGAGATAGGCGGTGGCACCACCTGTCTACCATATTCTTGGCACAGTTCTCGGGTGGTACCGCATATCCTGTAAGGGGTATTCGTGGTGCCCGCATATTGGATTTTAGGGCTTTCCAAATAGACCCAAAACCCCACCAAATCCCAAAATAGAAGCTATGAAATGAAAGATAAGGGTCTTAGCTGTTACCTACAATTGAAAATACTGAAAACAAATGGTGGAAACTCCCGGTATTAGCTGCGGAAGATCAGGCTAGAAAATGCTCCAAGTGCTCTCTGCTAGAGGTAAATAGTGAAATGTTTGATTTTTTACTATTTACTTGACTTATATAGACATTTTTTAGGTTTGAATTACTATAGTTTTGATATTACATCATGTTCTGGTCAAAATATATTTGTCATAATCCCTTAATGTTGATTTTGAATGCATTTAACACTTGTTTATGAGTCATCCGTAGGTTGACTTTAGTAAGAATCTTTGGAAAGTTTGTTTATGTATTTTTCATAATTTCACAAAATGGAAAAGGTCATCGAGCATTTATTATGACATTTTGTCATGCTCATTAAAATCTAGTATCAAAGTTCCGAGTCCAGTTCAAGTTTCTTTCCAGGCTCATAAAATATGACATTGTGTAAAGAAGCGTCATGGAGTTCTCTTTTCACCTCTTTTTCAGGCTCCTTAAACATGAAAAAGTCATCGAGTCCATTTCCGATTCTTTCCAGGCTCATAAAACATTATGTTGCATAAAGGAACCTCAGGGATATCTCTTTAAACCCTTTTCAGGCTCCCTAAATATGAAAAGATTGTTGAGCGATATTGTCTTCTTCATGCTTGTTAAAGTATTTGAAGAGTTGTCCATCCGACGATAGGTTATCTCTTTCTCGGTTCGGATAGGACTATTTACGAGAAAGGAACACTCCAGCCAATCATGACTGGAAGAGTTCTCTAAGGTATGATTTTACACTTTTTCGGGCCTTAGAGACTAAATCATATGAAAAACAACCCCCATGGAGTTTTCTTCTGTATTTCGTTTAGAATCTCTAAACATGAATGATACCGAGTTTTCTTTCAATGGACTCATTAAATTAAACATTGAGAGACCCATTTTGGGAACAAACCCCTCCTCTCTCAGGTTCGTAAAACATATGATACTGGACTTGTCTTCTGACAAGCTATATCAAGTGTTTGTTACCCTCTTTGAACTCATAAAACCGAAAAGAGGCGCTCATCGATAATGATGGGGAAAATGGGAAGGGAATCATTTTGTAAATAATGGCAGTTGTTTGTCGTTACCTTTGAACATGGCACCTGTCTACACAATCATGCCAGTCAATTGGGTATTCAGCTGATCTTCGTGACGATCCACTTTCATGAGTCATGCCAATCCTTTGAGTCTTTCAAAAGAATGCATTGTCCACTGTCACATTGTGTATCTATCCTATCTAGTCATGCTTCCAAGTCATTTTTTTCTATCGCCCAATGTTCAAAGGGGATATGAAGAAGTTTTACCTCTGTAGTCTACACAGTCTTTGTGTCAGTGTCTTTGAGTCAGTCATATGGTTAATACATTCACATCATTCCAGAACTATGTTCCGAGTCTCGTGTCGTCGATGTGGGATTGATCATGGCCTCCTTCGACGAGACTATTCCCATCGAAATTAGCTCATCATTCAGGAAATAGTCTTAGAAACAATGTTTAGTACCTTGAGATCTATATTCCTTAATGACAGATTCTCTCGCTCTCGACATAGGTTCACATCATTTACCTTTGATCGATAGAATCGATTGGGTGTTCGACATCAGGACATCTATTCACACTTAGTAGATTGTACTAGGGTACCTTGGGAATCATTGACATTAATGGTGATCTCCCTCACACTTGTTAACAGTCCACATCATTGGCCAGTAATCAAGTGGTTTCTACCATGTTCGACTTCAGATCATTGTAATCACATGGATAGAATCGTACTTTGTGGAAGACGAGATGAAGACCCTGGGCATTTGTTTAAAAGCACTCATTGCTTTTTCCCCAGGTTACGGTGGAGTTTTGTATATCTAGCATGGATCCACATTTGTATGGTCATGGCTATGCTCAAATTTGCGCCTATATGACATAGATCTACGTTGTATGTTGGGTAGCTATGTCCAAGTTTGAGTCCTCTATCACATGGATCTATGTTGTATTCTATTAGCCATGCTTGTTTATTCCACTCATGGATCTGCCTTGTATTGGTCTGCAACTATGAGTTTGGTTACTGGTGTCTATGAGTCAACATACTGATGTACTATAGATGCCTACTTGACTACATACTCTGATCAAGCAAACATTTTCATCTCCTGGCAATGACTTGTTCTCAAAGCTCTCATTTATCGTATCACTCTAAGACTCATGCTTTGGGGGGCATCTTGTTATACCAAAATCCTGTCACCATCATGTGATAAGACATTTGACATACCTGCTTGCCCTGAATCCTGGCTTCTGGAGTGAAACTAAATGGTTTTTCATCAATATATCATACAAATTTCCAGCACCGCGCATGCCCTTTTATCCAGGAGTGGTACCCTCACTCGCACCACTTTTCATCGGTTGTCCACAAGAGGTGCCACTGCCCATTTCCCTTGGTCCATAGGTGGTTATTACCAGAACCGCTCTGTCATAGAAGGAGAAGCACGACACCCTGGGTAAAAAGGGAAAAAGAGAAGTTTCTCGAGGCTTCTAGATGATAAGTCTCGTGTGTTGCCTTATCCCTACTGTTGTGGGTTGGTTGAGCTCGAGATCCCTCATCCTAGGATCTTAGAGGCCACCTCGCCCACTAATTTATCAACCATCTCTATCCATTAAAGCCCTATAAATATGAGCTCATAGCCATGGTTGAGAGGGGAACATTTGAAGGTATTATTATGCTGTTGGATTGATTCTTGGCCCAAGATCGTTTGGAGAGAGCATAGAGAGCTAGAGTCAGAGATTTTGGGGATGAAGAGCTGGTTTCATGGAGATGCATGTCAACACTAAGGCTTGGTTGTAAACTTCTTCATATTTCTAATGCAAGTTGATTTCTGTCCCACATATGATTTTGTTGTTGTGATTTCACATATATATGTTGCTAGATTCCTTAGTCACTAGCATAGATTAGTAGATCATATTCTGGTTTCTTTGATTCATTTCATGTTAAGCTTTTTAGCAAGTACATGGGTGAACTGTCAAAGCCTTATATTCCAGATATCTACAACGTCTAGGGAGAGTCTTAAACCTCTGTCCTCTATTTATTCTGGATTTGAACCATTCAGACCAGTGGAACACCTTGCTTTCCGTAGGAGGTGAAATATTCAAGCTAACACTTGGTCTTCTCGAAGCCACCTTATTCCAATGGAGTCACTAGATAGATGATTACAACCCAAACAGTGTCCCAACTTTTTCTATCATCAAAGTAGGGCCTATGTCATCCCCTAGAGAAGCTGAGATTCAATCTCTTCTCCCTAGCAATGACACCAGTTTATTCGCTCTCTAGGAAACTCCCCTAGGTTACAGCTTGAGGATGCCTGGTAAATTCAATATTTTCAGAATGGTTTACTCAATGGATAAATTTAGATGACCAGTAAGACCTCACTTTCTCAAGACATGCATAATACTCAATCAAATATACAAGGCTTCTAACTATCAATGTTCAAAGGGTTTGTAATAAAGGTAAATAGATGAAAAAGTCACTATGCTAGCATATTCAAACATAAGGCACTCACATATGAATGGTTGATCATAAAAACGAAAAGATACTTGTAATTTCAATAACCCACATAGAGATAGAATGACAGCTATCTCGCATTAACTAAATAGAAAAAACATGAATGAAACATCCAAGCACAAGTACAGAACAAAAATAACATGAAAGCTGAACATGTAATGGAAAAAGAGCTTGTATTAAGTGACAAAGCACATGAGAATCTTGAATACAATAAGTGTCTAAAAATTCTCTGAAGTTGAACCCTTTCTTCTACATTATTCACACGCTTTATATCCTTTACAAAATTTATTTCAGATCCTGAAAATTTGGATCGAATTTACTAAAAATAGATAGTCATAACTGTTTTCTAAAAATAGGTCAAAAATCCTATCTTGATTGCCAATCTACCTAACTCCAAAACCTTCCTACTCCTTGAACTCTTTAATAGTTGTAGTGGACGTTGAAGTAGAACTCGAACTTTCCATTTGGGAGACAAGTGACACTTTTTCATATAATTTATGATTCCTCTTGGTTAACCTCTCATTGGTTCTTTTGATTTCCGTATCCAATATTTCTAGCTCATACACCTGCCTCAGTAGTTGATTGATTTTTTGGGATCTAGGTTTGCTACATGAATCCTCTACTACTGGTTCATCATGATACTCCTTTGGTGTAGATGAAGGAAACTCCTCCTTCCCTATTTGAAACTGATCTACTAGGTTGGTTTCATGTCCCTCTTCATCCTCAGAATCAGAGTAAGGTAGGTTGAGGATATTTTTTCCTAGTGCTAGAACCTCATCTGCCTTTTCACTAAAATCCAGGTTCCTCTTTGCTTTCTTGGTCTTAGGAGCTGGGGAGGCATGATCCACTACAATTGGAGGGATGGCCCTCCTCTTCCTTTTACCACTTCTAGGAGTGGAGGACTTTTTTGAAGAAGACTTCCTTTTGTCTTCTGGCTGCAATTCTATCTCAAACTCATTCCAAAATAAGAAGTGTGTCTAGGCCATGTTCCTTATTTGTAGCAATTCAAGGATGATCAACTTGATCAAGCCATGATGTGATAGCCTTCTCGCAATATTAGTGGGATGGGATTTAACTTGATTGGCCATTTTAGTCATGCTCTTATATAGCTAAAACGACAAGTTCAAGGGGTTCCTGTGAGTAAAATGGTTCATTAACTTGAAATGGTATATCACTACCCTGTTATACCTGCCCTCACAAGTGATGTAGACCAGAATTTCCTTCAATAAGTGCTTCCATTTTTCCTCAATCCAGGATGTGGGAATGCTCTTCTTCTAGACAATGTTCTTGTGCTCAGGATTCAGGTAAGACCTGAATTCTACATTCTTTGTGATTATGGTTTTGAACCAGATTTCCCAAGTCCTTGGGAGCTCTGTTACTTCTGCTATCAGATCCTCATCCACTTGGAATTCCTCTCCACTAATCACTTATTTTGAGACATCAAAGGAGAGAGAAACGTATTCTACCACTTGCTAATGGGATCCTTGTATCCTTTCGCAGAACCTATAGCAGCCCGAGTCTTTGAAAAATTGACACACCTCTAGGTGTGATTCAAGGTTAACAATATCACCCAACTCCTTTCTTGGGGCAGGTCCTCCTCCTTTCCTCATCTCCTGGATTGTTCTTCTATTCCTGCAAAATTGAAAATTCAAACCCTGGAGATGGCAATTACAGTGTTGGATTTCAGGGAGCTTGGCTCAGTGAGGATGCACGCAAGAAATGTGGAATGGATTAAGAAGGGGGTGCTGATTTTGAGGGAGTTGACTGGAAATTTTGATTTGAACAAGGTGACCGTTAATTCTGATGAGACCCATGAGCTATCCAATGCAGTAATCATTCTAACTAGAAACCAATGCTTTGTGGTGGCTCAATCATAGACATGGGACAAGTGGAGGGCAGAGAGGGTTTAGGTTTTTATAGGTCACTTCAGGTTTTTAATAGTTAAGTCCAGTCTTACCAACTCATTATTTATTGCAAGTCTAGTCTTTTCGATAGTTAATGGCTTGATGGTGGCCCTCCCTTTGAGGATGGTTGCTGATTGTGATGGATGCGCCAACTATTTTATCTTTGCTGAGATTTTGGTGGCTAAGGTAGTGTTGAGTTCTATTTTTAAGCTAACAAAAGATGGGATTTTCAGTGGCTAATGAACATTTGAGATGTTCGCCTAAGCCACCAAAAGCTAAAATTTGATTCTTATGCGAAAATATAGAGTACAAGGTGTTCCAAAGTTTATTAAACACCAAAATCTTTCATAATGTGCCCTGAAATTTTCATCACTATACCAAATAAATTTTCTGAGTTTGATCTATGGAAGACTAATTTATTTAGGAGATAACAGATCCTTTCTTCCTTATAAGCATTCGTTTTGATACAACTTCCCCAAATCCTCACCATTTCACCCTTTTCCAGGAGACAGATTACTAAAAAATAGGCTCCATAGATCCACCTGCATATCTCAACTCATGATATTTGGGTTAAAAATGAGAGAGATTTATGTAATTGACTATTTTCCTGATAAAACTCATGTTTCTGTTTGGCCAGATTCCCATCCAGCACTTCGGGAGGTGCTTTTTAATTTTAGGGCTTAGGTATAATTTCGAAATTATGGAAAAATGACCTCTAAAGATGACTTCGATTCTCCCAAACCATAGCACTTGTGTCAAACCTGATAGAGTTTATTGTAGATGAATATATTTTGAAGAAAAACATCTATTAGTTTTTTCAAACTTCCTCTTGGTTTGGCAAAAAAAGGTTGTGGAATTTAATGACTAAACCATCATTTCACAGAAAAACATGTTTTGATGTGCAACATATGAAATTTCACTTAGCCTTGACCACTTAAACCTCATGTACTTTACCACTGCGAGATTGATGTGAACCATCGATCGAGATAGACAAGATCTGAGCCACTAATTTTGTTAGCGGTCTTAACACAATTTCATGATGGTTTCAAAGGGTTAACTTGATTCCTCTTTGATTGGGAAAAATTGATTCTAAAGCGTTGGATAAAAAGTGATCTGATCTACACTGTTGATTTTCCACTTCGTTTGCAATGTTCTTTAGTCATATCCCACATGCATAAGTAGAAATGGGTTTTCAAGGTTTATATGTCCTAGTTGTTCCTACATATATAAAGAAACAAAGCATTCCTATTCTTTGTGGACTGTTGATTGGGTTCTAATGAGATTTGAGCCATCTGATCATGGAGGATGTACACTATTTTTCAGATCCAAAATCCTCTTTTGTCCTCATTTGTTGGGAGTGTGAAAACCCATCTCCGTCGTTGATCCATTTCACCCCTTGATCCGACTGTCGATTTGGTCAGTGTATTAATACCGTTTCGCAATGCCCAACCTTCCATTTATCCCATTGCTCTTGCAAATGCGAAATCCCTCTTGGAAGGTTTTCATGGCTTGTGGGTTTGTGTAATTTTAAATACTCTATGGTAATATTCCACATGCATTGGAAAACTTGCATCTTCATTGTTCATATACCCCACTAGTTTTAATATGTGTCAAGGAACAAGAAAGGATACTACTCATTGTGAGCTAGGTGCTTGGACGCTTTATGGATTGCTGACTTGTTCTTGATGTGGCAGGTGCATGGCTCCGCATGTGACCACATTTTTACACTGACCTCATTAGCTGGGTTAATAAAACAATACACATTAGCGAAAAAGCATAAAAATTCGACCATAAGGCTGAATTTAATTATAAAACCAATATCCATATTTCATTTTAAAACTGAGTAAAATCCTTTTAATTTATCACGATTTCTTTCTTTTTTCCAAAGTGACCAATGAAATTATTTTCTCTTGCAACTCTTCCAAAACGAGAAATCTAACTTCTTCAAAAAATAAAATTTAGCACAAGTGCTAACAACGGCTCCAACTTGGGGATGCTATCCTCCCTATGAGGTAGCAAAGAAATCCATAGGCCATGTGCCAAATCCATTGGGAGGCTCCCAATATTTCTATGATATCCTGAACCTATTCAATCCATACTACAACCCACTGTACTCTACAAATCCAAACTTGAAATTAAAATTCTACTGAAATCAAAATGAAACTGCTGGAAATGAAATGCTTGCCATGTCGAGCTTATTTACACACTCCTACCTACCCTACTTGCTGAACACAAAGCTCAATTAAGTAATTTCTAACTTCCAATGAATCCAATCAAGGAAGTGATTCTGTTTGCAAGGCCTTCCTTCATGCTTGACTGAGGTCATTCATGTGAAGCAGAATGATAAGAAGCTATTCTTGAACCTCTAGTTCTTATCACGCACAATTGTCCTATCATTCCACTCGTACAAATTCTCCACGGGTGTAGCCAGTGGGTCATGACATCCCTTTGTAAATCTTCCTATACACTTTTCATGACCAAGCTTCTCCACATACTCAACCATTGGATTATAAAACCCATGGATGTCCTAAACGTCTCTCAACTTTTTTTGGTTCCTTGATTGTGGCTCCAACTGTATCTCCCCTTTCACCTTGCCTAGTTGTCCTTTGAAATACTTGTACAAGGGGAACATGTGACCATCTGTACCTGATACCTCAGCTGCCTCATCCCGAATGCCAAAAACCACACCCATTTGTTCCTTGTGCATTTCATAGGGAATGTCTTCAATGGAATCTTGTGCATAAAGCTCTTCTTGACCTAGGTATTCTGTATTGGAAGAGAAAAAAGAAATATCCCACTTGGGATCCTCATATTCTGATCAGTTGTCCTCATATTCATCGTATGGTGGAGGCCTGACAGATTCCCTAAACCCCCCATAAACTAGGCTTACAACAGGAGGGATGCTTTCTTCATAAAAAAAAAGTTATGATAATCCACTTGCATGGGCCCATGTTGTTGATCTGTGTTCTCTTATTAATACAAGCTAGGATGCACAATAGATTCCATTGGTTTAATTCCCCCATTAGCCACCCTAAATAGTTCCATAACCTTGTAGTTAACCTCCATTTTTTGTGCATGGTTAGAGATCTTTAATCTTCATTTAAGTAAATTGAATGAGGTGAAGCATAAGGGAAGGAAGTTAACTTCTTCCTGCTGAGGGTACTCTTTATGAAAAAAAAGGCTGGGAGGAACAGGGCAATGCATTTGTTCATCCTCTTCCTCTTTCATTAGCATAGAAAGCCCTGTGTGTTCTTGTAGGTATCCGAGGAGAGCTTGAGATTTCTCCACACATAGGGGTCCTCCTACTTCTTGGTCACTTGTGTGGAAGGGGCTGCAATTTATCATGAATCGCTCCATCCATATTTCTATGGCCTCCATCCTCTCATTCGCTCTGGTCTCCAATGCTTCGTACAGAAGAAGCTGGAGGAAATATTCATTTCGCCCTCCATCTCCTTCCGCCCTCCCCTTGTCCCTAGTAGCAAATAGGTTCATATCGACCTCTACGATGTCCTTTAGCATGTATGCTAGAGAGACTGACCTTCTTTCTATGAGCCGCAAGGTGAATTCGCTATCAAAGACTTCATCATACTGGAGTTGGGTCACGCCAAGAGGAGGTTTAAACTCATAAGGGATAGCATTATAGACGTTCATAAACCTGTCAAAGAACTTTGGGACAGATTCACTTTCTTCCCTTATGATGGAATAGAACTGAGACAGGAATCTCCTAGGGTCTCTCTTCTCTACCCACCTTTCCTTGAATGCATCCTCCAAAGCTTGGTAACCCGAGATGGAACTACCTAGAAGGCTGCTGAACCATATCCATGCCTCTCCAAAAAGGTAGTGAGTGAAAAGTATGACATTAATATATTCAATATCCACTTCTTCTAGGTCAATCCAATCTTCAAACCATTCTAAATGCTCCTCAACCAAATATCCCTTCTCACCAAAAAATTGCTTGAGTCTTTGGGCATACCCCTAAGGAAGGTCATGAAGGATTGTAGGGAGGACTATAGGGGTGAATCGTTTGTCCCTCACTAGGGTTGTGGAAGATATTTCAAGAGGGTATAAATATTTGAATGATGGGGGATATGCATATTTTTAATGGAGGGGAGGAAATGTTGCAACAACGAGTGGTCCTTTAACCGTGGAGTCTGAGGAGGCCTATCTAGAGGAGGGCATAGGATCTGTAGCAGCCTCACATGCCTCATGGTGCTCAGATAGAGGGGTTTTTTCTGATTTATATGTACAGGGAGAGGAGGATATCTCAGCTTTTAAAGAAATAAGGATGGGTTTAGGGTCTTTCCCTGAGCGTGACAGATATTGGAAAACCATTCTAACCATCCCTGGGAAAGAGAGGAAAAACTGTACGAGGAATAACAAGACATCTTGGATAAAGGAAACAAAGTACCTCATATTTCACTTTGTCCTTCCAGGTTCTACTATATTAGGCCCATTTTCCCCAATGGAGTCACCAAGGAAACTTTGAAAAACAAATTTTCAGCTTTTGGGCATTCAAGGTTCCTAGTAGAGTCGCCTTCAAAGGCCTTGAGTGGATTCTCTAGAGAATATGCAACCAAAAAAGTGTCTAAGACCGGATGCTCAACCAGGTCATAGAATTGAGCAATGTTGATTTTCCCAAGGATGATTTTCTCATTCGCTCCCCGACAACGGCACCAAGATGTTAGCACCCTGTAATTTTCCTATGGTTACTGTAGGAAGTCACAGGGGTGACCATTTCAACCAACCTTTAGACTACCTTCTAGACAAGGTAGTCATATAGGGCTCTCTCTTTGTCACAGTAACATTCACATACACATTTAACTTTACAGAGCACATAGAAGACTAGATTTCTGCTACTTACAGGATAGTTACAAAATAAAAGGGGTTGGAAGAAAAACAAAATCAAAACCATTGGACGATGGAGTCAAAGTCTGAAAAATTTAAGGACGTTATAGTAGCAAATAAACAATGATTTATCCCTTGCATTATGAGGAAAAGTAAGCGCAACATTCAGTGAAATATCTTTAAGCGATGGTAGGCAGAAAAAGGAAAGAGCCCGATGCAACACAAAGGTGTCTATTAAGGGAGAATCTCTCGGTGCACCTTTAGAAGAAAATGATGAAGGGATGCAGCTAAAATGAAGCACCTATCAATTGATGCATTCCATAGAAGCTATCACATTTACATTACAAATACGATTTCCGATGCCTGCAACACTTAACAGAGAGGGAATTCCAGCATACTAATCTAGAAATTCATTAGAAGAATAACACATATGAAAATGAATTAACGAAAAGCACACACTGAACATGAACACCATGATGAATCTCCTATCAGCAGAAGAAATGTATTCATTAAAGATCCCAAAAACTATTACAGAGCTACAAAACCGACACTCAGGCCTCAAAAATGAGAATTCATCCAACCTTTATCCTCCTATGAGGAGTTTCTATTTATAATGTTGTTTTCCCCCCGAGATGTGTCGGAAATAGGGCATTAAAATTGGTTACAGAATATGCAGGATAATCCTGATCCATCATCCTGAATACCAACAAACTATGACATGGCATACTTGCTATTATTTTCATACAAAAAAGGAAATGAGGAATAACGGGCATGCTGGATCAAAACGAAAATGTGACAGCTAGGTTTAGGCTCGCTCGATTTAAAGTGATGGTTCAGAGCATATTCAAATATCTGGTGCTGAATCATCCTATATTTGTCTTTATTAGTAGGGATGACGATCCTTTATTCCTTATAATCATTCATTTTGATACAGCTTCCCCAATTCCTCACCATTTCACCATTTTCCTAGAGATGTATTTCTAAAAATAGGTTCCAAAGATCCACGTGCATATATCAACTAGTGATAGTTATTTAAAAAATGAGAGACTTTTTTTAATTAACAATGTCCCTGACAAAACCCATCTTTCTATTTGGCCAGATTCCCCTCCAGCTCTTTGGGATGTGCTCTTGAATTTGATGACTCAGGCAGAATTTTGAAATTCTGGAAAAATGACCTCTAAAGATGGCTTCAATTCTCCTAAACCATAGCACCTATGTAAAAACTAAGAGAGGTTATTGTATATGGAAATGTTTTGAAGATAAAACTCTCATTTTTTTAAAAATTCCTCTTCATTTGGCGGAAAGAAGTCATGGAAGTTAATGACTAAACCGTCATTTCACAGAAAAATGTGTTTTGATGTGCAACATACAAAATTTTGCTTATCCTTCACCAATTAAACCTCATGCACTTTACGACTATGATATTGATGTCAACCATCGATCAAGATCAACAACATCCGAGCAAATGATTTCATGAGCGGTCTTAACACCATTTTGCAATGGTTTCAAAGGGTTAATTTGCTTTCTCTTTGATTGGGCGAAATTGATTCTGGAGTGTTGGATAAAAAGTGGTCTGATCTACACCATTGATTTTCCACTCCATTTGCAATGCTCTTTAGTCATATCCCACATGTATAAGGAGAAATGGGTTTTCAACATTTATATCTCCTAACCACTCCTACATATATCAAGAAACAAATCATGTCTATTATTTGTGGACCATTGATCGGGTTCTAATGAGATCTAAGCCATCCGATCGTGGAGCCTGTACCCTATTTTGCAAATCCATGTTGGTTACAACTAGGCAGACCTAGTTTTACTTGTTATGTACAAGCAATACCCCTATCTCACTGGCCCTTTCAGCAACAGAGTGTAGAATGGCCTGAAGTCTCACCCGAAGTGATCTTATGGGTTGGCTAAGGACTCAAGTGTCCTCAACCAGGTTCTATAGCATCCTGGTGGTTCTTATCTCTTCTTAGCCCGTGGGATCTCTCCATGAGACGGTGTTCTCTCTTACTCACTAAATCTGATAGGAGAAGGACTCTATCGCATCCCAGCCTCGTAGACAATACGCACCCTTCCCCTTTACTTGCCTTCTCTCCTGCGATATCTCACACCGTAACTTCCCCGATGGTGCAAGGTCGCCTATCTGTCCTTGCGATATGTCCTATAGTAGGGCTTAATACGACTCTCAAGGTCTAAGGGATTTCTCCCTTAGGCACACTTAGCTGAGTTAAACAACCTCACTTAGAATTCTACCATATAATATTCTTAACATCGACTATGCACAATCTTGCTGAACTTGTATACATAAATCACTTAACACTGTAACTATTACTATCATGAATCAAGCACTGGTAAACTCATACATAGAACACCTAATGGATTCAATGTGCAGTTCAACCTTCTAAGCTACTGTAAACCGAAATATAGCATACATACATTAACAGTAAGCAAATTTCATGTAATGAATGACAGATAGCAATAAGTAGACACAATCACATGAATCAATCACACAACACACTAATTTTACGTGGTTCACTTCCAGGGTAGAAGCTACGTCCACAGGAATTGGTTTATATATTATAACTTGGGAGAGTAAACACAGTTCCGTTGCAACCTCATATGCAGCTGAGATCTTCTGGGTAACTCCATGTACACCATCGAGAGCCCTTCTCTCTTAGATCTCTTCTCTTCTTATATTGCTTCTCTTACAATATACTCTTCCTCTCTCTCTCTCTCTTACTCTCAATCCCTGAGGATTGTTACATACATGCTCTAAGAGTCAGCTATTGGTTACAGTAAGATACTACAGACTAAATGACACAACCAGAGCTCGACTCTTCTATAATACAAAATGACTATGAGCTAACAGACTAACCGACTCTCTAACTAGTGAATTATCTAAATAGCTTGATGTCTATGAGCTGCAGATCGACTTACTAGCTAACCTTTCACTATACAAAATACATGATTTTATAGGTGGCTTGAAGGTCTTGCCATTACAACACTGTGGGCCTATCCCAACAGTAACCCAAAAACCCTAACTGTGACAGTTGGTCTATCCATACTTGAACTGCCACTTTCCGTCACACCACAAATCTCTGCAGTCTTCCATGCTTCCCGGTGCTGATCGTGGGTACAGGCGCCGCTTCCTTGGTTGCTTCCCTTCTGTACTTTGTATTCAATACCTTGGCCTGTTGCTCCTTTTCTATTTATGAGGGTAGTTGAGCCCTCCTGTCTATGCCGCTGCCTTAAGTGCAGTGGTTGAGCTCTCTCCTCTCGGCCGCTGCCTTAAGTGCAGTGGTTGAGCTCTCTCTTCTCAGCCGCTCAGGTACTGTTACCTTTGAATTTCTTCTCCCAATATAGCAACTTTTACTATAGCTGCGGGACCCTACTCCAACAGTCCCCTAAAACTTACTTATGGCTCACCCCTGAGCCACTAGTAGCTGGTTTCTCTTGCTATAGCTTCTCCTTGGCTTGCTGCGAAGTCCTTGTAAATCTCTGTCAAAGTCCTGTGACTTATTTCTCCATAGCTTTGACACACTCTTGTGCCATTTCAAGCATAGCTTTATTAATACTGAAGTCTTTTGTATACTTAGTCCGTATGTGTCTCATAGTTTTCCTTCCCTCATTGTCATGCTCTCGCTCTTGTTGCTTGCGAGACCTGATATACTCCAAAGTTTCCTATAGGTTTTATTTTTCTTGGGTCAGCAACTCTTGGAAGGATCTTAAGCTTTTGGGAAGCCTTCCACAGATATCCTTTCCTCTTTATCTGGGTTAGAAATTTTATCACAAAGGAAATATAAATCTGTATCTTCCATCCTTCTCACACGTTTCATTCAGTCTAGATCCTTTCATACGAAAACTATACAGGCTATGAATTCCATTCCGAGAACAAGCCTTTGTCTGCATGCTCGATTTCTACTTCGTTCCTTTCTTAGTTCCTTTTGTTTTTTTGGGTCTCGGATGCCTGTTTCTTGGTCCTTTTTTCTTTCCATGAGATCTTCTGGGAAACTCCACGCGCACAGCCATTCGAGTTGTCCTTCTCTTTCTTTTTCTCACTTTTACTTTCCTCCTTTTCCTTTTTCTCTATTCTAAGCTGGACTCTTCTACTATCTGAGCTTGACTCCTCATCCTTGGTGGCTGTATGACCTATGATGTTCCTATTTTCACACCCTTAGGCAGCGTCGTCATAGCAGACATGAGGCCACCAATCTGGAATCCTTTCACAATGTATTCTAAAGGTTTCGTCTTGGACAGAAACCACTCGGTGCAGTACTCTGGACTGGCAATGGCTGCGAAATTGGGGAACACTAGCACTTTGTAACTGGAGTATCTCTGCATAGGGAAAGCTCTTCAAATTTCTCTGTAACTCTCAGAAATTGTAAAAGTAACCCTTCTGTATGAATGATCTCTATATTTATAACAAAGGCGATAATCTATGAAGCAACGATCATTTAGACTCGACTCATTGGCAGTATTAATTTCATGGACAAGACAACAACCATCATTTCGATCCTCATTAATTGCTGAAATACGATCAAATTTCCCTCGAAACTTGTCTGCAGGCGCCGGTCTCGTCGAAGATTTTACCAAATCTGGAAAAATCATTATACTGTTTCCAAATCTAGGGCAACGGATACCTGTCGTATCTGGATTAACTGCTTGTCAGAAGGTGAAGTGGCTGGCCTTCTATCCCTTTTCAAAAGTGTCTACGTGGCATGGGGAAACATCACCTTGCTGCGATTCCTCACCGCATCATCGAAACAAAATGCTGGCGTGAACCTCCTCAACGTTCAAAACTCCGCAAGCGTCCTGCGACTTGCGCAACATAAACTTATACATAGAGATTTTTATTTTTTTTACCTGTCGGTGTAGACTCATTACTGATGTGATGCCTCCTTTCAACTACACTGGGCATTTGCACTTCTACGAGCTGAGACTTCGTAAAGTTTGTTCTGCCAGTTCTCTAGATCAACATCCGAGTCTGATGTGAATGAGTTGTCGCATCGCCAACTAATGTTTCCTTCTACGGTCGGATTGATGTAATCACTCTGATTGGCGGTCATTTGATAGAGGATCTCCATATTATGCGCATCATCCTCTGCTCAGATAGGTTGAATATATCTAGGACCCTGAAAAGGATCCAACGGTGTGATGACTCAAATATGCGTATCCTCAAAGGTCATCTTTCTTTTCTTCAAATGGATAACATCCATGTTACCGATTGCCCAATCAATACCTAGTAGCGCTGGATACGGTCTACTATCGCCAATGATTTCTATAACTTCAAAGTCCGTAAAGCTGTGAACTCTGTCAATGTCAACTGGCACTTGCGGTAATTTACCTAGTGGCGATACCCACTGCTAATTGGCTAGTCTCAGATGGATAGGTGATCTGGCTAACTTAGGGCTACCCATCTATTCCCATGTCTGCTTAGTCAGAACGTTTACCTCTGATCCTAAATCTAGGATTACCTCATCCATTTCAAATTCTCTAACTTGTGTTGTGAGCCTCATGTCTCTTCCTGTTCTTGTATGTCCCATAATATTATGAATAGCATGCTACGCACTGTTCATAGAAGAAGATGGATGACACTGATCTATGATGCGCTGAAGCTCTCCGATAGCTTTCTCATTTCTCACAAGTTTTAAGTAACTTTGCAAGAAGGATTGTACACTTCCTGTTGACTCATCCTCGTCGCACCTTCCCGATGTGGTAGCCTGCGATATCTGTATAGGGATAACACCACATGGTGTTTGCTGCGGTATGCCCCTAGATGGAAGTACCTATGATCCTGATGGTTTAGGGTCATTAAATAAAGTTTTAGCTTCCTGAAATTTTTCTTTATTCTTTTGCAGGTCAAGTGGTGTTCATTTATTAGTAGCTTTGCGCACCCACTCTGGACCTGTATTCTTCTCGTCATCCTGCGATGTTCTACTAGTAGAAGCACCGCTGTGAGTCACAATGTTGACTCTTGGTTCTTTTTCTTTCTGCTCAGTATCAATAAGCTGAATGTTCTGGTTTACTGCTGGCTTAGGGTCCCTAATCTTGGCTAACAAGATCTGACACTCTTCTATAGGATGATCGTAGGACTTGCAATAGTTACATGTTGTAGTAGGGTTCTGGCAATCCCTAGCATAATGTCCTACAACTCCACAGTTGTAACAAGTAATTGGTCCATGGCCACGGCCAAAGCCTTCACCATGGCCAAAGCCTTCTCCACAACAAATATAAGCCGGTTCATGCTGTGGTCCTACTGCTGGACCCGGTGTCTCTGATTGGACTCTGTACAAGTCATGTTTTCTCTCGACCATGAGATCATAAGCTCGACAATTATGTTTATCGTGTCCTACTGACTTACATAAGTTATAGTATAAGTTCTTAGGGGTCTGTACATACTTCTGAAGCAAAGGGCATTCTTATGGTCTATGTCCTCTGGTTCTGCAGAGTTCACACCATGGCCTTTGGGTCTGTGCTAAGGGGTTAGGAGCCCCACTTGCTAGATATTCAACAAATACTGGACAGTTATCTTTCGTATGGCCCTGTCCTTTACACTTTGTGCACTGTAGTTATTGTACAATATCTTTGCCTTTCTTAATATCATGCATCTGTAAGGTGATATTAGCTAACTGGTTTTGCAAGCTTGTCATTCCTGTACTAGTCTCAGCTAGAGGGGAAGCCTCTAGTTTCATTGCCATCTCCAACGTGTCATCTTGCATCTAGATTTTATGCTGCATCAGTGGCAGTCTGATATGGGGGAGAAGTGCTGCAATAAACCATTCCTTATGCTGCTCTGGTGCAAACTCAAAGCTGACTTGGTCTATAAGAGCTTTGAATTTCTGATCAAAGTCCCATACTAACTCTGAAGGTAGCTTTTTAATGTATTTGAGCTCTGTGATACACTGTGACTTAGACTTAGGTTTCTTAAATTATTTGATCATGGAGGTCCTGACCTATACGAGCATTCTGGGTAGCACTGAGGTATACTTCATATACCATGTTAAGGCTCATTCCCTAAGTGTCGTGACCAACTGTACAAGTTTAATATTATCATCTTGGATCCTTTTAATGGTCCACACGGATTCACATAGAAACCAATGTTGTTCCAGGTCTTTTGTCCCTGTACCCTTAAAGGTAGGTAGCTTCATGTCATCCCCCATTCTATTTCTACGTGGTGGATGCTGATTTGTTGTGTGACTACCACTCAATGGTGTAGATTTAGGTGATGTAGCGGTAGTATGTTTTGTATGTGAGCTACTAGATGGAGTTCCTGCGGGATTATTCTGAGTCCCAGTTGATTTCTGTTGGGTTTAAGGGTGGTAAGGGATACCCCCTTCTGTTCTTTCTGTATTACTGTGACTCTGTTCTCTAGTATGGTCTGAACTATTTTCAAATATAGAAGATCTGAAATCTACTTTATATTTCTTACCACTACGTGTACATCCAATGTCATCAAAATCACTCTCAAACTCTTGTGACATTACACTTTCTTAGCTTATTCATCTGAGAATATATCCATTACTCCTTTTTCATGTAATAGCATCTTAATGGACAAATTTAAAGAGTTCAGGTACTTACCACGATATCCTTTGAAGAAGTACCGCTCGGCTTCGCTGAAGCTTTTTCTTTGATCAACTGCAAACTCTGTGATGAAGCCTTCTAGCACACTCGCAAGAAAGAAGTCCACTGCTCGTGAAGTGAGATTATCGATGCTCCTGACAGTCTGAATCAGCTCTGGTGTCCAGACAATGTGCCTTTTATTCTTGAATATATGCTTATCAGTCAACTTTGATAACCAGTCATACAACTCATTTCCAAAGGTTGCAAAAAAATATCTGATGTAGGTCTGTGAAGATACGTTTTTGTAACCAGTCCTCTGTACTCAATGTAGGAATCTTGTTTTCTGTCACAGCAAATTCATTTTCTGTAGACCCAACCCACTGGTTGATTTCTTCTTTAGTAGGATGCCAACAGAACATTAGCTCTTCAGTTTGTTCAAAACCGGCAATGGAACCATTTGTTGGTTACGACTGGGTAGACTCGGGTTTACTTGTTATGTACCAACAATACCTCTAGTTCACTGGCCCTTTCAGCAAACGACCACAGAACGGCCTGAAGTCTCACCCAAAGTGATCTTATGGGTTGGCTAAGGACTCAAGTGTCCTCAACCAGGTTTTGTAGAATCCTGGTGGTTCTTATCTCTTCTTAGCCCACGAGATCTCTCCACGAGGCGGTGTTCTCTCTTACTCACTGACTCTGATAGGAGAAGGACTCTATCGCATCGCAGCCTCATAGACGATGCGCACCCTTCCCCTCTACTTTCCTTCTCTCCTTTGATATCTCACACTGCAACTTCCTCGACGGTGCGAGGTCGCCTGTCTGTCCTTGCGATATGTCCTATAGTAGGGATTAATACGACTCTCGATGTCTAAGGGCTTTCTCCCTTAGGCACACTTAGCTGAGTTAAACAACCTCACTTAGAATTCTATGGTCTAATATGATTAACATCGACTATGCGCAATCTTGTTGAACTTGTATACATAAATCACTTAACACTGTAACTATTACTATCATGAATCAAGGACTAGCAAACTCATACACAGAACACTTAATGGATTCAATGCGTAGTTCAACCTTCTAAGCTACTGTAAACCGAAATATAGCATACATACATTAACTGTAGGCAAAGTTCATGTAATGAATGCGGAATAGAAATAAGTAGACACAATCACATGAATCAATCACACAACACATTGATTTTACGTGGTTCATTTCCAGGGTAGAAGCTATCTCCATGGGAACTGGTTTATATATTATAACTTGGGAGAGTAAACACAGTTCCTCTGTAACCTCATATCCAGCTGAGATCTTCTGGGTAACTTCGCGCACACCGTTGGGAGCCCTTCTCTCTTAGATCTCTTCTCTTCTTATATTGCTTCTCTTACAATATACTCTTCCTCTCTCTCTCTCTCTTACTCTCAATCCTTGCGGATTGTTACATACATGCTCTAGGAGTTAGGTACTGGTTACAATAAGATACTACAGACTGAATGACAGAACCAGATCTCGAATCTTCTATAATACAAAATGACTATGAGCTAACATACTAACTGACTCTCTAACTAGTGTATTATCTGAATAGCTCGATGTCTATGAGCTGCAGATCGACTGACTAGCTAGCCTTTCACTATAAAAAATACATGCTTTTATAGGCGGCTCAAAGGTATCACCATTACAACACTGTGGGCCTGTCCCAATAGTAACCCAAAAACCCTAACTGTGACAGTTGGTCTATCTGTACTCAAACTGCCACTTTCTGTCACACCACAGCTCTCTGCAGTCTTCCACGCTTCCCGACGCTGATCGTGGGTACAGGCACCGCTTCCTTGGTCACTTCCCTTCTATACTTCATCTTCAATACCTCAGCCCGTTGCTCCTTTTCTATTTATGAGGGTAGCTGAGCCCTCCTGTCTATGTCAATGCCTTAAGTGCAGTGGTTGAGCTCTCTCCTCTCGGCCGCTTCCTTAAGTGTAGTGGTTGAGCTCTCTCTTCTCATCCACTCAGGTACTGTTACCTTTGACTTTCTTGTCCCGATATAATAGCTTTTCCTGTAGCTGCGAGACCTTGCTCCAACAATCCAAAAGCCTCTTTTGTCCTTGCTTGTTGGGAGTGCGAAAACCCATCTCCATCATTAATCCATTCCTCCCCTATATCCGACCGTCGATTCGGTCAGTGGATTAATACCATTTCATAATGCCTGACTATCCATTTATCCCAACTCTTTTGAAAATGCAAAATCCCCCTTGGAAAGTTTTTCATGGCTTGTTGGTTTGTGTAATTTAAACTACTCTCTGGTAATATCCCACATGCGTTGGAGAACTTGCATCTTCATTGTTTATATACCCCACTAGTTTCAATATGTGTAAAGGAATAATAAAGGATAATACCCCTTGTGAGCTGGGTACTTGGATGCTTAATGGATTGCGGACTTCGCGTTGATGTGGAAAGTGCATGGGTCCCCATGTGATCACATTTTTACATTGACCTCATTAGCCAGGTTAATAAAATAATACACATTGGCGAAAAAACATAAAAATTTGACCATGAGGTTGAGTTTAAATATAAAACCAATATCCATATTTCATTTTAAAACTGAGTAAAATTCTTTTAATTTATCAGGATTTCTTTCTTTTTTCCCAAATGACCAATGAAATCATTTTCTCTTGCAACTCTGCCAAAACGAGAAAGCTAATTTCTACAAAAAATATAATTTAGCACAAGTGCTAACACCATCTGCCACAATTTCCTCCCTTTCTTGAATATAGAGATCCAAAATATTTGTGGCAATCATAGGAATTTTAGCCTCATATTCATCTTCCTCTCTCTTTTTCTAATTTTCCAGAGAATTGTTTTACATTTTTGGGAATAAAATACAACGGAGTTTTTGGAAATGATTTGGGGAAATTTTGTAGACTTCAACTATATCTATGTCAGTTACATTGTGAGAAGTATAAACTCTTTATCAACTAGTCTATTGTGAGAATTGGATCTCAAACTAGATCTAGGAGCTAGAACAATTTCACAATTAAAGTGTTTGACAAAAGATGCAAGAGAAAACAAAGAGACAGAAAATAGTTGGAACAACACATTTGAAAGGTGATGATTACTTTTCATATTATTATCATACATCCTTTATAATACATTGGACAAATTCGAGTGGCTCTAGAATCCAATTGGAGTTGTACATGTGTCAAGGTGAGAAATGACCTCAAACTAGACTAGGTGGACCAATGGAGACCCAACTCAGCCCAAACAGTCACGAATCCTCATGTGAACATTGGTGAGGTGTTTTGAGTCATTAATGAGTCCTAGACAGGCATGGGTGAAAATATTGAGGTGAGTAGGGTGCTCTAGGTGGCAATAAATGCTCCTAGGAGAGCTAAAATAGGCCAAATACACCACTAGTGCACTTGGTCAATCCTGGACCCCACAAATCAAGGACGTAGTGCCCCAATGCATTAATGAGGAATCACATGGGATGGGTTGACAAAACTAGGGCGTTGTTGTAGGTGTGAACATGCCAAAATAACAAGATATTTAGCAGAATTAACTCTCCTAAGTCTAAAGCATATGATATCATTGCATGTGGGAAAATAAACTTACCCTAAGGTCAAAACTATGTACTAAGGATATATTACCGCTCCTACACCCCACCTTAATCCAAAGTTAGTAAAATTTAATGATTTAAGGCCTTTGAAACAAAGGAACAAGTCATGTTTTACACTTTTTATTAATCCATGTAACAAAGGTAAGGAGGAAAACATCATGGGACAAAACCTCCCCTCAAAAATGGATTATGACATAGAAACAAAATCTGCATATACTCAAACTAAATAAAAATGTCTGAAGGAATCTTCTTCTTGGGAAGAAGTGAAATGTTCTCAATGAACTCAGGAAAAACTACATGATGAATCCTTAGACCATGTAGAGCAACTAAAATGCATTGATGGGAGAGTGAATGGTGCTCTTTAGACTTGAACTTCGAACCAAGTATGATGCCATGCCTGAAAGAGACTAAAAATGCTTGAGAATAGGTGACCCCAAGCGAGTCATAAAGATATTGAAGCATCAACTTCGAATGAAGGTTCTAATCAGCTACAAGAATGTGGAAGAAGAGTCCCAAATGTGCCATTGTGATGGTAAAGGCTTCTCCATCTTCATATGAACTTGAAGGAACTCTACTAGTGATGGTGGAGGAATACATGAGAAAAACAATGTGAAGCAATAAGAGATGTTCACTTGACATCCAAACATCTTTGTGTTTCTAACCAATACTATCATGTGAATAAAACCCATCTTCTAGAGAAGGCTTGCTATGAACATCAACTAGCAATAACTCTTGACCATTCATAACAAAATACATAGAGGAGAAGAGCATAGAATGTATAGATAAATCTTCATAAGTAGTGATAGAACCAACTTGTATGCTATCTTCATCAAACATAGATTCTTGACAAGGAGAGGAAGCCACAGAGGATGAAACTTGAGTTGGATCATTTGTTGAATCTCGCGCTACTTCTTCTTCTTCATTTCAAATAGCTTCTTGAGAAATGCATGAGGCTGAGATCATAGGAGGAAGAAAACACAAGAAGGTGCCCATTTTTTTGCTCTCCTTATATCTCACATATTCTTGCTGCATGCTAAGAGCGTCATCTAGATTTCTCCACAGCTCGAATGGGTAATTAGCAAAATCAAGGATGTAGCACATTGTAGGAGGTATAGCTAGACACATAGTTCCATAGGCTCTATCATTGTCATTAAGCCAAGCATCCTTCTCTTGAAATGACTCTGGTTCTCTCACAGCACTAATGGATACATCATAGAGATATTGCCTCTTGAGATATGCACACATATTTGACTTCCATTCAAAATAGTTGAATGGATAATGGAGAGGAAATTTTTTTGAATCCATGAAGTTGTTGTAAAAACCTACAATGAAAAACACTCACATAAACTACAAATATGTCGTAAACAACAACTCAACCTAACAATATTAGTTGCAACTCCAACTAGCTCTCATACCATGTAAGAATTGCATCTCAAACTAGATCTAGGAGCTAGAACAATTTCACAATCAAAGTGGTTGACAAAAGATGAAAGAGAAAAAAAAGAGACAGAAAATAGCTGGGAAAACACATGTGAAAGGTGGTGATTACTTGTCATATTATTATTATACATAATTTATAATACATTGGACAAATTCGAGTGGCTCTGGAATCCAATTGTATTTGTACATGTGTCAAGGTGAGACACATGTGAGAAATGACGTCAAACTAGACTAGGTCGACCAATGGAGACCCAACTCAGTCCAAATAGTCATGAATCCTCATGTGAATGTTGATGAGGTTTTTTGGGTCATTAATGAGTCCTAGACAGGCATGGATGAGAATATTGAGGTGAGTGGGGTGCTCTAGGTGGAAATAAATGTTCATAGGAGAGCTAAAATAGGCCAAATACACCACTGGCACACTTGTTCAAGCCTGGACCCCAGAAATCAAGGAGGTAGAGCCCCAATACATTAATGAGGGAGCACATGGGATGGGTTGACCAAACTATGGCGCTGTTGTAGGTGTGAACATGCCAAAATAACTAGATGTTTAGCAGAATTAACGTTCCTAATTCTAAACCATAGGATATCATTGCATGTGGGAAAATAAACTTAGCTTAAGGTCAAAACTATGTACTAAGGATGTATTACTGTTCCTAGATCTATAATAATAAAAAATGGTATTTTTTAAATCTCTTTCGTATTTAATATGATACCAATATGATTCTAGTGTTTTAGCTCAAGAATAACAATCAACTACTATGGATAACCAAACATATCCTTCCAGTATTTTATCTTCTAAAATATGCAATTTTTCTTTATCTAGGTTGTCTAAGGGTCTAAAAAAAGTTAAAGTGCATTGATTTATTTTATTTGGTACAAAATCATGTTGCATAATACTTAGGTGAACATTCCAAGGAACCATTTTTATAATGCTTGAGAACATTCCACCATTTGTTCCACAAATCACCATATATCAAGACAAGAGTCATCTTGTCTTTAAGACTGTTCTTGTTTTGAACTTTCAAATATCAATGTGTTCATTCATGAAACTCTGAAACCAAATAAAGATTTTTTTTTTAAAATTACCAATGCACTTAATAAAAAATATTGAATCAAGCTGGTAAAAAAAAATTTATACGTGCAACTGAGTTAACGGAATGTGTCGCTTCCCATAGCGGGATGGTTTGTCACTATAATTCATTTCTCCCTTTCTTTGATAATGTGATCAATGAAGGGAGTGTCAAAAAATTCTTTGTTAGAAGTATTTTTTGTCTTCCCAATTTCAAAATTATAGTCGTTGGAACATCTTTATGAAGAAAATGAGGTTTACAAAAACGATACTATTGGCTCAGGAATTTGTCCCTATTTTCATCACCTATCAACACCTATTTCATCCCTCTTCTTCCTATTATTTACCATTTCTCATTCCATTTTCCATCCATTTTGCTATAACTGCTCTTAAAATCCCATATTACTCCCATTGATGCTTTAGTGGTTAACAATGATTAGTTTCCTTTATTTTTTATGAATTGAAGACTATTATGCATGATTTTACTGATCATGGTTTATGAAACAATCTCTTGTAGAAACACTCAGGGTTCAATTCTCCAAAGTAGGCATGCTGACACACGTCTACATGGAAATATACAACATGGTTGTGTTCTTAGGTTTGATGAGATGGATTCGTGATCTTTAATTCATACCAAGATCCAACATGGCAACCTCCAGCTCATAATCAAATGGTCCCAATGAAATGTATCTCTGAATTTATAAATATACATTTTTGAGATTTGGGTACATGCATAGCTGAGACCTTGCTTCGAAAGTGGCTCTAGTGGAAGTTTTCCTACACTTGAAGATACTTTGTCTTTTTCAACTAGAATTGGATATTGTAAATAAATAAAATATTAAAGAGAAAAATAAGTTTGGTTTTAAAAACCAGTTTACTGGTGCAACTAGACATGATTTTTTCTTGAGAACCAAGTTACTGGCTGGAAAAGTTCACAATAAGTTCTATAAGTTTCATGTTGGTTCTATTTTTCACTATGGTTCTTCACAATCACTTGCTATGTACTCATATTGTATGATGTTGAATTCATTAAGGTCTACCTTCCAATGGTATTCTTCCATGGACCTCAACACACTATTTGGGAAACATGACTTGAGTTATGTATAGCACCTTGTATTTTACATGCATAAATTGTGAATTCCCTCGCTGACAATCAAGTGAATACATCAATGTCTCTTGTTTGTCAAATACTGCAGGTGACTCAACTTCAACACAATTATTTTTACCCGTCAGGTTGTACTATTGTACCTTGACATCTCATTGTCATCATTGATGAGTTGTCTCACATTGGTTAACAATTTTTATTATTTATTTGTAATGCAATGAATTTTTTCCATGTTTGACTTCAAGAACATCCATTCACATGGATTAACGTGTACATAGGCACAGATATTAGATGAAGACTATATATTTCTATTGTTCCATCTATTCAACAGTAATTTTTCACTTAGTTCAAAACCATTTTATTTTCATGCATTCATTTTTTCAGTAGTAACAATCCCTAGAAACACTGCTACAATACATCAACTTTAAGGATTTTAGTGTTCCATCTATCATAATAAAGACCAGCTTTAGATTTATTTATTTGATCTCAGACTCAGCTATCATGAATCCCAACTCCAACATCATCTACCTTAGCTTGAACAATTGCTAATTTTAGATCAGATTCAACCTCATTCATTTTCATCTCTCATATACATCTGTCTCAGTATCACATGGACCTACATTGCTCAAGCATCATTCCATCCATGCCAACCAATTTTTCACAGAGGTAAAACTTGAGGTAAAATAACATGAGTTTTATTTTATTTTATTAATGATTTAGGAAAATATTATGAAAACCATTAAGCATTATGCCCTTCCATTGTCATTTTCGCTACTTTAACATTTATTATTTGTAAAGATATAAAAACCTTTCCATTTTGGGGAAAACCTTGTCATATTTGTTCATCTATTCCTATCATTTCCCATTTCATTCTAACACCTCACCATTCCACATCATGCACGCCCAATTCAAGTCCATTCCAAGAGCTCCTACATCTAATCATGAGACAATTCTTTATTTCTTACTCTTCAAGAACGTACATCAGAAGAAGCCTATGCTTCCATACAACAAAAGATGCATTCCTCAGGTATGTGTTTATTGGTTCACCTGATGTATAAATTAGTTCAAATGCATGGATGTTGTGGTTTCACATAGAAGGAGAATATAGGGGGCTTAGTTTCAAGTTACATGAATGGATATTCTATAAAAACCACATATCATCATTTCCCGTATGTACAAGATAGAAGGAAACTTTGATAGCAGAAATAATATGAAGTCCTACTACTACTAAAATGTAACGAATGGAAATCACACCATGTTATGCTTAATTACTTCTACCTCTACTAGCAACATACTTTTTCAACAGTTAATAAATTTTGTATGAGACTGTATATCAGATTTTAAACCAACATTCTTGTAGCAGTGCACACCAATGTTATCTTGTACATTCAAGGCATGAGGATTATAACATTTATGATTGATTCTACTATTTTTTTATCATCCCTTTCATATCTCCACTGTATACTTAGACTTTAGCATGCTATTGCAGTCTTAGAAGGAAGTCTATGGCAGCATTTGAACAATGATTGGTCTTCATTTGGTCTATTTTCTCTAAATTTGAACCAGTAAGGATTAACAACAATTGAAAGGTATAATTTTATTGGTAAAAGGAGGAAATTTCAGATGATGATCTACAACACATTTGGACATTCCCTTGTATTCATGTGATGTTATATGAATGCATTACTAGTTAAAAGATTAATTTTATTTGCAAGAACTTTCCTTTCACAAGTAATACCAAGTTCCATAAAGTTTCCACCTTGTGAATACAATGATTATTTATGTCAATAAGTGGATTTGAAAGGAAATCCATTTAGGAAGAAAATGCACTTTCAGAGTTTAGGTGACCAGGAAGATTAGGTAGTTCAGGAATTAAATGAGTTACAAGGAATGTGAAACCAACTCACTTCAGCATTAAGTGAGCATTGTTTTGGGAATATTTGGAAAAACCTATAGTAGGTCATGAAATGGAATTTTTTTGTAGCCCCAATACAAATCATAGATATCTAGTAATGTTTTTTATTTTTCCTATTGGTTCTTTTGATCAACTTGTGTTGTATTCAAAGATGTTATATGATCTTGGTTTTGTTTCATTGTGTCTCCTACTAAGCAACTACAATCATACTATTAAGGAAAATGAATGAAGAAGGATATTTGGTGTGTTTACGGATAAATTGCAATAAATTACCCTCTAAGGTAGTAAAATATAAATTCATTGGAACCAATATAGTAAGCAATAGAGAGATTCCACCATCATAGAGAAAATACTATACAAACATGATATGAGAGGTTGATTCTTAGCCAAGCAAGTACAAAATTATTTTCTATTTTCTGCAATCGAGGAAGACTACAAGTGGCCGCTATAGGAATAATATTTTAGTCCAAATATTTTATGTAAGGAAAGACATCATAACACCAGTCTCACATTATCCTCAATAAGATAGCATTTTGGACATAACAATGAAGACAAAGGGATTCATATAGACATGTTTTGTATTTAGTTTGGCGGAGATGTATATTTCCAATGAAGTTGAAAACTCTTCTTTTCCATGAGGAGATGAAAACTATTTAGTTTGTAGGAGGAGTTATTTTGTTTCTTGGTTTTCTATTCATATGTATATTGGTCATGCATGTTGTGTTTATACAAAGTGGAGAAATTAAAGTGATCTTATATTGCAAGTGGCAACTTTAATATTCATGAAACTTGGAGGAAAGAAGCAATATTTCAAGGAGAACAAACCTAGTAAGTTTTAACTCAATCCAATTTACAGTTTTCAAGAAAATGAGCATCATCAACCATGACCATTTTCCCTATATTGTGATATCCATGCATCAGTTGGATTTTATTTTTGGTGAGTAGAAGCATTTTGGTAAGAGGAATATACTCACCAACTTGTAGAAAAAAATACTTCACAGATTTCGAAAAAATGGCCATCATATCCTACATCCAATTTGCATTTTTCTTGAAATCTGTGTTGTGGGTATCTCTAATTTTTGGCATGGAGATGCATTGGAGTAATAAAACATTTCTTGAAAATTTTTATCCAAACCCAGTTTGTAATTTGTGAGAAAGTGGTTGAGTAATTTTGTTGAAAAAATTGTTGAAATACCTACGTAAATTTGCCAATTAATGACTTATTTGCTCATTTATTGAAATCTATGAACTAGGTCCAACTCTTTTAGAACTATTTCAACAATGTTTCAACAATGGCTTAGTAGTGTTTCAACAATAATTTTGAGAAACCTGATATCTTGGGATTGTTGCATTGGGTTGGTATGAGTTTTGGTAGGAATATGTATTAAAAGGTGAGTTATTACATTACCAAAAATATTCTTCATCCATGTTATGGTTTGCATACAAAGTAGAATTTTGAAAATTGGTGTTACTCCACTACACTTTGCTGAAACACGATCATGATTTCTAATAAATCACTTGAGGGATAATTTTGAAAGTATGATGCCTATGAACATGAAGCATAAATATGCTAAGATGATATACATGACATTATATTGAGAAATCATCACTTGTTATGTTCATGATTTTCTAATGATGAAATGTTTTAAGATTGTCCTTTCATGAGAAATGCAACTGAAGTTTCAAGTATTATTTGGAAGGAACCATCATATTCCATTAGCATCATTTGTAGGAAAACATAGTAGTTTTTGTCACTATGCATGGTAGAATCAAAGCAACAGTAAAATGGGTCCTTCTAATTTCGATGTTATACAGGTATTGGGTACCATGAGGACATGCAACAATTTCAGATTGGGGGAGATGTTGGGTCATGAATTTGTCCCTATTTTCATCACCTATTGAAACCTATTTCATCCATCTTCTTCCTATTATTTCCCATTTATCATTCCATTTTACACCAATTTGATGTAACTACTCGTAAAATACCATATTACTCCCATTAATGCTTTAGTGATTAACACCAATTATTTTCCTTTATTTTTGATGAATCGAAGACTATTACACATGTTTTTACTGATGATGGTTAATGAAGCAATACCTTGTAGCAAAAATCATTGTTCAAGACTCAAAAGCTGGCATTCTAGCACACGTCTACATGGAAATATACAACATGGTTGTGTTCTTAGGTTTGATGAGATGGATTCATGATCTTGAAATTGTACCTAGATCCCACATGGTACCCTCCAACTCATGATCAAACGGTCCCAACCAAAAAGACGTGCGAGATAAGAACACATTGCTTTGCATTATTATTTCCATGAATATTGAGAAGAATCACGAAAATATGGGACACATGTTTTGTGAAAAATGACCTTTGTTACTTGACTCATGAGAAACCTGCCCAAAACAACCGTGGTTTGAGATATACGATTAGTTATTTAAAGGGGATTTTCCATATTTACTATTGTGACCGATGTTTCAAATTAGCAATTTTTTAAAACATATTCCAAGATGGGAATTTGTTTCCTCATCCTCATGAGATATTTTTATGTACAAATCTATAATCCATCTCATGTTTAGGGGATTAAACAATTAGTATTGAAATTCATTATTCTCTTCAGATCCAACTTTGTAGTAGCTCAATCTTTTCCAACAGATGTTGATGGTTTCTTAAAGCGAAGCTGTAGACTTCTCATTGTGGAGATCCGACTCTATTCAATGGAAAAAGGTCCCTCTTCCCCGAGGAGGTGTTTGTAGTGTTGATTACAAGTTTGTTAGTGTTTGAATTTGTTTATTATTTAGTTCTTGATTTCATTCGTTGTTATATTTATTGTTGTTGTTATTATTCATGTTAATTCGTTTGATAGATCACTCGCTAGCAGAGCAAGATTTATGTAATTATATCTTGCTTCATAACAGTTGATTTTTATTGCAATGTTTGGAGTGTGATTTGATTTGTGTTAGTTTTTCAACATTAAGCTAGCATTATTAGGATCTTTAACTGAGAGAATAACAAGTATAGAAATCAAACACAAGAGACAATGAACATAGTGTTTTTCCTTGAGGAAACCATAAAGGAGAAAACCTCACAACTTCCTCAGAGATAGAATCAGCACCAAAACAGTAAGTGATCTCCCAACATCAATAATATTCTTCTTGAATAGCCCCAGTGTCTTCTCCTTCCTCAACTACATGCTACACTTGAGTGTGTATGACTTGTGTGTTAAATAGAGACTCCAGTTCATTATTTATACTAATCCCAACATGACTAAAACCCTACTAGGTCCGACGTCTACTAGGAGAGTCTAATAAGCCTAGTGCCTCATAACTGCGGGGACTTTAACACTTAGACAATCGTAGGGTTACCCACCATGACTTGACATGACATGTTTACATTATTGATCCTCCCGATCGGAACATTAGGACATGACAACATGACTCAAATACATAATAGATACATCCCAGAATAAACATCGGGTTACAATACATAAGATGCATAGATGAATAAATTCCGAAGTTACAAATACATCAACAATCCCTCTTAACTAGGAAGGTATTCTTTCGACACAATTTTCAGCACTGGTCTTCTTCTTTGTATCAACTGGATCATCTCATCATCTGCATCTCTGGCCTTCTTGAGTCTTTAATTCATCTTTGTCTTCAAGTCATCTTCGTCTTCAAGTCATCGGCTCTGGATCATCTCTCTATCTGGATCATCATGGGACATCATCACTAGATCTCGATCATCAATTGATCTGGATCATCATGTGGCATCATCTCTGGATCTGGATCATCACTCGATCTGGATCGTCATTGGATCTCAATCATCACTCGATCTAGATCATCATTGGCTATCATCACTGGATCTCGATCATCACTCGATCTTGATCATCCCTAGTGCTATCTCAAGATTATTCTCATCACAAGAAGTTCTACAGATCCAACCCTTTTTCATGCTGGTTGTAGTTCTAGCATCCATGTAGGTATTCTCCAGCACTTACATCTGACCTACTTGTCAGAAGGGCCCAGCACTCACATTCACTAACATGATAGGACACAACTACTATCATCTGTGAAAGGGCTTCAGCACTTACATTTGACCTACTCATCAGAAGGGCACAGTTCTCACATCCATCTAGGCTAGAACACATCCTGCTCACAATGATGGAAGAGTTTTGCACTTCCATTCAGGCCGGAACCACATCCTTCTCACAATGATGAAAGAACTCTCTTCTTTCACCCAAGCCGGAACCACATCCTGCTCACAATGATGGAAGATTTCCTCACTTTCATCTAGGCTAGAACCACATCCTACTCACAATGATGGAAGAACTCTGTTCTTCCACCCAGGCCGGAACCACATCTTGCTCACAATGATGAAAGACTCTCATCCAAGCGGGAACACATCCTGCTCACAATTATGAAAGATTTATGCACTTACATTCATCCAAGCGGGAACAAATCCTTCTCACAATGATGAAAGGGCTTGCACTCACATCTGATATTGTAGGAACCAATCCTACAGTCATATTATAATGGCCCCTAATCCTCCTCGACTGAGCTACCTGGTAATTGGCCAGGTGCATCCATTCTCCTAGAGAATGGCAATTGCCCTTACATCTGACCTGCTCGTCGGAATGGCCAACATTCACATCTGACATGGAAGGAACTTAATCCTTTAGCCATGATATAATGGTTCAACCCTTACATCTGATCAAGTGGGAACACATCCCTCTATCACATCAGAATGGCTACTCAGTCCTAGACTAAGTGTTCCTGGTACCTCACTAGGAAGCTCCATTCAAAGAATGGCAATTGCCCTTACATCTGTCCTACTTGATAGAATGGAGAGCACTCATATATGACATGGAAGGAAGCAATCCTCTCACCATTACATAATGGCTCAGCCCTTATATCTGACCTACTCGTCAGAATGGCTAAGGATCCTAGCACTCATATCTGACATGGAAGGAACCAATCCTCTCACCATGACAGAATGGCTTAGCCCTTACATTTGACCATGGAAGGAACCAATCCTCTCACCATGACAGAATGGCTTAGCCCTTACATTTGACCATGGAAGGAACCAATCCTCTCACCATGTCAGAATGGCTATGGGTCTCATCACTTTCTCTTTGAGGAAACGTCGATCTAGAGAACACCAATCTTCTCCCTGATGTACTCGAACTTCAGCCTAGCCAATGGCTTTTTCAATACATCAGCTATCTATTCCTCTGTCACAACATACTGGAGCTTCACTGCTCCTCTCTACACCATATCCATGATATAGTGATACTTGATCTCGATATGCTTCCACTTGTCATGGAACACTGGATTCTATGACAACTTCATGCAACTCTGGTTGTCACAATGTATACAAGTAGCATCCAACTGGAGATCAAATATATCAGATAGTAGCTTCTATAACCATACTGCCTCACAAATAGCTGAACAAGCTGTGACATACTCTAATTCAGTTGTACTCAGTGCCAAATAGGATTTCTTCCTGCTAAACCAAGAGATCACACCTGATCCCATACTGAAGCAACACCCTGAATTACTCTTCCTGTCGATGGCATTTCCTGCCCAATCTGAATCAACATAACATTCCAGATTAATATTTTGATTCACATCGTACTTGAGCCCATAATCAACTATACCCTTCAGGTACCTCAGAATATGCTTTGCAGTAGTCAAGTGAACATGTCTCGGATCTGTCAAAAACTGGCTCAAGGTGTTCATGGCAAAGCAAATATCTGGTCTTGTGTTCATCAGGTACATCAATGACCCAATCATTTGACGATACATCGTAGCATCAACCGATTCTAATGATGCATCACTCAATAGCTTTAGGTTTTATTCCATAGGTGTGGTCATAGCTTTGCATTCCATCATCCCAAACCTCTTCAGGATATCTACTGCATACTTCCCTTCTCCAAGGAAGATTCCATCTGCACTCTGCCACACCTCCATACCTAGAAAGTAATGCATCATCCCCAAGTCCTTCATTTCGAACTCAGCAATAAGCTTTCTCTTCGTATCAACAATCAACCCATCTGTACCTATCACAAATAGATCATCTACATACAGTAGAAGCATCACTAGGTTCCCATCTTCAACCTTGTAGTAAAGGTTGGAATTTTCTTTACTCTTGGTAAAGCCTAAACTGGATAGAAAGCTGTCAATTCTACCGTACCAGGTCCTGGGTGCCTATTTCAAACTGTACAGGTCTTTCTTCAATCTGCATACATGAGACTCTCTGTCATGTGTCTCAAAATCGAGTGGATGTTCTCATTCAAGAATGCAGTCTTGACATCCATTTGGTGTATCTTCCATTTCATCACTATAGCTAGAGCAAGTACTAATCTGATGGGAGTGTATCTGGCTATAGGTGCAAAGGTTTCTTCATAGCCTATTCCTTCTTTCTGAGAGAAACCCTGAGCTACAAATATTGCCCTATACTTTTCAATTCTACCATCTGCAACATGCTTGATCTTGTAGATCCATTTGGAAGTTACAACTGACTTCCCTTCTGGTCTTGGGACAACATCCCAAACATCATTCTTCATGATCGATTTATATTATTCGATCATAGCATCCTTCCATTCTTTCTGTTATGCTGCTTCTTCATAACTTGAAGGTTCTTTATCAATGAAATCACATAGTAAAGCTACATACCTAGAGCAAGATCTGGTCCTCTTTCTTTCTCTGTGATTCTCTTCTAGAGCCCCACATCTTTCTGCACCTTGGATGAGTTCTTGTACCCAATCAAGTTTCCTCTTATGAGGATTCTTCTCCATAGGTGGATCTACAAGTCTATGTGGTTCCTTGAAGTCTCGTTCTTCTTCTTGAGTTTATTCGTTCATGGTTGTATCAGGAATTCTGGGTACTTTTGATTCTGCTTCTTCAGGTTCTTCAGTAGGTCTCTTTCTGGATTTGTTGTAAGCTGTGTCTTCATCAAATGTCACATCCCTGCTGATGTCAATCTTCTTGTATCCTAGGAACTAGATTCTATAAGCCTTTGATCTTTCAAAGTATCCCACAAATATGCCCTTCTTTCCTGAAGGATCTAATTTTGTTCTCTTCTCTTTTGGAATGTGTATGTACACAGGACAGCCGAATATTCTGAGATGTCTCACTTCTAGTTTATTTCCGGAGAAGACTTCTTCAGAAGTCTTGTTCTTGAGTACTGTATGTGGAGTACGGTCCTGTACATACACCGATGTTCTGGAAGCTTCAGCCCAAAGATGCATAGGAAGATCTTGATCATGAAACATAGCTCTTGCAACTTCCATGATAGTTCTATTCTTCCGTTCTGCAATCCCATTCTGTTGTGGATTATAAGGAGTGGACAACTCCCTCTTAATCCCTTATTCTTTACATAGTTCTTTGAATTCATTCGAAGTGAATTCTCCGCCATTATTTGATTGAATGGTTTTGATCTTCTTTTCAGTATGGTTCTCGATCAAGGCTTTGAATTCCTTGAATTTACTAAATACTTCATCTTTGTTCTTCATGAGGCAAACCCATGTGTTTCTAGAAAAATCATCAATAAAACAAACACAGTATGCATACCCGCTTAGTGAGTTTGATGACATAGGACCGCATACATCGGAGTGGATGATTTCTAGTATGCCTTTGGATTTGATTTCGCTACTAGGAAATGTCTTATTTTTATTCTTTCCTTTCGCACATCCTTTGCAGACACCGTCATGTTTGGCTTGAAATTATGGAAGACCTTCAACAGCTTTGCTTGCAAAAGGTAGTGCCCTGTAATGCACATCTGCAAGCCTTCTATGCCAAAGTTCACTTGGATCTACTATGTCATGGACCAAGGCTTGTTCTGGATGGCCTTTCAATTTGCACAAGCCTCCTTCTTGTTCTCCAATCACCACTGCATCATCGATAGTCTTTTCTTTTGGCCACATAATGACTTGACCATCTATGAATGCAACCTGCATTCCTTTTGCATCCAATTCCGATATGGAGATAAGGTTCTTCTTGATTCCTAACACAAACAATACTTCTTTTAATTGTTAGAGACTTACCAGAGTCTAGTTTATATGAAGATTCCCCACTACCTTTTATTGGATATTGGTAGTCATCTCCTAGCTTCACCTTGTGAGGTGATTCATGTTTTGATAGTCTTACAAAGGATTCCTTGAATCCCATCATATGTTTTGAAGCCCCATTGTATATAATCCAATCATCACTGCCATGAGTAATGTTACCTGTGAGAGCGGAGATCAAATCATATTCATCCTCTCTTGAAGAATCTTCACTTTCATATTTGGATCTCTTTTTGGATGGTTCATCATCCTCTGCAGCATGAGCATGATGTCTTCTTTTTTTCCCCTTCTTCTTATGAGAGTGGTTCTTTCCCTTAGGACAATCTTTTTCAAAGTTCCCTATCTCATCACATGTATAACATCTTATTCTAGATAGATCCTTTCTATTGTTATCTCTGTCATGAGGATTCTTACCTTTGAAGTGATGATGTATTCTTCTACTTCTCTTGGAGTGAACTGTGAGAGCTTGGTCTTCACTTCCCATGTTCTCTTCTTGAGCTGCTATCCATGCTTCTTCTTGAGAAAATTCTTCCCATAGTCTGCTGAATTTGACTAACTTCTTTCTAGCACAAATTCCTTGAATGAAAGCATCCCATGACCTAGGAAGGCCATTCAAAGTAGTCATCACAATATCTGCATTTTCCACTTCTTCATCAACAACTTCTAATTGTTCCTTGATCTGGGAGACCCTTGTGAAGTATGACTGGATAGTTTCTGCATTCTGAATATTCACATTCTTCAGTTGATTCCTCAAAGTAATCTTTCGGTTTATGTTCTTTCCTTCAAACAACTTGATTAGGGCATCAAACATAGCTTTAGGTGTCTTAAGAGAGGACACCTGTGGGATAAGGTGATCCTTGATAGAATCATAAATGATCCTCTTTTCCATAACCATCTTCTTCTTATGTAAGGCCTTTTCCTCATCTCCCTCTGGAACTGGAACCTCCTCATGAATGGAGGAGTCTAATTCATTCTCTTCCAGGACCAGGGAGATCCTATACTTCCAGGATCGGAAGCTATCAACTCCCTCAATATTTTCATCAAGCTTGGTATGATGAGGCATATTTAAAATGAGAATCTCAAATGGAAATACAAGAGATCATAGATCTTACCAGGTCAAAATGTCAGATCTGATACTTGAGCTGAAATCCTGCAGAGCTGGTTTAGGAGCAAATTAGGGTTTTGCTTTTCTGGGGTTCTGTCCACCCAAATTCCTTGAAATTTGTCCCTAAATTTGATTTTGGGGAGGAGATCAATCCAATACTGGGCTCACTAAAAAATTCCTCTTCTGTAAAAATCCCTAATTTCCGACAGCACTGACAGGTCCAAAACTGAAAAACCTCAGAATTGGATTCTGCTTCGATAGAAAGATGCGACCTAAGGAGGAGAGTTGTTCCACCTTAATATTGCTGAAAATTTGTGGAGGGATATCCACAAACTAGGAATCCCTAGTTTCTGCAGCTGCACAGTGTCTTCTTTTCAGGTTAGCTCTGATACCATGTTAGTTTTTCAACATTAATCTAGCATTATTAGGATGTTTAACTGAGAGAATAACAAGTACAACAATCAAACACAAGAGATAATGAACAAAATGTTTTTCCTCAAGGAAACCATAAAGGATAAAACCCTACAACTTCCTCAGAGATAGAATCAGCACCAAAATAGTAAAATCCCCAAAACAGTAAGTGATCTCCCAACAGCAGTAATCTTCTTCTTGACTAGCCCCAGTGTCTTCTCCTTCCACAACTATGTGCTACAATTGAGTGTGTATGACTTGTGTGTTAAATAGAGACTCCAGTTCTCTATTTATACTTATCCCGACATGACTAAAACCCTACTAGGGCCAACCTCTACTAGGAGAGTCTAATAACCCTAGTGCCCCGGAACTGCGGGGACTTTAACACTTAGACAATTGGAGGGTTACCCACCATGACTTGACATGACTTGTTTACATTATTGATCCTCTCGATAGGAACATCAAGACATGACAACATGACTCAAATACATAATAGATACATCCTGGAATAAACATCGGGTTACATAAGATAAATAGATGGATACATTCCGAAGTTACAAATACATCGACAATTTGCAATGTGGTTTTACGAATAGGTTTTGGGTTTTAATTCTTTTCAAGAAGGTGTGATCTAGTTTAAAATTAGTTTTGATTTCATACCAATAGGTCGACAATATTTGGTAGAAATTTTTCTCACATAGATATTGCACAATAGCTTTGAAATAAAATACTTCCTCAGGTTGACAAATTATGTTATGCGAGTTTTAGATGTTTATTTCATTACACAATTAACCTTCCCAATAGATACAATATACGAAGTGAAATATATTTGGGATTTTCAAGTATTTTATTCTAAGAAAATATTGATTGTTGACCATCTATAATATAAAATTTCATGGTAAACATATGAAATTTGTCTTCATTCGTAACATAACAAGGATTTCTAGTCTCTTTGCTTAAGGGTGATAAGATATCCTCATTGAGTGTAGTTGTCAACATTGTGATAAGTGATAAAATATCCTTATCCACTTCCTATGTGAATAATTTTCAATAGTGCAAATGTGCAGAGGCTATTTCACATTGAGTGATATCAATGGAGAAAATTTTCTCATAAAAATTAAATGTTTAATTTTTTCCATTTGTATCCATTCATATCTATCAAAACATTTACTTGCGCTATATATGATGGTCTTCGAAGGATTAGTATCAACATTTTGGAGGTAGAGTTTTGAACTATATTTTTTCTAAATATTCTAAGAAATCTCTTCTGATATATGTTAACATACTTTCATGAATAATATATTGGAGCTTGTCCATCATATAAAACAAATGAAACATAGGAGGATTTATTTGAAACAAATTGATTTCACAAAACACCTAGAACACAATTTTTCAAATCATCATATATTCATGTACCTAACATGTTTGATCTATCATATGATGGAAAAACCCACCCCCCATTTTCACATGATATACTGACATCGCTTGTAACCCTTTCCATAAGATCTTGATGATAATTAGGAACTAAAATATCGGCCTCAAGTAGAAAACATGTTTTATTCTTAGAAACATCCTCGTGAACATGCAATATGTTATAAGTGATAACATCCATAGAAATGAAAATACTAACATGTATTTTTTTCACCGTCTCAAATGATAAGAGATATAAATATAGATAAACATTTATTGGTTCGTCCACCTCAAAAAACCATTGTTATTTAAATTTTCCAAGATTATGGTCAGGTGATATACATATAAATGGAATTCCCTTGAACTTGACATGAGATACATATTTTGACATTTTTATCTGGATTAGAATAATATTAATATATCAATCCCAATAGTAAATAATAAAAGATAGAAGACGTATTGTAATGAAATAAAAGAAACTATATTTAAGTAAATTAACATTATTATTTTTTTACTAAATAGTAGTTCCAACAAAAAGCTAGTGTTTAGAATGAAATACATATCAATATCTGATAGGTGACTATTCATCATTAATACTGTGTGTGGGAGCATAATCCCTTTCGAATAATATTGTATTTTGAGAAACTGCAATATGAAAAGAAGGTGGGTCAATCAACACATTTGCAACATTCTTTGGAAAAGATCGGTTGCCACTTTAGTAATATAATTCTCGACATAAAATCCAAAATTTTGTAAAAATACTCTAATTTTGATATTTTATATTTAGAGGAACATACACCAACATAATTAAGGGTGGATATACCTATTCTAGGATCGATTGATATAAAAAATTTGTAAACAAGAGAAATTATCTCGGGTGGCATTGCGCCTGTTTTGCAAGCGTTGCTGGAAAGGGTAAAACATTTCTAGGATGATGTTTAAGGATCCTGTGACAATGGTTGTTGTTAGTAGTGATAATTTAACCCCCATTGATAAAAAAATTTAAACAAAATTAGTCTTCCAAACATAATTGTCATGGATATGGATTTGATGGTATCCACTTCATAAGTCTAACTTAGTGAAAATGATTGCATTCTTTAATTGATATAAAAGATCATCAATTCAAGAAAGATGATACCTGTTGTTTATTGTGATTCTTTTCAGTTCCCTATAATCAACACACATATTCCATGTTCCATATTTCTTTATAATAAAAACAATAGGTGAACTACGCAGAGAGGAACTTGGCTGAATGACCCCTCTTTCCATCAATTCCTAACCATGTTTCTTTATCTATGCATTCTCAACAATGTAAGACCTGTACATAACAATATTAGGAAGAGGTGCATCTTGTTGTAAATGAATTGCATGTTGAATTTCCATTTTAGGATGTAAGCCTTTAGGTTCTTGAAAAAAAATATCATAATCAGATACCACCTTTATCAAGTCCTTTTTAAGCTTAGGATCACAACCATGAAAGGATTTAGTTTGTTTGACATATTTTTCTTTTACTATCATATGAACAAATTTCTTACTTGCATTTATTACCCTCTTCATTTGATTTGCAGAAACTACAGAAAGATTAGTTTTCATGCTATGCACTTGAACGATATATTCAATACCATCCTTAGTGAGTTGATACCTATTATATTCCCTGTAAAATATCTCATTCCTATCATATAGATATGGACTACACAACACAATGCCATAGGTATCCAATAGAACCAAATCTAAATATACCTCATCAACAAATCCAGAAGTGATGGAAAACCTAAGTCTACACTATTTTGTAACTTGTAATTGTGCATTATCACATACTCATCCAAGTGGATATGGTTTAGGGTGTAACTTAGTTTCCAATTGTAATTTCTTAACAATTTCTTCAGAAATGAGGTTTTCTTGTGATCCACTATAAAAAAGAGTATCAGTTTTTGAATGTTTAGAGATTACTCTAATATGAAATAACTCACTCATCTTTCTTTCATCAGTGACAGGTTCATTTTTTGAAACATACAAGAAGGAATTTTACCTTGAATGCTTGTAGAAACCACCTTAGTTTGATCACCAGAGTCTAGCCCTAAATCATGTTGGATTGATGCTACAGTAGTCTTTTTGTCTTCTTTATTCCAAAAATTCTCAAGCTTGAGTTCTGAATGAAGTTTCCAACATTTGGAATCATCATGAACTTTATTCTGAAAATGAGTACATGTAGTTTTATCTCCTTCCTTCTTCACAGTAGTTGTGCGTTTACCTTTTCCATTAGCTTTATACTTTCTTCCATCGGGTTTGAAAGGTTTCTTGGAAAATTTCTCTTTGGTATTATTCACCTTCATCTCTATGTGAGTTTCTTGAACACACACATCATCAAGGCTATTTGGATTAAACATCAATATTATATGACATAAATCACTATGAAATCCTCTTATATACTTGAGAAGGGTTTACTAGGTATAGAGAGGCATACCATGTACCAATGCTCTTTTTTGTAATCCTTGTAAGTAATATTACACACTTTGTCCCTTACGTTGCCTCAGATTCTTCTAGTCCATTATAGCTTCATGCATGTGCCCTAATGGATACTAACTATTTTGTCAATGATAATTCGAACTCATACCAAGAGGAGATGACTTTGCCTTTTGTGGAAAGATCCTCTTGAGATATGCTCTCCCACCAGATGAGAGAAGTCCCTCCAATTCAGAGAGAAACCAACTGAGTATTAATGTTATCTTTAGTAAACTTTTGAATCCTACAATAAAATTCAACTTGGCGGAACCAATCGTCCAATTTTTCAGCATGAAGCTCTCCATTATACATAGGTAATTCAAAATTAATATCTTGCTTTAATTGAGGCCCATTATAATCAGTATTTCCTTTTTTTATTTTCAAACGGAAAATGTAAAGAACCATCAAGATACAATGGAGAATATGGTTAAGTTTTAGGAGGTTCCTCACCACTTCCTTCTTTTTTACCTTTAGTATGACATGGACATCCTTGGTCACTTCAATTTTTATTTTGATAGAGATCCTCTAACATCGTTTGCATTCTCATGAAAGCTTTCATAAATTCCCCTTCAGATGGGATAGAAGAAGTTGTTTATTATCTTTTTGTTGAATATATTTTCCCTCTTCTTGAACCAATATCTATATCAAACTCTTCAATTTCTCCTTCACCACGTTGTATCCTGGATCTTGTTAACATAAAATCACAATGCAATGGTTATTTAGCTCTTATACCAAACTTGATCTGAAATTTCAGGATCTTTTAACTATAAATTTTCATGTTTAATACTCATAAAATATGTGTTAAAATATGAAACATTAATTCTTTAAAATAATCACATGAGTAAATAAAAGAGTTATGCAAACCAAAAAATAAAGACAGCAATTGATAACGAAGTTCACCCCTCTTGGGTAACATCTCCGAGACACTTCCAATGGGAAGGACGATCTTCTTAAGTATTCAAATATTACAATATTAAGTGTTCTAGAAACACTTTAGAAATATTTCTATCAAAATTAAAAACACAGTGCACCACTACATTATTCTTAGAATTCTAAGAAAAATGAGTATAAAGTAGACTATATGTGCCTGAGGCCCCCTATGGTACACAAAATGAGACAATCTACTTTCAAATATGACAAATGGTTATTTCCTTTGTACGAATTCCACCTCGAGATACATTCCCATTAATTTCCTATGCACCTCGGGAACTGCTCCTGTACCTATCTCGAAAACTATGCAACCTGCACGTTCTATACCTACTCTGAACTCTCCTTGTGGTTGAAAATCATGGCTATTTTTATAGTTTTTCATGCTAGAAACTATGAAGGTTTTCGTGCTGATATCCCCTCAATGGTGGGGTTGTGTCCCAACAGTAATGTGCGATGTTATGTGGGAAGAGGTCTGAAGTTCAATCCCGTAGGGCTCTCCTCCTTCCACGCTCTTTTGGAATGGTGTTCATGTAACAAGTTACACGTTCTAATATGGTTACGGTATATTGGAATATAACTCCATGTTATCATATGACTTAGCCTACATTGTGATTTGGAATATAGTTATGTTATGATGTGTTGGCATTAGATCAAAATAAATGGCGTTCTTGGAGTTTATATGTGGTCGAGTTCTACTCCCTCGCGCCCCCCCTGCCCCCCCTTTTCCATAACTATTAACACTTCAACCATAAATATGACCTCTTCCCTATGCTTGTTAAGTGATACTAGTGGGGAAGTTAGCTAGTGAATCTATGTGAATTATTTGGTGGGTTATGGTGGCATTAGGTTTGAATCCCATAGGCTCCATCCACCCTTTACCATATAACATATAAACCATTTTTTATCCTTTTAAACCAGTTTTTTACCATTTTTAACCATCTTTGGCGAAACTTCAAACACCAATAACTTTTACATCTGGAGGTCTTTTTGTGTGAAAGAAGCGCTGCCGAAAATATTTGATGAGATATTAATCCCTGTAAGTTTTACCTTGTTATTAGAAGAATTTAACTTTGATTGAATTTTAGATGATCCTCCTAAATCAGAAATTGTATATGATTATGGAAAGGGAGTGTCATGTCTTAAATAGGACCCGAATGTAGATCTCTGGGATTTAGACTCTTACTTGACACATAGCACTAAGATCAAAAGTGTCCATCGATGTGTAAATTAGAATGTGACATCCATAATTTTGTACATTATAATGATAGATGGGGATATCATTATTATGTATTCTAGAATATGTATCATCCAACCCTTTCACTTGTTTCAATTAAAAAATAAGGAATACACTATGACTTCGTTGAAGAGGGATTAAGAAATAGAAAGGAATCAACACAATCACCTATGAAGTGTAATATGACACTTCTAAATTCTTGTACAAAAATTTCACATAGATAACTCTTGAATTCATCTATTCCTTTGCAAAAGAATTTATTTATAAATTACATATGGTGCTTAAGATTCATCTTCCAACTAGCCTTTTCAGCTTCCTACACGACTTTTCAATGTTCTTTATTTAGTTACATAATTGAAATTGTGTGGAACCATAATCACGAGGATTAGGTTTATAGCATTCCCTCTCATAATCCAAAGGGGTGTTTGTGAGTGTGAGCATGGTTCTAAATATTTCAAACTTTTCTCATCCAACTGATTTTGTGAAGATATTAGAAATTTTCTCATTTATGGAACAATGTTCTATATGAATTGTCTTCATCTCTACCTGATGTTGAATCAAATAATACTTTGTGTTGATATGCTTGGTTCAATCATGATATCTGGGATTCTTGTCGAATTTGATTGCAAAAGTTTTGTCGATCAATAAGGCAGTGTAATTCTCTTGATTATATTACAAATATTTAAGTATATTCTTGATCAACACAATCTCCTTTGCTGCTTCTGTAGCTGCGACATATTCTTCTTCTTTTGTTGAATCTGACAAAACTAACTATTTGTGTGATCTCCAAGAAATACTTGTTTATTCCAGACTCATTGTGTATCCAAAAGTGGGAACTCATGTCTCTTTGTTTCCATAAAAGTATGAATTGGTGTACTCAATGAGTTTGAATATTCCACCTTAATGTACATGAGTCTAAAGTATTGAGCCTCCTTCAACTACCTTAGAACTCTTTTTTTTGTAGACCAGTGTGCCCTTCAGAAGGCTTGTGCATCAATGCGAAAAGAATTCCAACATAAGAAATGTTTGGTATGGTAGTGTTAAGGTAGATAAGGATTCCTTCAAGTTGTCGATACTTTGTTTCATACTCAAATTATTTTCCTTCACTTGATGTGAGCTTCAACTTTTGTTCCATCAGAATTGAGAGGGTTGCATTCTATCATGCAAAATTTGTTCAACAATTTTCTAACATATGTTTTTTGAGATATGAATATGTAGCTGGGATGTTGATTCACTTAAATTCCTAAGTATTAATGAAGATTTCCTATATCAGTCATTTCAAATCCTTTCTTCAAATATTTATTTTTGGATACTAAATAAGTTTCATTATTCCCTCACATCAACAGGTCATCTACATACACCACAAGAAATACAATAGATCATCCAATTTCTTCACAAACAATGTTGCATTATCATGTTAATCCCTTAATGATGACACATTACCTCATATAGTGTTGTGCATTACCCCCTATATTTTGGTGCATTACATATTATTTATGTTGGCTTGGGTCTATTAGTGGGTCTATTAGTTGTTATTGTACACATTTTTCTTCTGTATATAGGAAGGAGATATTCTCATTTTAGTCATCATTGTATCTTGTCTTCTCTTATGTACTTAGTACATTGTGTAAGGAGGTTCCTCCATCGAATGGGATTGTTATTTATCTCTGTTATTCATTCTTAAGGTGCAGATTACTCTCTTATTCTCTATTTGTGCTCTTTTTATTCTATTTCTGGGACTTGGTTGCATAACATTTGGTATCAGAGCTCTTTCCCTAGGACTAGCTTCTACAAAATGAGTCATCTTGGTATTTTCACTAAATATTGTTTTATACAAGGATTCAGAGATCAAGGTTAGAAAGACACTTCTAAAACAAGACGCAATATCTCTAGTCCTAAATTCATATCCTGATCCATTAAATTATCAGAGATAATTGCGGAGGAATATAGGATTTTTTACTAGTCCAAAACCTAGTCTAAAACAAGTGTTATATGGGAAAAGGGCATATTTAAGGAATTTGAGATCGAAATTGAGTGATACCAGTTGTATTTTAAATAATATGGAACAAGGTATCTTTTCTAGAAGTTTCATCTACATAAGCCAAATATTAGACACGTGGAATATAGTACAAGTTCACTCTTCTCGATAGGACAAAAATAAGAAGATTTGGGAGAGTTGCAATAACTTTTTTGTCACGTCCCCATGCCTCCGACCGGCAAAGAGGACGTGATCTAATGGCTATTACAGACCGGCTAACTGCCCATGAATCATGTACAGGCTCAAATAAAATTCATGAACAAAATGCTTAAAGAGAATTTGAACTAAAAACATGCACACAGGAATGTTTGTCATGCACAGTGCATTTTAACCATCATACAAAACGGAATCAATTGCATTCCTACAAGCATTCAGTTAACATACACAGCGGAAACATCATACATTTGAGCAAGCATTCATTCGACATGTTCATTTCATTGTCATTAAAAGTAATTATAGAATTGCAGAGGTAAAATACACAAGATCACTTATCTTTTGAATGCTTTGCTCCGCAACCAGCTACGTCGCTGCAACGTTCCACCCAACCATAGGCCAGCGTGCTCCTTAATCTCTCAGTAGCGCTTCCACCCCTGAGCTGGGCATGATTCTCCAAGGAATAAGGGAAATAGCAGGCTTACACATAGCCAAGATACACAAAACACATAGCCAAGCCAACCAAGTTGGGTTTATCAGGCCATTAAGGAGCTGAAGAAGGCAATTGCTAAGCTGGTGAGCTCATTACAGAGCCAAGAACACCTACACTAGAACTAGCCTGACCTCTAATACACCCATCCACACCCAACACAAGGAATCAGTCCCTTCTCTACTACACAGTCCCTCAGGCCCTGCATTCCCTTCCAGTGCTATTCAGGGGTGATGGAGAAGAAGGCCAGCCCTCTAGTTCTACCTGTGTGGTTTCTAGCACCAGGTTTATCAAGCAACTAAGCCAACACCCTTGCTCCCAATACAGTCCGAAGACCAACAATTGCACTCCGACAATTNGTCCCTTCTCTGCTACACAGTCCCTCAGGCCCTGCATTCCCTTCCAGTGCTATTCAGGGGTGATGGAGAAGAAGTCCAGCCCTCTAGTTTTGTCTGTGTGGTCTCTAGCACCAGGTTTATCAAGCAACCAAGCCAAAATCCTTACTCCTCACACAGTCCAAGACCAACCATTGCACTCAGGCAATCAAATTAGCTAACACTGCTTGAACAGTAAAAAAAAACGAATTGCACAGCCCCATACGTAACAGCAAAAACGGCTCACAACATGGGGGAAAACACACCATCCTGAAGCTTATCAGGGAAACCAACTCACAGCATGGAAAAACGTCCCAAATAGCCAGTGCGTGAGACCCAAAAATCAGTGAGACAGCCAAAACGTGAATGGCTCTTCACAGCCATGGTGAAAAACACATGAAATCCCAAAAACGCGAATGGAAAATGCACCAACAGCTCCAAAAACGTGAGGAGGACAACCCAGGCCCTGGCATTACAAAAACGACCTCCAATCCATGGGAAAAATGAAGCCACAGCCAAAAACGTGGAAGGAAAAACACACAGGAAACTCCAGCTGCTCCCCCAAAACGTGATANCACATAACAGCAAAAACGACTCACACATGAGGAAACACACACAGTCCTGAAGCTTATCATTGAACACAACTCACAGCAGGGGGAAAACGTCCCAAATAGTAAAAACGTGAATGGAAAAAATGCACCAGCAGCTCCAAAAACGTGAGGAAGACAACCCAGGCTCTGGCATTACAAAAACGACCTCCAATCCATGGGAAAAATGAAGCAAACAGCCAAAATCGTGGAAGGAAACACACAGGGAAAGCTCCAGCTGCTCCCAAAAGCTCCAACGTGAAGAAGAATGGCCTGGAAAAATGAAAAACGTGAGTGCATGACAGAATGGCCTGCGTTTTTGGGCATTTTTCTTGCCAAAGAAGTCAGAACACGATTTTCCAAAAATGGGTCTCTTCNACGTGAATGCATAGCAGAATGGCATACGATTTTGGGCCTTTTTCTTGCCCAGGAAGTCAGAACACGTTTTTCCAAAAATGGGTCTCTGCCCAATTCGAAAATGGTTGCCCATACTCTTCCCCTTCCATGCAATAACTGCCTCAACCACCAGCAGTCTTTCTTCAATGAAAGTGGTTGGGTAAAAACAAGAAGAAGTCACATGGGTATTTTCCCTTATTGGCTAAAGTTGGACAATTTCCCCACATCCTTACCCTTGGAAGATCATGCCCCATTCGATTTAGTTGCCGCGGCCGTAGCTGGTTGTGTTCATTTTAATTAATTATAGATGCATATTTACATGATGCGGAAACTTAATATGTGTCGCANATTCGAATTTCTTTGCCCATACTCTTCCCCCAAGCATTAACTAACTCAACTACATTCTGGCAGAAATAAGTGATTGGGAAAAAAGACAAGAAAGGTAGTTGATAGTTTGATGGGTCCTCTCATAGACATTTGGATTTTCCCCATTGGCCCATAGGTTAAATATTTCACCCCCCTTATCCTTAGAAAATCATGCCCCATTCGTTTTGGTTGCCGCGACCGTAGCTGGTTGTGTCCATTTTAATTAATTTTGATGCATATTTACATGATGTTGAGACTTAATATGTGTCGCATGCCCCGATATACCATCGGTGACAATTTAAATCCAAAACATAGCATAACCAATCAATGGTGGGGCCTTGGCCTTTAGCTCCACACCATGATCATTACAATATATACATCATATACATCTAATGTAACGGGGTCGAGACCGGGACGTGACATTTTTGGTGGCACATATAAATTAGGTTAGACCTGCAAAATTGTAAAGAGGACACATCAGGGTACCAAAGGATGAAGTTTCATACTTAGATGAGTCTAAATTCAAATTTTACCTCAGTTACAAGTCGGCCCAAAAACAATCTTCTAACCATGGTTTGAAAAAGGTATGTTAGTTAGCGTTTGAATAGCTTTGAGGAGAGGGATATACTTGTGGTAAAACATAGGGTGTTATATATATTTATTGTTCAAAATCCCACCAAAAGGAAGCAGAAATAATGACAATCCACTCAAACCCCTAGAGGATTCATCCTCGACATGTGATCAAATGGAAGACATATCTTTTAGAGTGTCCAAGTTGGAAGATATTATTAAAGGAAATGTGAAAATTGATGACTTAGTTAAATTGGAAAATAAGATGGCTAGTAAATATGATCTCAAAAGCATGGATAGTAAAGAGGATCTCAACAGAATGTCTAGAAAATAAGATCTTCAATACTTGAAAGAATTAATGAAGGATATAAAACAAAACTTTATTTCTCATGTAGATTATAAGGAGGAGAAACATGAGTTATTCTAGTCACATATGGAGAAAATTGAAAAAAAATGAGAGAGAAGGAAGTTGAGTCCTCAAAAGTTGGTGATTCACTACAACATCATGGGTTCATTTTAGGTCCAAGGAACTAATTTATCCCCAATATTGACACAAGAAAATTTGATGGAAAGGATCCGATCACGTGGATTTTTCAGATGGAGCAATTCTTTGATCTACACTAGGTTCCCGCTTTGCAAAAGGTAACTATTGCATCCTTATATTTAGCACATGATCAATTTGTACGGTACAAATGGCTTTGTAACCATAAAAATCACTCTATTATCTCTTAGTCTATATGCACAGAAGAATTGATTGAACATTATGGGGATATAAATAGAAACACCTTCTTTATCTAGTTGGTAAATATCAAGAAAAAACATCCAGTTACAGAGCACATCAAGCAATTTCATCAACTAAGTCTAAGAGTGAAGAATATTTCAGAAGATAATTTGTTACCTCTCTTTATTGGAACCCTGAAATATAACATTCAACATGAGCTGCGTCTCTCTGAACCATCATCCCTATAGAAGGATTTCATGATGGAAATGTGTTATTGGAAATACTCACCTTCTGCGGACATAAGTTGTTTCCCTAGCCTGAAACACTCAAATCTAGAACAAAGGAGTCACAACAATGAAAACCACTTCCACTAAGATTAATAGATGCTTGGAATGGATCCTTTTACCTATAATACAATGTGATGTGCCAGTATTTTGGAATGATGGATCTCCACAGATTGACCTACATGAAACACACAACCAAGCACATACAAGCTCAAAATACCAAGTACAATCTATAATGCTATGCTGATGACTAAGGAGTTCAAAACTCAAACAAGTGATTCATACAAAATATTATTCATGGGAAAGGAGCTTTTATTACATAAATGGAATAAGATAGAGAAATTACAACCAATATCCTTAGTGTTGATAATTCACTTCTCAACCAAAACCTTGCCTCAAAAGATTCAAACTTGTAGACCTAATGCCCACTCTCCTTGGATAGATTTGGCCAGAGTTTTGATGTTGTATCATAATCTTCCTCCCTTTACCCATGGGGGGTGATCCAATATTTATAGCCATGGGAGGATAGGGAAGGTTGAGATTCTCATGGGTGAGGTGGAGGGGAGATCCTAAAAGGATGGATCTTGAGCCCAGGTGGTCGAGGAGTCTATGGATGAGGTTGTCACGAAGCCAAGCTTCGAGAAGGTTTGTGAAACTTCTCTTTATACCTTTAAAACTTGAGCACCTCTCTTTGTAAACTAAGACCGAGCATTACCCATAGTTCAACACTCATTGTATGAAGTCATGTGGTAGTGGCACCTACAATCAATTAGCTAGCTCTAGTTATGCATGGCTAATTCATGGCTGCATGTGGAGTAGGTGTCTTTTCCCACATAGCACACTCAGTTGCATTGATTTAACTAGTTATCACTGATTGTATGAGTTGTTGGACATATGGGATTTGATCTATTGGAATTTGATATTGATTGAGACACCAAGAGATATCTATTCAGTTAGGTACAGTCACATCCAATTGGTAGATTCGAATTCCTCCCTAAGGGATTCAAATTCTTCCTATTTGTAAACTATTGTAACATTGTCTTAATTAATGTGAATGATACTGTAAATTCTTGAGCTAAACTCATCTGTTTCCTGTGTGGTTTGTTTTGTTTAGTTTGTATATTCATACTCCTTTTACTAAAAATATTATTTAGAACTAATTGCTTGAATATCTAAATGACACAACAATTCTAATATGGTGTCAGAGCCTTCTTAGGCAGGTTTCATGTTTGTTTCTCTCCATTGAACATCAAAAGTAGTTGGGTTTTCACACAAGTCCCCTATGATGATTTTGTAGCTTTGAATTTATTTAGACTAGTGGAGAGGGCGTGATGGACCCTAAAAAAAAATTCATTTCAACAGGAAAAGCATGATTATAATAGTTCAAATGTTTTAGTGTGTTTTGCAGTGAAAATTGAACAGGTGGTATGTAGCTTGTGTGAAGTTTTGTGATCTCTTAGCTAGAACAATTATGGATTCTCAATATCCTACTCCTTGGATCCTCACAATTTCCAATTATCTTCATTGGAGGATTGATATGTATATGGCCTTGCGCAAGCATGGCTACCATAGGATAGTACTTGGAAGGGAGGTCGAGCCCCATCATCCTATTGAAAGAAAAATTTTTCTGAACCTCTTACATGAAGCACTCACTTATCTATAAGCTTATATATCTAGAGATCTCCTCTTCCACCTTGAAGGTTTGGAGACTCCCAGAGAAGTCTAGGAGAAGCTTGAGAACTTGTTTGGAAAAAACGATGAGCTACGGGGATACCTTGTGGAGAATGAGATGGTATCCTTACATACCAGTAGTTTTGAGACTATTGAGCAATTCTTTACTAAATTCAAGTCTATTTCACTTCAATGTAGACAATGTGGAATAGAAAGGAAGGTTGAGAAAAATGTCCTCTCCATACTCAACAAACTTGGTTCTGAGTATTTTGTATTTGTTTCTATATTTAATTCCAAGCGGGAAATATTCCCTGGTTGGAAAATTCCTTCACTTGATACCTTTTCCCAGTACTTAATCAAGGAGAAAGAAAAGTTGATTCAAATGGCAGTCATGAAGATCTCCAAAGATCACGCTCTCTTAGTTACTGACTCTAGCAATGCACAAGCCAAAAAGAAATCAAAGAAGAAGGATCACAAAGAAGCTGATTCAAAGCCTAAATAGAATCAACAGACTTCCGAAGGAGCCTCTGGCTCTAAAAAAAAGAAGAAGTTTGAAAAGAAAGTGTCCCTATTGTATGAGGCGTTTTCATCCAGAAGAGTCGTGAATGAAGAATACCCTTGACCAGATGAAAGCTCTATGTGTACATAACAATATTTCCATTCCACAAGGTGGAAATATGTCTTATGATGAAGAGAATACTAAAGAATATGAGATATTATTGCATGCAAGCCTCTCTTCATTGAAGGATTATTTGAAAAATTATGGAGAATCCAACCACATGGTTGCCTCTACGAAATCCTTCATCACTTTCCCTCTATCAGGAGGAACTAGAAATCATATGGGAGATGACTATAAAATCCCATATGTTGAGAGAGGTTCAGATAAAATACAGCATGATGAGTTCATGCCCTCTCCTACATAAAATCAAATTGTTGAAGATTAAGAAGCAGAATTTTCCCTACAGTCAATTCGAAATGAAGAAAGTCTCCTTGGAGTGACTCCTCCTCCTGCTGATCCAAAGGTGTATGAGATATTTGATATATCATCTCCTCACATTTCTGATCTAGAAGAATACATTTGAATCTCTGTGTTTGAATAAAACCACTCCTTCTATTCTTTGCAAAAATTCTCCAGTGATTCTTTAAATTTTGTGCATATTTTACCGATGACGGATTCATAAAGGTAGAGGAATTTGATTTCTCTCTATATAATAATGCTTCTAGTGTGGAGATAAGTAATACCATGGATATTATGGAAATAATATTAGATTATGGGAGTGATCCATTCACTCTCATTAGTCTAGAGCTTCAATTAAATTCCTACAGGATTTTATGCACAAAAAATCAGAATTTTGAAGAAGGAGAAAATTGTGCATCTACCATCTCAGCAGAGCACAGTTTTGGATCTGATATGAACCTTTTTGGATCCTATTTATTATTATATATAATAATATGTGGTTCATTTATAATATTCAATATATTTCAGTATTTCTTGTAACCATTTTCATCAATTTTGGTGTGACAAATCAAGCACCGCAAGTCTCCTTAAATTTTGATGTTGGGGATTCGATGTTAGTTCTCTCTTGTGAGTTTGTTGATATTATATTTTGTAAATTATTGGTTATTTATGAAGCAATATCAGATTTATGGAGCTCAATAATTTGGTCTCCATAGTCCCAGGGCTTCTCTACCTTTGGTCACATGCTCATCCCCTCACGAAACTAGTAAAGAGGAAGATATTATTCATCCTCCTGGACACTTGCTCCTAACACTTGGGGCTGATTTTACCACTCATGGTTTTCTGTTAAAGGCTGAAATATATCATATTATTGGGTGTTCCTCACATGGTTCTAATTATTAAGAATTTTTTCTCTCTCTTCAGTTGATTTCAGGAGCTCTACATGTGTCCAGTTTTCACCGTGCAGTTGTTTATATTTCGGATTTAGTTGAGTACATTATTCTTCTTCCAAAGAGGAAGATTCCTCCAGACATAAGAATATTTTTTGGATTCATAGGTTCACTTTNTCGTTCCCATGAGGTTTTACCCTATTTCCTTGGTTTTATTAAGCATAATTGTTTACTATATTTTAGATTTTATTTGGGTGACCTATGGGATTTTTACCAAAGACCACCGTTTTCCAAGTTAGGATTCAAGGGGGGTGTTAGGATTATTAATCCTCCCTTGGTCAAATGTCTATTAGACTAATTTATCCTGAATTAGGAATTTTAACTAATTATTTGAGTCCACTAGTTCCATTAGTTCCACATGACCTAATGGGGCCACATGTACAGTCACTAAACTGTGGGGAACAGTTCTAGAGGTTAACTTCCACTTAATTCATGTGCATGCATAAGTTTGGGTGCCTCCTAGTTCAATCACTACATTTTAGGAGCCACTGGGAGTCTTGGAACCAACCTCCATCATTTATCTGGAGTTGGAACTAGTTATTATTAGTTAGCTTCCAGTTACTTTTAGTTAGATCACAATCAGTTAGCTAGCGCTAGTTATGCATGGCTAATGCATGGCTGCATGTGGAGTAGGCTTCTTTTCCCACCTACCACACTCAATTGCACTGAGTTAACTAGTTATCACTGATTGTATGAGTTGTTGGACATCTGGGAGTTGATCTATTAGAATCCACTATTGATTGAGACACCATGATTTATCTAGTCAGGTAGGTAGAGTCACATCTAGATGGTAGATTCGAATTCCTACCTAAAGGATTCAAATTCTTTCTATTGGTAGACTATTGTAACACCAGATTAATTAATGTGAATGATATTGTAAATTCCTGAGCTACAGTCATATGTTTCCTGTGTTGTTTGTTTTATTCAATTTGTATATTCATACTCCTTTTACTAAAAATATTATTCAGAACTAATTGCTTGAAGATCTAAATGGAACATATTAGGATTATTAATCCTCCCTAGGTCAAATGTCGATTAGATTAATTTATCATGACTTAGGAGTTTTAATTAATTAATTGAGTCCAGTAGTTCCATTGGTTCCACATGGCCTAGTGGGGACACATGTACCAGTCACTAGAGTGTAGGGAACGCTGCTATATTTTAACTGCCACTTACTGCATGTGCATGCATCATTTTAGGAGCCTGCTAGACCAATCCCTACATTTTAGGAGCCATTGGGAGTTCTGACACCAACCTGCATCAGTTAGTTGGATTTGGAACTAGTTAATATTAGTTAGCTTCCAGTTAGTTTCAGTTAGATCACAATAAGTTAGATAGCAGTAGTTATGCATGGCTAATGCATGGTTGCATGTGGAGTAGGCACCTTTTCCCACCTACCACACTCAGTTGCACTGAGTTAACTAGTTATCACTCATTATATGAGTTGTTGGACATCTGGGAGTTGATCTATTCGACTCTGATATTGATTGAGACACCATGATTTATCAAGTTAGTTAGGTACATTGACATCTAGTATATATATTTGAATTCCTCCCTAAAGTATTCGAATTCTTCGTATTTGTAAACTATTGTAACACCAGATTAATTCATGTGAATGATACTGTAAATTCCTTATTTACACTCATCTGTTTCCTGTGTGGTTTGTTCTGTTCATTTTGTATCTTCATACTCCTTTTACTGCAAATACTATTCATAAATAATTGCTTGAAGATCTAAATGGCACAACAATTCTAATAAAAACTTCCATTATTGCAAATAAAAATATGGTTTCCTTCCCTTACTTTCCCCATTGTGATTGATGAGTCTAAATTTTCATTTTTATGATTTCAAAGAGGGTAAAAAACACTCATTGTAGATTATCACAAGATAAATCCATCCTCACATGTTTTACAAACCTAAGAAAGGAAGGGTATGTTCCTAAAAGAGGGTCTCTTAGTGTTTAGTTTAACGAGTCCATTGAAAGTAAATTCGGTATCATTCACATTTAAAGAGTCTTAATGAAATGGAAGAAGACTCCAAAAGGTCCTTGTTTGTATGATTTAGTCTCTAAGACCCGAAAAAGTATAAATAATACCTTAGAGAACTCTTCTATTCAACGACTAGAGTATTCCCTTCTCATAATTTAGTCAATCCGAACCAAAAAAAGGGGTAAACTAGCATCGGAAAGACCACTCTTCAAGTCCTTTTATGAGCATGAAGAATACAAGTTCACTCGGTGATCTTTTCACATTTTAGGAGTCTAAAAAGAGCTTAAAGAATACTCCATTAGGGTTTCTTTTCGTGAAAAAGGAGTTTAAAGAGCCTGAAAAAGAAGTAAAATTTGAGTCATGAATTTAGTACTAGGTTTAACAAGCACGACTAAAATTTCAAAAATAGTGCTTAGGATCTTTTTCCATTTTGTGTGAGGATGAAAAATTCAAAAATAAATTCATTCACAACCAAAGAATGAACTTCTTCATGCCTTGCAAGCCTAAAAAACGACTATTAGACTCTAAAAACTTTACAAAACTAGGATTTATAGACTATTTAAGGGTAAATATTAATAAAATAATTAAAATAATGAAATGCAACCCAAAAATATTTGAATAAAAGCTATTAAATAGAAAAAATACTTTCCATTTTCATTTTTACCATTTGGAGAGAATTTTGAGCCATTTAGGGTGTATATTTCGGGAAAGGATTGCATAGTCGTCAGTCCACAGTTTTCAGTATCATCAATTCGAGGTAAATCCTAAACTCATTCCCAATCTTTTCATGGTTTCCTTTTTCTATTTCATGCATTTTTTAGGTTTATGGTAGCATTTTCCCAAAGGGAAAATGCATTTACGAAGTAACACACTTTTCTTCTTGTTTGAGAGAAAGAACACTTAGGAAGAAACCAGAATGTAAACACTTGAGAGTTTGTAAGACCGTTAAAGTCTCTACCAAATCATACATAAGCTTTACCTAGACCTTTTTCTCAATATTTCAAAATAAAAAATGAAAACAATCTCAAATTAAACTATGAAGAAACTAAAAGCAAATCTACTTTCTTTCAAGTTGATCAAACTACGTTCGGATATCTGGATCCACACTTTCTTTTCAAAGTTCTTCTTCAACAAAACTGAAAACTAATATAAGCTCATATGAAATTTCAACTAGTTCTTGTAGGTATAACCTATCCAATCCTAAATTAACTTCTATATTTTAATTCACAAATGAAACTATTGGAAAGAAGCCATAACAACTTCAGAAAACCAAAATACAAATGCCAAGTTTGAAAATCACGTTGGGATTAAAAACCCTACCTAGAACTACTACTTGAAGGTGTAGTACATAGCGATGATACTTTAAATATATACTGAAGATGTTGATACTCCAACTTCATGCTGAAGATGATGATGTTGTTCAAACCTTCTGATGACCTATAGATGTACCATACGATGTTCCAAAAGATGATGTTGATGATGCCTCCGCTCTCTCTCCTTCTGATGATGTTCTGTCGATCCAAACCATTAGTTGTTGTTGTCAGTAGAATACCCTTCTTGTTAAGTGGGAGTGTTGAAATGATGTAAATTTGAAGAATATTCTACTTGTACTTCACATTATTATTATTCATCCTTTGGGAGATATTACTGATGTAAAAGGTCATGTAAATGTCATGAGGTGAACCCTCAGTTATATGTCGGGTCAATGGAACCCAAAAAAGATTATTATGATTATTACTGTGAAGTGTACCTAGGTAGGTCGGCCCTTCCAATTAGGTAGTCTGGCTTAGTTAGGTAAAATTTCAATTGGGGATTTTAGTATAAATAGGGAGGTGCCCTCCGCCATTTATACACACACACTCACACTTGTATTGTGCAAGAGAGAGAAAGAAGGTGTAGGACCAATTTATTTGGTGTCTTAGCTCTTATGCTTGGGGTTTGGTCTCTCACTTGATTATAACTTGTTCTTTGGTCATTGCATGCTGGTATTCTATATTGAGGAAGTTTTGTTGGGTTTTTCCCTTTAGGGTTTCCCAACGTAAATTGTTCTGTACATTGTGATTATGTTTCTTTCAGTGATTATCTTTATGTTGTTATTATGAAAATGTATTAAATGCTAATCAAGTTAGAAATGAAGCTATGACAACAAAGAAAAATTAACACTATCCTCAACTACGAAATCATGATCCTACTTTTCCCAAACGATCTTTTCGTTGCTTGGTAGTTAGAAGACTAACAAAAACTAAAATAATATTCCCTCTAACTTCTGATTCTTGAATTATGGGTGCCTCTTCCAAAACGATTTTTAGATTCAATTTTTTGTATATTACACGTACGAACATGCATTCAATTGAATTCATGGTTTAAACCATCAAATTTTGAACATTTTAAAGAGCTCAAATATCTCTAAATATATGTTCATCTAAACTGAGTTTGAATGCATCATAGTGGTTGCACATAGAATTCATATTGCAAATAAATTGTGCATATTTTTCAAGAGTTACATTTTTTGTTGCTTGTCGGTACTATATTGTTTTCGTTAGCTTCTTCAAACCTATAAGAAATTTCATAAATTTACATTATTTTATCCCTTACAGAAATATAGAGAAGAACATGGATAAAAGAACCAGATATAAAACTAAAGACCCGAGATCTAAAGCACCAACTCAATATTGGAAAACTAAAGTCCCTTTGATCACATAATTATGAAAGGACAAAAAATATGATTGAGCCAGTGGATGCTAATAGATGAACACATGGATATTGGGATTGCTAAATTTCAATGAGCTAGATGGTCTAGACCCAAATAACTTAAAGTTATCTGAAGTGGTAGAAATCATATATCAAGCAACAAATACAATTCAAAATATATCTCAAATATATATATATCTTCATTCAAACTATTTGTAACAACTCTAGCTCAACTCCAACTTAGTTTACAAGGGTTTCTGGACACTTGGTCGAAAATCCGCTTCAATAAGATTAGGTCTCTCTTATGTAAAGCTCAACTATAATTGGTACATGCCAACTATATTGACTTGTTCAAGATGTTGAATTTTTACTCCAAGTGGAAGGAATTTGTTACAAATTCTAGGTAATATAAGTAATAGTGATGAATTTTTTAGTCCTATATTATCTCCTATTTTCATGAATCTATTATTATATTTATTGAAAAACCTTAGATCGAATTGAGGGGGTCTTCTTTTGTCCAGAGAAGGACTGGTGAAATTTCTTATGCTAGTTAATGTATGAACTTTTAGCATCCTACAACCAAGTGTGTAATTTTTTGTGGACTAGGTAATGTGAGATGTATGAATTGTTTTGCAAGTGACGATTCAACAATTATACATAAAAAAATCTTAGTTATTTTTTGTCCTCCATGGGATTGTGTGTTGATTGATTCATATGTTAATGATTCCCGAAGTTTAATATTATTTTATAATTGTATGTTATAATGAACTAATGCTACTAATTCACATGAATTTTTTTAGATGTTTTATGCTTGATGTTGATTTAGGAATTATTTTACATGATCACATATTAATTCTAACCTAATCTTTAATTCTTAACCTTTTATTTTTTCATCATTCTCCCAGTAGGTTTCCCTGCTAGGACCCTTTAATCAAATCTACCTTATTTAACATGTTCCATATAGACTTACTGATAATAAACCTACAAATAAATTATAAGTCTCTTTTGAAGAGAAGAAACCTAATCTAAGAGAGGCTAAAATCCGTCAATAACAATCATCCAAAATGACTTGGAAATAGGATTATTATTGAGGGGATTTTATGAAGTTCCTAGATCAGATAGATTCTCGTGCATTGACATCAATGATCCAATTTTAGGAGTCAACATATACTTTTATAGATTTTGAATGAATTTCCATATTTCTTTTTCATTCTTACATTCATCCCTTCCTTATTTATCCAATCTAGTTTTATGATGGAGATAACATAGAGAAATACTTCACATCCTCATGTTTCCTATTGAGTGAATCTGCCACAAAATTTTGATTACCATTTTTGTAGATGATTTCAAAGTCATATCTCAACATCTTTGTCCCCATATTTTTTTCCTCTTTTGAATATATCCTTTGTTCCAATAAATATTTAAGGATATCATGATTGGTTTTACCTATGAAAAGTATTCCTATGAGGTAGCGACGTCATTGATTTAGGGCATGCATAATTGCTAGTATTTCCTTCCTATAAATTTGTTTGTGTATATTATTCCCATTAATTGGATGGCATTCAAAGGAAAGGGGAATTCTATATTGCATTAGAACAACACGAATTCCATTCCCCAATGCATCGCATTCCACGACAAATGTTTTTGTTAAATCAGGTGTAGCCAAGACTGGAGCTCTAAGTTCTTCAAAGGCCTTATGTGCATTTGGAGTCCATGAAAATGCATCCTTTTTTAGTAATGTTATTAGGGGTTCTTCTATTAACTGACAATTCTAAACAAAGTTACGATAATATCTTCTCAATCTCAGAAATACCTTATGGTGTTTTCGGGTGGTAGGGATCTTACATTCCTGGATTGCTTTAATTTTTTTAGGGTCTACCTAAATGCCTTCACGATAGATGATATCACTTAGCTATTCAACCTATTGTACTCCAAAAAAACATTTGGATTATTTTTCAATTAATTATCATTCCTCTAATAGTGTGAGCACCTTATCAACATGGGATTCCCAAGATTTATTGGATATTAGTATATCATCAAAGAATACTAAATAAAATTTTAAAGAAAGGGAAGGAAGATGCAATTCATTAAAAATTTGAATGTGGAATGCACATTTGTAAGGTAAAAATGGATGGCCAAAAGCTCATAATGGCCTTCATGAGTTCATAATTTTGTTTTTAGAATGTACTCTTTCTTCATTCTTATCTGATGATAGCCTGAGTGGATATCCATCTGGGTGATTTAAATTGCCTCATGTAATCCATGTAACAATTCATCAATAACTAGAATGGGGATTTTATTCTTAATAGTGATCCTGTTGATATCTCGATAATATACACACAACACCACAAACCATCCTTTTTGTGCACCAATATTACTATAGAAGAGTGAGAACATTGGCTAGGTTTAATTAGACAAGTCTAGAAAATTTCTGTGACAATATGCTTAATTTCACTTTTCTAGGCATAGGGATATATGTAAGGCCCGATATTGGGAGCAACACTTCCTAGAACTAAGTGAATAAATGATTATGATCTCAAGTAGGTGGGGTATCTATGGGAATTTTTTCAAAAACCTTGGAATGATTTTCGAAGATATGTTGTAAATATAGAGAGATAGGTGATTTAGGTGTTTGAACATCTAATGAGAAAAATTGTGCAATTACAATCCATTTTTAGTTTCCCAAATGCTTTTCCATGCAATTAGAGTTGATTATCTTACAAGTTTTCCCTATGATACTGCTTAACTCAAATTATTTTCATCCCTAAAAAAATTTCAAGAAAATCTCTTGTAAATTAAAAGTTATCATTCTCAGGGGTTGTTGATCAACCTTGTAGGTTTTGGATGACTCGAGACCACACTCCCATCCCTATAGTTCTAAGTGGTAGACTTCCTTCTTTCCATAATTTTGTTTTCAACGTTTATTGTCACCCTAAATGCATGATCAAAGGACATATGTTCCCTAAGGAGAACCTCATGTTGGATGTTATCCTTTAAAGTTCCTATGAAGACATCACTCAAATGATCCTTTTGAATATCTTTGATATTGATATTCAATCTTTGTAAGTTCTCAATGTGCTACCCAACTTAACCCTTTTGTTTGATATTTCTCAACTGGATAAAGAAGGTATTGATATTTTTTCCCTCATAATGTGTTATGAATTCCTCCATAAGCATTTTCCAACCATTAGTCGAAAATGAGAGATTAGTGACAAAAAAATGACCAAAATCCGCATATCAATGACCACTTTTGGTTTGGCGATCAATGGTGGCTAATTTAAAGTCTTTTATTACGTGACCATAATTGATCATTTTTATTTTTGTCATTTATAACTTGTCATTTGGTCATTAATTTAGTCATATATTTGAATCAATGAACACATGTATGACCAAATTAATGGCAACATGACAAACTAGAATATGACCAAATTTGGTTGCGTAATGAAAGACTATAAATTAGCCACCAAAACTATATTTTGGTCATTGATATGCGAATTTTGGTCATTTATATCTCATTGTTTTGTCATGTATCTCTCAATTTTTTGTCATTTTATATGCGAATTTTGCTCATTAATCTCATTTATTGGTCACTAATTTAGTCATTTTTAGTCATTTTATGTGTGGTTAATATATTTTAGTAGTTTTAATTGTGTCCATTATTAGTCAATATAAATTTTTAATATGATATTATGTTTAAATTAAAAAATAATCATACATTATTTATAATCGTCTAATACACACGTGAATTATGGAATGCCACATTAATTAGTTAATTACAGCACTTATAAATAATATAAAGTACAACCATATAAGGTTTAAGCCCCAAAAATTATATTATATGAAATGTCAAGTATTACAATAAATATGAGTTTTCTCAAAAACTATCTCCATATAAATTTACATGAAAATCATCTAGTACATCGATGACTTTTCAAAATTAACAATGGCTAAACCATCCCACTTGTACTTGGCTACTAAGCCATAATTATATCCCGCAGGAGATACAAAACCATACTTAGCAGCTTGAAATCCTCATCAAGAGGCTCTTCATACTCAATGCCACACTTTCTAAGCTTTATAACTGCACACGTGCTTCTATATCCACATTGCACATGCTTATGAGCTTTCTCAGCTTTGTATATGCGCACATGCTTCTGTATCCGCACTACAACAGCCTCCCTCCTCATGTTGTTATAAATATTGCGAGTAAGGTTACCTACAAACAACACATGTTAAGAAAGAAATTTTGATACATTCTAAAAAGAGAAAACAAATAACTAAAAAATGTACATAGAAATTTCACAATATTTAACATGGACAAAATAAACAATTCCAAAAAACTGCAGGTGTACTCAAAATGCATAAACATTTAGAACCATTAGACCTAAAAATACATGAACATGAAATACCTCTCCATAAGGCCTGAAGATCAATGGAAACATTGTGCAAAGCAAGAAATTCTTATAGTAGCCTATGTGAAATTCATCATACATAGAATATAGTAAACAAAATGACAACCATAATACAATATTTTGATACATTCAAGTTTAGAAATTGTAGAGCAACACAAAACATCTCTTGGTTGATAGCTCAGTACTAAGTGACAGAGCTACAAAAAAATCAAATGAGATTAATACCACCCCTTATAATTCAATGATTTAAATCATTACATTAGAAGAAACTATCTTGACGCCATAGAGCTATTTAAAAATATAGTCATAATGAAAAGAGGCCTCTAAAAAATCTCCACAAAATTGAGTATACCTTAAAAAGATATTTTATGATCTCAACACAAATTTACATCTGATCATAAAAAATGACAGAAAATAAAGGGCTCAGTAGTCTCAATACACATGACCATATTCAGTCATTAGGACTTTTAAGTAGTGAATCTTAACCAATGAGGTTTAAGCTCTTATTAGGAAGGAGATCTCTCTACAATGAGATTTACACATCAGCTGGCCAAGAAGGGTTTACAATATTATTTGGTAAACTGCTAGCTATGATAAAGGATTCATTTCAAGACCAGTCCATGATAATGACCATTTTTTTCAGCAATTTTCATATAGACATAATTATCTCATAAGGCATAGACAGGATATGATAACCACACTTTGCAGTCATCATCTTCCACTACGACATTCTTCAAGAATCCTATTCTGCTATCAAATGTTAGCTTCCATGCTTAGGTCCCAGAATGAATAGAATCCTAATGCCACAGTTATAATCTTTACAACTAAAAGCAACCAAGCAATCATCTAACATAAAACTGAATATTTGGCTTCTGCCTCAAATCAAGCCCACAACAAATAAGATTATTCAGAGAAAATTAGTGAATATCCCCAAAATGACAGATTCAATAAATACAGTCAACATTAAAATGAAATATGCATTCAATTCAATTACACTAACCATCAGTAACCATTCATGCAAATTTGAAAAATAATATATTCCTACAATGCTAGATAACCAAATTCTCCATCCATGACCAACATAACAGTACCGATATTTATAAACACATGATCTTAAAATGTGGAAATGCACTCTAAAATTTTTCTCGTGTTCAAACTCTTGAAAGAAAGGGACACACAAAGTCAATTGTCCAAATGGTTCTAGAATGCATAAATAAATTCTATGGATAAGCCCTTTAAATGCAGAAATAACTTCTATGGATAGGCCCTTTAATTCTTAAAACATACTACAATAAAAAACCTACTGCAGACAATGATAAGTTAAAGCTACATCCTAAAATTTAAGGATTGATGAAACAAATTTATAACATTTGTTGGGGTCTCAAGTAGAAATCAATAGACCTCACAGCTTCATAAATATGCAAAAAAAAAATCTTTGAAAAAAGCATAACGTTATAAAATGCCCAGGTGTTGAATACAAAATACAGTGAACTTATTTTAGTGGTGTCATTGGATTAAAGGATCTAATAGTAGGTCGAAATGTATAGTATTGTTCTTTTATCTCTTTTAATTAATCTTGGGACCATCAACTGTAACCTTCTAATTTGTACTGGAGTTGGAAAATGTTGATAATGTGTATTTTTTCTGATATACAATACTAGAACTAACTGACAATACAGGAGGCCTTGACCACTTCATGGAGCCGGTGTAGCAGCATCTCAACAATCTCATGGAAAACACAGATCAACTATACTATATTACATGCTTCGGTTCTACAATTATTTTAAACTGGAACAAAAATTATATCCACCAACATCTGAATTTTTCATTTTAACATATCTTTGAATGGAGACTTGAAAGAATAAATACAAAAATTCTAAACATAAACAGAATAATTAGGCAATTATAAACTAAAAAAAATATTTTACTCTGAAGATTCAAGAGTTCTCAATGAACGTATGCAATGGTTTACCAACAATAATTTAGAAGCTACACTTATTATATTAAGTAGACATATGAACTTGCACATTTGAGAAAAAGAATTTCAATCAACATATATATATTAATTCTTTCTCGCATGTCCCATAAAATAAGAATTGAAAAAATACATATATTTTAATTCTTTGAAGTAAAGAATGCATACATTATCCGGGCACCAACCTAGAATATGCACAATGGATTCCACTAAAAGTCTAAACAAAGATCAAGTAACAAAAATCATTTTATCTAGTCATAGAGATGAAAGAAGCACAACTACTTCTCAGATCAAACTCATTCTAGAGAAGCTCTATCATACCTTTTAGAGCACTTAGAGAAGTTGCAACACATTTTGCAACAACAAACTCCAAAAAACAGAACATAAGGCTCTCCATCAGTCTGTACATATCAAATAAATACAGAATCAAACAAAAGTAGATTGAAAAATATATTTAATACTATAAAATCTGTATAGACCTATCTAAATCTGGTTCTACAATGCACCGAGAAAGATAAAATCTGAAAACCTTTCACCACTAAACTACAACACACATTCTTCTCACCAGTATGCTACAACACATTGATGCATTGCATTCTTTTTTTTATGGGATAGACAGAAAATCCCCCCCACCTAGGCTCCACTATGCTACAACACATTGATGCATGCATTCTCTTTTTTATTTTATGGGACAGACATACACTTCCCTCCACCTAGGATGTAGAAATGCACCTTCTCGGCGCAATAGAGTATTTGGTAAGGCTCTTAACTGCACAATATTTATAGAAAGTTTCCTAAATGATTGAACCATATAAAGAGTTTCAGTTTATTGAATAGTGAGAAATTTAAAATTATGTTCCCACACTGACTTTGAAATAATTAAGCATCTTTGTTGTTTAAGAACATGTAGAGAGAAAAGGGTGTATAGACAATTTCCTAGTCCCCATAACCTTATGAAAAAGTTGTCATGCCATCTCTAATTGGTGGTATAATAGTCATGTGAATGAAAACACTAGGCCTCGCTCTTATCATAATGGGCTACTGCTACTATAATAGGGATTGTATTAAAAGGACTAGGTACTTTTTTGCTACTGTTGTTACAGTAAAGCCAGAAAAGCTATATGGAACTCTTGAGTCCTAATTATTGACTTATGTCTTGTACCACATGTTGCAACAATTTCAGTCCATTAAGCGCCCAACAATAGCTCTATTTAGAACTTTCTTCAAGTTCCATAGTTGTAAGGTATTTAGTATCTACCCATTATGCCCTTGGTAAGTCATAAGAAGTACACTGTAGATGTCAATTGGGTGTACCTCAAGTGGTTGAGGAAGAGTTTTTACACTCCCAACCAGGGTTCAATTTTCACTTGGTGACATGTTTGCTCTTAGTGAACCAAAGGGAAGTACTTGGGCAGTTTCCCCAGGATGTGTTACTTGGAAGAAGAAAAAAAGTAGCACATTGTAGAGAAGAACAAAAGAAAAGACCAATTGAAATGCCTATCATATGTGATTTTGTATCATAAGACAAAACTTTGATTAGATAAAAATCAAGTGTTCAAACTTAACCTTGAACTGTTGTGTCACCGTACGCTGGTCAGTTTCTATGAAGTTATCTTGATTATAGAAATCGTTCCTATCACAGCTAGATACTATCATACTCCAACAAATAAAAACATAATGAGTACCAAAAATGAATTAACAAAGCTATGGAAAAAAGTTTCCACATCGAACATTTGATAAGAAAAATATCAACCCTCATGGAACGATTACATGTCCTAACTTATAATTTCTTTCATCTATTAGCGCTAAGATAGCTCTTATATAAGTCGTTCATTTGATTCTTTATCAGGTCTTAGAAATTTTGAAAAAGGTCAAATATTGTATCTATCAAGCACCGAGAGGGATCCAATTTCTTGAGGTGTAATTTTTTTATCTTAAACTCAATAAATTTATCCCTCTCTTGCTTTATAGATCCAGGTTTAGGTTTTAATTTTTTACTTTATAGGCCGAGATAAATTTTTTTAATTACTTTTCTTAATTTTTAATTTATGATCCAAAATTATTATTTTTTAATTACTTTTTATTTTTGGTGATGTAATGTTACATTACGTTACCTTACATGACAACATCTCCCCCATACTGTGTTGTAGAGAACATCGCTTCTCTCAGTCCAATTACAAGACTTTTACATATGCTGTTCTAGAGGCTTAAAAAAATAAGCAAGTCTGGAAAATGAGTGTCAAACTTAAAAATTTGGACTCCACAAAAGATAGAATTTGAACTATAATATGAAAAATGTGCCATATAAAATAAATTGACAAATAGACAAGAAAGACAAGATCCTTGGTTGCAAAGTATCCGCATGAAGAAACATGTAACTGGGACATTTTCCTAAAGGCCATTATGAATGACAAAAGTCTACTAAGAATATTACAAAAGTAGTTTACAAAGATAAAACACTTGCTCCAAAATTCCTAGGTTTGACTATGTATCTTTAACATCGATACATCCAACAAGAATATTGATGTAGTGTCAATTTGCCTTTAGTTTGGCATCAGATATTGGATGAGTTGTCTAAATGCATATCTGACAACTAGTCAAACGTTTAAGGTCAATATTTATATCAATAACATGCCTAACATCAAATAAGGTTCTAAGTAACAATTGAGGTTAATGGAATGCTAAGACATTGATCGATATTCAATTCCCTTTGTGGTATGCCCCACCTATATGGCATCAGTTTAAAAGGAATGAGGCCAACTGCAAGTATTGGGTGAGTTGAGCATGTTTCTTGGAGCATTTCCATTAAAACATGCCTAATTTACAATGGTTATAACTAAATGAACTCAGTTCCTATATTAGAAGCAGGAATAGACTAATAAATAATTCATGACTAAGATAGCAAAATTTTAAAATTCAGACCTTATTATCATTGTAAAAATCAGGAATATGCAGAAAACATTGTTCAAAATGATTCCATTTACTCATCTAGGATCCTTGTGTATAACTATGATTTGCTTATAACCAATAAAAGGATAGAAAATTCCAGTAACAACTAGTTAAGGATAGTCACTGCTTGAATCGAGGCATATGTATGCAAGAAGTGCACCTTTTTAATTCCCTATTCAAGTTATCTAACAATCACCAAAAAATTAATGAACTATGGAAGGATACATACAACTTCTCTATGGGTACAGTCAACAGAAATCCCCTCAATAAATATTGTGTTGGAGGATGCATCAGGCTTAAGATGGTCAGGTAGCCTGGAATATGGATCGGATGCTGTACTGTCAGGCAGTCTTAAAGATGCATCTGTCCTAGCATTGTAAAATCCTAGATTGGCAATAGAATTTCCAACAAGAGTAGGATCTATGCCCAACCCTCCTTGCCTCTACCCCATCAGAACTGGATCCTCCAAACTTGGACCCTCCAGGAAACCCTCTCAAACCAAATCTAGAGCCACCTCTTGGACCTACTCCACTAGGAAATCCACCCAACCCAGATACATAACTACCACCGAAACTAGAAAGCTCAGTTGCAGTTAAACCACGTGCACCATATGGAGGTATTTGCACAAAATTATAGTGTTAACTTTACAGAATCCATTGTACTCACAATGAGAAGTTATAAACTTAAAACAACAGTCAATGTTATAGGTTGACTACCCCATTTTGTAGAGTTTCAGGAGGAACACCAAGTGGCTCATATGTCCTCCACGTCAAAGAAATTATGTCATTGAGATTTGAGTTTTCACGAGGTAGATGGTCTGCAAGGTCACAACCAGTTGGTTGAGAGTTTTCATGAGGAAAATAACCAGGAAAATCACAACCAGTTTGAATGCCAGCTGGTGGAAGACCACCTATAAAATCAAGAAAATGGTAAAAATATTTATGAATTAAAAACATCTTCAAGAAGAAATTGAGGCCTAATTCTGGAAAGTAGCATCCAAATTTTAGGTACTCGATCTAAGCATGACAATATTCCCATGGAATATAAAAATAAGAATAACACTAAGTGGTAAGAAGGTATATATAACAATTTACAACTCTTTATTCCATACCAAAGGAAGCAAAACAAAAGAAAGATATTATTTCTCAGAGTCAACCAAAAATCACTTAATAACATGAACATACATTATAGAAAGGTGGAAGGAGTTGATTAAAAGTAAATAGAAAGTAAATATTATAAAATATATGTCACAAGAAATGGTATAGCCATGTATGAAAACAAGATCTAATAAAGCACAAGGCTTATCAGCTAGCTACTGTCAGAAGTTAAGAGCCTTGTCAATCCTTGGGTGTTATTATATAATGCTCAAGAACCTGAACAACCTACAACCATGTGATCTTGTTGTGAAAACCTGGGAAGTTCTGTAGCTTATAAATTCATACAATATATGTAAGGGATGAGGGATGTGGGATAAGGCATCTGGTAAGCCTCCTATAAAAAGGAAAAGATCCTGTGGTGTGTGCTAATGCATGCAAGAAAAAACTTGGAAGAGTTCTAGATCATGCCCTTGGAGAGATAATGGTGCAGAGGAAGCACTAGAGTCCAAAAGAGGCTACGTGGGAGCTAGAGAAGGCCATGCAATTGGAACATCCATTTTTGGTTCACTTTTGCAGAGCACTGAGGGCGGTGTTAGTTTAGCAATTGTTAAATTTTTGTAAATCACTGAGGACAATGCTATTCAAGGGGGAGGGGAATGTAACACCCCGGTTTTGACCCCGTGGTATTGAATTGAATATGATGTAAATATTTTATTTTGATCATGGTGAAAAGCCCAAGGCAAAGGCCCCACCATGGATTTAGTGTGTTATTTCTCGGCATTTAAAATCGATGTTGATGGTATTTTGTGCTAGCCAGGCACAATATGTTGAGACATCATGTAATATGCAAAAAACCACAACCAGCTATGTCAATGCAACAAATAATGAGATGAGGGCATGATTTCCCAAGGATAGAGAGGAGGGGGAATGTTTAACCTTGAGCCATCGGGGAAAACCCATCAAAACTGTCAACTACCCTTTTCTTGTATTTTTCTCCAACCACTTATTTATGCCAGAATTTGGTTGAGGTAGTTATTGCATGGAATGGGAAGAGTATGGGGAAAATTTGATAGTGGACAGAGAAACCATTCTGGAAGAACAAGTTTTCACCCCATGGGCAAGAAAAAACACAAAAATGTATGCCCATTCCCTTGTGCATTCATGTTCCATCTCCCCTCACATTTTGGGGGAGCTTGGGGGACGTTCTGATCATGATCCTTATTTCATGAGGGGGGACGGGGTGTTCTTTCATGGGTAATTCACCCGAACATTGGTCATTCTTCCTGATCGGATTGGTGCAGCGAGAGTGATCAGGTGTTCCTACACATTCTGCAAGTGTTTTTCCTTTACGGAGACCCTGTTTGCGGTGTTGCAGTGTTGTCCTAAACTCCAGATTGTTATGAGACCCTGTTACTTTATTTATCGGAGTGAATATTGTATTGTTGTGTCTCCCTGTGGTTTGCTATAATGTGCACCTTGGTTTTGGTCTGAAATATATACAATAATTAGGAGTGGAAGAGATGTAGAATGTGCTCGATCAACCTAGTGGGAACCTCATAATAAGATAAGAGTGGTTGGTGAATCTTCTTTGCACATCCTGAAGAGCACTGGAAGGGAAGATGTAGCATGAGGGACTGTCGAGCAGAGAAAGGGAAACTTCCTATTGGGTGTGTCGGCAACATGGATGCCAGGACAGATAGTTCTTGTGAAGGTGTCCTTAGCTTTGGGGATGAGCTCACTTAGCAGTTCTTCCTGCCCACTGCCTTAGAAGCCTGATAAACCCAACTTGAAGGATGGCTTGGCTAATATCTTGATAATGCATATATTGTCTTAATTGTGTCTTTTTGTGTTTGGCCTTGTGTGTGTCTGATCCTTGGCTAGAAAGCTTGATAGACCCATCTGTTAGTTGGCTTGGCTAGTCCTGAATGTGAATGTTGGCCTAACTGATTACAATCTGATAAACCCAACAGTGAGATGGCTTGGATGTGTGGCCTAATAAACCCACCTCTTAGTTGGCTTGGATGATTAGCCTAATAAACCCAACAGTATATTGGATTTTTTTCTTGCATCCCTATAAACCCAACTATGTTAGCTTGGATGAGTTTTGTTGTATCCTTGGCTTTGTCTGAGCCTTCTAGTGTTCCTTATTCCTTGTGGAAATCATGCCAATCTTGGGGGTGGTAGTGCTATTGAGAAATAGATGAGTGCATTGGCCTATGGTTGGGTGGAATGTTGCAACAACATAGCTTGTTGTGGAAGAAGCTTCTTCATAAGATAAGTATCTATGTGTTAAGCTCTGCATTTGCATTTATTTAATGAGATATGATGAATATGCCTAATGTGTTGAATTGATTAATTGCTTCCACTGTATAATTGCAATTGTATGCATTATGGGGCTTAGATTGTCAGATTGGTGATGGCCTAAATGATCAAATATACCCAAGACTTCTGCTAACATGCTGAGCTACTTGGAAGAAATCTCCTTCCGCAACTCTTCTTTTCACAACTTACGGGATGCGGGATGCGAGATACGGAAACGTCCTTCTGTAAATCTCTATTAGTGCAGTTTCTCTTCCAGAAATTTCCTTTCTGCATGTGGGATGTAGATTTGTAGATATCTAACTCCGCAAATTTTCTTTCCGCAATGGTGTATTCCACATGTGGGATGCAGGATGCGGGATGTGAGATGGCAATTTCCATATTTCTTGACTCAACAAACTCAAGCTTTCTGCACCGTTGATTCTTGTGGGTTGATTCTCAGCTATTGATCTATTCCCAGATGCAGAACATATTGTGATCGTCGATTTCTTTCATTATTATTCGTTTTCATTCGATCTCCTTTGAGATATTTCTTCGCAGATCATCGAATTGATCACAGACAAGATCGATTTCTCTGCTGTTTGGAAATTGGAGAATTTATCTGCGAGCTTGAATAGAATGAATTTCGAGCTAGATTCTCATTCTTCAAATGTATGGAAATATGGTCATGTTTGTCCTCTAAGGTGGGAGGGGACATGACAGAGTGGTATCAGAGCTGTGGGTTGCATCATTGGGCCTTGATGGGCCGAGTTGAACATATGAAAGAGAAAAGAGCACCCAAGTGGTGATTTGATAGAGCTGATGGTTGTAGCGTTGGTATAAATGTGTCAAGGGAATTGGTTACAGAAAGAAAACCACAGTGAGAAAGAGTACTATTTAGTAGAATTTCAAAACTTAGCCAACCCAATGAAATGCACCGTGACTATGATATGATATTGATCGTTCATGGCTACAATAAGCGGTTCGTAAGTAATTTCTTTTGATTTATGAGATTGTCTAAAAAATGATGTTGTTAACAGATTTTGCAGAGTCATAGTGTAGATTGAAATGTTGGTCTTGGTTCGACCAAGTGGGTTAAAGAAGATCAGACTAGGAATATTAACGACATGGATGATGCACAGGATCCCTGTGGACATAGGGAAGATGCTATGGGGGATGTGGAGGACCCCATTTGTGTAGTATTTGTCCACATGGGGAAGGGTATGTAAGGAAATCTTACAATATCTAATAAAATTAAACTAAAGATGATGGAAATAGGGAATAAGAGAGTTCCTGAGATGCTATGGCTATCATAAGAATCCCGAGCATAGTATTGCAGGGTTTAAAAGAAGAAAATAAAAAGATGATCAAGGAATCGGTAGATAAAATCCATATGACTTCATTCATGCTATAGAGTCTGGCATACCTCCAAAGGAAGATAAAATCTGCGCATCATTTAATAGAGATGGAAGTAAGTAGGATAAATTCTCACAAGAAGAATGAAAGGCTTAACCTAAGGAAGAATGGTTTTAAGCCTCATCACCTTCTGAAGCAACAAAGACAACCATCACAAGATGTAATTGGGTTGGCTATAATGATGAGGGAAAAATCTGAAGGAACCAATCGAATGTTGGGGATGTGAAGGACCCCATATATGCAGGAATTGTCCACTTGAGGATAGGAATAAGGGTCAAGTCCCTAACACCCAAGAAGCTGAAATTGTGGGTGAGGAATCAGGGATCATTCCTAAAATTTGTGCAGTGTTAGAAGACCACCAGGCAGGTCATAACTCAACTGTGATGGAAGTTTAGGGTGAGATTGTTGAATAGACTGTTTCTATTTTGATTGACACTGGATTGACTCACATCTATATTACTGCTGGATTTGTTGAGATGTGCACTTTGAAGAATTCAAAGCATAGAAGATCATGGTTAGTCTAACTAGTCACTGGAACTAAGAAGAAAGTTAGTGAGGTGGTAAAGAAATTCCCATTAGTCATGGATGGGTTAGTCCATTGTGTAGATAGGAATGTTCTTCTACTTGGATGCTATTATGTTATGATTGAAATGGATTGGATAGGAGCACATAGAGAAAAGCTAGATTTTTACCACAAGACTTTTGAGTGTGTGGATGAAGAAGGAAACCTGAAGGTTGTGAAAGGATTTCCAAAAGTGATCTCTAGAAGGCGGTATTTAGCAATGCAGCTGAAGAAGGTCCATGGGAAAATTTGTAGAGTGTATGCAACTCATGTTTTGGAGGCAGTAGAGAATGAAGATCCTACTTTGGAGGACCTTCCTGTGTTGCAGGAATTCAGCGATTTTTTCTTGATAAAGTTCCAGGGCTTCCTCCAAAGAGGGACATTAATTTTACCTTTGATCTTGTGCTAGGTAAAGCACCAGTGTCCAAGACACCCTACACGGTGAGTACACTAGAAATGCTAAAGTTGAAGATGCAACTGCAAGAGTTGTAGGTAAATAAGTATTTCAGGCCAAGTGTGTCCTAGTGGGGAGCACCAGTTTGGTTTGAGAAAGAAAAAGACGATATACCCTGGTTGTGTATTGGTTTGGGAAATTGAACAAAGTCACTGTGAATAACAAGTATCCTTTTCCTAGGTTTGATGACCTATTTGATGAAATGAGAATATCAAAGGTGTTTTCTAAGATTTACTTAAGGTTTGGTTACCAGCAAGTAAAGATCAAGGATGAAAATGTTCATAAGACAAACTTTAGAGCAAGGTATGGTTCTTATGAGTTGTAGTGGTACCAATGCACCAGCTACATTCATGTGCTTCATGAATAATATTTTTAGTAAGTATATGGATAGGTTTGTTTTTGTTTTCCTTCATGGCATTTTATTTATTCTAATAATGAGGAAGAACATGTGGAACATTTGAGGCTAACTTTGAAATTGATCAGGAAGAATAAGTTGTATGCAGGTTTGAGCAAATGTGACTTCTATGAGGATAGAATTCATTAATTGGGTCACCTTATTTTAGATAGATGAATATCTGGAGATCCTAAAAATATTGAGGTGATGGTGAGTTTCCCTGCTTGAAGAGAGTTAACAGATGTAATATCTTTTGTTGGACTTGTAGGGTATTGCAGGAAGTTCACTAAAGAAAATTCTATAGGTAAAGTTGAGCCTATGTATAGGCTAAGGAATCCTGCATGTGAACTTGTAGTTCCATGATGAAATGGCCCTTGTGTGTATGGGAATACATACAAGGACTTCCTGAAGACTTAGGTAGAATTACCTGAGTAGAGCAGTATGGTTGCGCTAATGAAACCCAGGGAAAGAAACCACTGGGTGCCATGAGAAGGATCTCATGATTGAGAACAGATTTTGAAAGTTAGATTGCAAGTTTTTCTGTTGATTATGCGAGACTATGATATCCTATGATGGTTTTGATTCATGCTAACAATGGATATGCTTGTTTTTCATTGCTTGATGTTTGAATTTTCTTGTTGCTAATTGTGACTGTTTGGCTAATTTAAAACTATGTCGAGATGACATGTTGTATGCATATGTCTAGGTTTTGGGAAGCATGTGTAAGTAGGGGATGAGTGCTCCCGCTTGAAGAATCCAAACAACATGAGGATGGCCTCATGGTTGCAAAAATCTGATTGTATGCAAGAGACAAGATTGTGAACTCAGATTTTTATTTTTGAAATTCAATGTTATTGATCGTTTCATATTTGGGAAATCATGTATGCATGAAATAGATTTGTAAATCCACGATTAAAATTTTATGATGACATCTCATGTAAACTACATACTTATTTTTAATGCAGGTGATATGGTGAAAGTACACCCTTGAAGTACATAGCTTCTCGGAGGATGTGTTGGAAATATGTTTGCAAATCTATGACTGAATTTTTTATGATGACATCTCATATGCACTGCATGCTTGTATATAATGCAGGTGAGATGAAGAAAATATGTACTGGGTGTACATGGCTCCTCGGAAGGATTTATTGGGGGTATATAGCTTCTCGGAGGGATGGCTTTGGAATAGGTTTGAAAACCTATCATTTAAATTTTATAATGACATCTAATGTGAACTACATGTATGGAAACTAAGCACCTGAGCATTGGTAAGCACTTGGAGGAGGTGTTGGGCCCTTAAGCTAGATCTATCATTAAGCACCCAAGGAGGTGTTTGACTCTAAAGCGGGGATGATCAAATCTCGGTTAAGAGATGATACACAGATAATGTCGGAGTGTTGGTAAGCACTAAGAGGAAGTGTTGAGCCTTAAGAAGAGCTTCCATTAAGCACTCAGAGAGGTGTTCAGCTCTAACGCAGGGCTACCAGATCTCGATTGAGATATGTTATACAGATAAGTATTTGGTTTACTTATCAAACTGTTGTTTTTGTTGATTCTTATAAAAATACATGAGCATATGATGTAGCCATGGTTTTGAAAATATTGTTATAGATTGCACCTTATATGAATGAATCTGATATGTGAATTAATTGTGGTGGTGTCCAGAAAGGAGGCACCGAGCTGGGTGAGAACCTAGAAGGAGTTTTAGGCTCTAAAGCAAGGCTATCATATCTCGATTGAAAGATATTTTTGGGTGATCTGAGGCTTGAATAAATTTGGCTACCCTTTAATGCACACCCAGGTGTGGGGTGGGGTAGGTTTGTGAGTGCCATGGTTGTATAAAGCTAGACGGGTACCTATGGAACCAAAAGAAGTTACTTATGCAGATAAGTATTTGGTTCACTTGGAAACTTTTTGTTGATTTTATATCAATATACATGTGCATGTGATTCATCTATGATTTTGGAAAATATTGTGAATACTGACATGGGAATTGAGTCATTGCTTAATTATAGGTATTGTTGGTTTCCAAAAATGCTAGAAATGTTCCAAGGTGAGGAGAAGGATTTTCCAAGACCATGAAAATATCCCGTGGTGTGTGCTGATGCATGAAAGCAAGGAATTGGAAGAGTTCCAGATCGTGCCTTTCGATAGATAATGGTGCAAAGGAAGCACTGTGGCCGTGAAGAGGCTACATCAGAGCTAGAGGATTCCATGCGATTGGCACATCCATTTTTGGTTCATTTTTTCAGAGCATTGAGGGTGATGCTAGTGTAGCAATTGTTAATTTTTTGTAAAACACTGAGGACAGTGCTATTGAATGGGGAGGGGAATGTAACACCCCAGTTTTTACCCCATGGTATTGAATTGCATATGATGTAAATATTTTTATTTGATCGTGGTGAGGATCTCAAGGCTAGGGCCCCACCATGGATTTAGTGTGTTATGTTTCGATGATTAAAATCGATGCTGATGGTATTTTGTGCTATCCAGGCACAATATGTTGAGCATTCATGTAATATGCAAAAACTCACCACCAGTTATGTCAATGCAACAAATAATGAGATGAGGGAATGATTTCCCAAGGATAGGGAGGAGGGGGAATGTTTAATCTTGAGCCATTGGGGAAAACCCATAAAAAATTTCAACTACCCTTTTCTTGTCTTTTTCCCCAACCACTTATTTTTGCCAGAATTTGGTTGAGGTAGTTATTGCATGGAATGGGAAGAGTATGGAAAAAAATTGATTTGGGAAGAGCACCCATTCTCGAAGAACATGTTTTTACCCCATGGGCAAGAAAACACCCGAAAACATATGCCCATTCCCTCATGCATTCACATTTCATCTTCCCTCATGTTTTGGGTGAGTTGGGGGGACGTTTTAATCGTGATAGTTTTTTCATAGGCGAGGGGGGGGGTGGGGGGGGGTTGTTCTGTCCTGGGAATTAACTTGAGCGATGGTAATTCTTCCTGATCGAACATGTGCAGCGAGAGCGAGAAGGTGTTGTTACATGTTTTGCAAGTGTTTTTTCTTTGCGGAGACCATGCACTACTACATTTTGACCAAAAATCCGACGGCCGTCATGTCGGATTTTCGACACTTCCCTGTCGCATGTACGACACTTTGATTTTTTGTTAAGCGTCGGAAACTTGTCGTCGGGTTTCCGACACATGAGTAACCGTCGCTTAAGAGACACCTAAGCAACCTTCGGTTAAATTTAAAGCGTCGGTTAAGCGACGGCATATTTTCGACAGTAGTGACAGTTAAGCGACGGATCTCCAGCAAAACTGTCGGAAAAGCGACATGTTAAAGCGTCGCATAAGCGACAGATCTCCAGCAAAACTGTCGGAAAAGTGACATGTTAAAGCGTCGCATAAGCGACGGATATCTAGCAAAACTGTCGAAAAAGCGACATGTTAAAGCATCGCATAAGCGACGGATCTCCAGGAAACTGTCGGAAAAGCGACATGTAAAAGCGTCGCATAAGCGACGCTTGTTGAAATTTTTTTTAAAAAAAATATTGTGAAAATAATGGGGTATTTTTTATTTTTTTTAAAACTTAAAGTGGGGCAAACATGGAGCTTCGTGAGTTGTTCCTGACTGTCATTTACACGGGAACTCCAAACTCTGCAAGTATTTTGTTTTTCTACAAAATATTTCTTTTCTGAAATGAGAGCCTAGATCGAATCCCACTCTCGCCAAAGAAGGTAAGAAAACCACAATTAAAGGTTTTATTGTACAAAACTAGTGATTCACAAGAGTCACAATGTAGATTTTTATCCATGGATATCATGTCCATCTCTGACTTCTATAATTAGACCTCAACGCTACAGAACTGATAATGGGTAGACTAGATCTGCATATAGCTTTGCCTTGGTTGTATCAATTATTTTTTCATCAATAACTGGACTCCTTATGGTGAAACTATGATGAAACCTTTGTTAACGATTCTGAGCTCTTCCAACCATAAATTGAAGGCATTTGCATGCTTTCCCACTTCAGTTTATGTTGTTGATGGCACTTGGTATTGAGAGATATCGGTGACATATTTGTATTTTTGTTTGAATAGTTTGCTTGGTGGTTAGGCTCGAGAATCACTCCCCAAATACCCTTTACAAAAACTGTGTTTACTAGATAAGAGCTTGGGCTTTACATGTCTGATATAGGAATCTGTCAACAGATTGAGCACACAAGTTTAACTATGGACTCCATTGGCAGACTTACACTGTACACTTGGGTGCACAGTTTGACTTAAACGCTTGGAGATTCGGATACAAAGCCCAATATTTGTTTATTAATTGTATATTGATAGTAAGTATCCTATTTACATCAGTGACATCCATTAGTTGACGAGGTTTTCCATGGAAGGAGAAGATGTCTCCACTTCCTTTTAGGGTGAACATAAGTGGGATAGAACAAGGTCAGATCCATAAGGGTGAACATAAGGGTGGACATTGCTCGTTTTTGTAACCTCTTTCCAAACATTCATCTAGCATATGATATAATAGAGAGTGATGATGTGAGTGCCAGGGAAAATGTTTATACATTGCAAGTTACTCTTGAAAGAGATCTAGAAAGAAGACAGGAATTAGGTCTAGTTGATGCACCCAGGTATCCCAAACCAAAAGAATAAGGTTGGTGGCTAGTTGTTGGGGATCCAAGTAGCAATCAGTTGCTGGAAATGGTTCTTCAGTGTCTTTCATGTCAATCTTTTCGAGATGCTTCAGCAACCCTATGGATTTTGGTAACCTTTTGAGGTTACCAATATTCAACTCCCTCAGCTGCAAAGGTGCCTGCAATGCAATCAAGATTGAATTTGATTGCTCCAGAACAATTCATTATCAAATGATGACTTATTCTCATGACACCAGAAACCAAAGGATATGGGGACTTCATCAGAGACAAATCCACGACCATTTTAGTTGATTTTCCTTGCACATTTCCTTCCAGATTAAGACCTAACAAGAAGTCCTGGCCAATCATATTGCATTCTTCTTTATTGATAGAATAAAAGACCAGAAGGCCAAACAGCCCTAGCTGACTGAATACCATCAATGTGATCTGTGTTGGCATGTTAAACTCATAGAC
>LPNX010082429.1:325827-347714 GCA_001517045.1 Pseudotsuga menziesii | reverse complement strand
TATATATACATGTTTTAAGGTCTTACAAAAACAAACACAAAATCATGGAACTGAAACCATTAATAAAACCACCATGATTAGGCCCAAATCTTACACAATATATATTTCATTTCCAATCTACAACCAAGTGTTTGGCCTCACAACTAAAGACCTAGTTACAGATAGGGTAAACAAGCTTCAAGGATTTAAAATAATACTTAAACCAAGTTTAGAGATTGCTAAAGTGGAATTTGATGAGGGGACAGCTAAAGTGGAATTGTTGAGTTAAGTCTGCTACCGAGTTCTAAGTTACAACAAGTTGTCGTGTGTGCTATTATCCAATGATATTTGTCCTAGGGGTTCAGTGAACATGATCGGGGGTCCTAAGAAAGTAATCTTGGCTTCTTCAGGAGATGGTTGCATGGAATAGTCTCCTTTGGGTGTTGTCCCCCTTCTGCAAATTATCCAAGTTCTAACTGTTGTTACCTATCTATGATTTAATTCTATGTCTGTATTTTAATTAGGAAGTATGCTCAGTATCTGCAAAGTTTAAAAATAACTGGTTGTTATTATCTATGATCTGAACTCTTTATCTGTAAATTGTTTATAAGTAGGTTTAGCATCTACAGAGTTTATTGGAAATTGTTCTTTATTGTGCTAAGAAGAGAAAGCTACAATCTAGTTAGTTTGAAGTTATTGTTTAATGATTATTGATCTAATTTTTTTGTTAGGTTATTCTTAAACTTGAATGATGTTTTTTCTTTCTCTTTGAATATTAATTATAACACCTCTATTTTAGTTAATCTTATTCTACTATATTGTTATTATCAGTGGTATTTTTCCATTAGTTTAGGTTTAAATAATAACACATATATTGAATCAAAACTAGAGAAAAAAACCCTACAAAAATATATTTCAAAGGTTATTATAATATATATTTACTGAGATTTATAAGTAATTATACTAAACTGATAAATCATAATAAGGACAAACTCTCAGAGAGTTTTGTAATCTAATTATATATTTTCTGTTAAATAAACTAAACAGTGCTAATTCTAAACAAATCAAGGGTTTTGAATATGTAACTCGAAAGATAGAGGATATACACAGTATATATATATATATATATACATGTTTTAAGGTCTTACAAAAACAAACACAAAAACATGGAACTGGAACCATTAATAAAACCACCATGATTAGGCCCAAATCTTACACAATATATATATATATATATATATATATTTCATTTCCAAATCTACGACCGAGTGTTTGGCCTCACAACTAAAATCCTAGTTACAGATAGGGTAAACAAGCTTCAAGGATTTAAAATAATACTTAAACCAAGTTTAGAGATCAAATCCGATTAAGGATTTCAGTTAACAAAGTTACTTTAAAGGGGTGTTATGGCCTAGCCAAAATTCAAACTATCAATAAAAATACTAAATCGAGATCATCGACGAGCCACGATGCTGGTGACAGGCTGAAGGCCCCTTTAGTATTATCAATTGCCTTTGAAACATACAAGAGTTCTCGCAACATCCTTATGGCTTAATAAAAATTATAAAATAGTAAAAAGTTTAAATCAACTTTACAGTAGCCTCACAACTTGTTTAACCACTCATATTTTCATCCAGAAAACCAAGTTCGAATCCGATAGGAGTCATTTCACCTACACATTACAACATAAATAGAACAGAGAAATGGCCTCTCGGCTTAGTAATTATTTTAAAACAGTAACAATTTTCTAACAACTAGAATCGTTTTTTACAGTGGCCTCACAACCTTTATCAAGCAAAACAAAACAGAGAATGGACCTATGGCCGCAATAGTTTCATATTTAAAAAAACGCTACAGTACTGTTAAAACAAGTCATAAATACACCAGCAAAAAGCCCTCACGGGTCTCTTTATAAAGGAAGAAAATATCTACATTTAGGAGAGACAGTCATAGGTATGTTATTTACATTTTAAAACAAAACATAACCCTACTATTGTTCATATAAAACATTCATTTACATAGTCACTTCGACTCCATGGTCGAAGGGTTCCTCCATTACAGTTCAAATATAAGATGCCGCACAGTTACCAAAGAAATTTACTACTTTCACAAAAAGACAATGCAGAGATGGACATCCAGACCATTCCAAGCCACGGTGCTACAAGCCACAAAGCCACGAAGGGAGAGGTAATAGATCTTACCCGAACCGTAAATCCCTTTCAACACAACGTCCAACCAAGAATTGTTTGCAGAGAACCGTTCCGGAAATCCTCCTGCACATACAAATTACAAGGGTCAAACAATGGTTTTATAAAATTGATTTATGACACAAGAAAATCAATAATACGATTGCAGAGGAAGAGATTACCTTGTCTCTGCGTATAAGACCGTAACTGAAGCAAGAGTTGAACACATGTGTCACCTTTTCGAGGAAACAAAACCTCACCAAGAAACTATTCTCTCTTGAACAGGACTAAAAGGTGTCGAGGGCCAAGAACCTCGGATCCTCCACCATCATTTTTGCATAAAGGAGCTACCCAGTCGAGCAGATAGAGACTAGATGGGTCAAACAAAGAACAATTGAACCCAATATAGAACTTCATCGAAAAGACAATCACTTTCAACGAGGTGCATTAAACCCTAGGGTTTATGAATTGACACATTAAGTGGTGAAAAACTAGAGTATTTGCGTAGTCACGTGAACAACAAATGCCATGTGGTGTATTTCGTGTATACCCAAACTTTATAGTCCAAGACAATCCCTTGTTCATTTTGGAGTAATTCATTCATACCTTAGGTTATGCATGTACTCATGTATGTTTTCCAAGGATCGATTTATCCACCATGGTGTAAATAAAGACCCAACATATAATTTTTTTCCAAGGATCAAATTACACCTTTAACTCACTTCAGTGCCTTTGTATTTGTGTGATGGTCATGTGTTATTTCTCTTAGCAAGGATAAGTTTCTTTGGTGTTGTCAAGAGCTAGACATTTGATAAATCTAGGCTTTTAAGCCTTAGCTCATGAACTTTTTAGCTAGGCTTCTAGCCCTCCACCGTCAACACCTGCACAATGGTTACACACAGTTTTGTGTTAGCTACTTGAGCTAAGTAATACCTGAATCCTCTTTCCCTAAGATTTCCCTTTAAAGAGTTTACCAGTATGCAAAATCAAGGGGAAACATAAACAACAAAAACACCAACTGTAGTTAACAAAGAATGATGATATACTGCCATAACTTGAAGAGTATAGTAACAACTTAATAATCAGTCACATAATATTTGTTTGAAAGGAATCTTTATAATAAATGAATTAAGGACCATACATATTTTTTTTCAAGTTGTTTATCACCTAGTAACACATATTTGGTTATCTTATGTTTGTCCTTAAGTTGGAACACCATATAAAGCTATATATCCTATGAACTTACAGAAAGATATATACTCTACATTTTTTTTTCTCGTAAATTTGGAGATGTTACATATCTAATATAGTCTTCCATGACAAAAAAATAAAATGAACCTATAAAGATATGTGTCATTTTTTGTGGCAGTCTCAAGATATGTGTTACATGCTTTGAGTGCATGTAGTTGCGTTATGTGTCAACCTCGGGAACAATAAAAAGAAACATAGACACCAACAACTATCAGGGAAACAACCATTTAAGGAAGTAGCAAGAACAAGAGTGCATCATTGTAATATTATGTCATGGTGATTAAGTCATTAAAAACTTCATAAAATAAAATGTTAGAAATATAATGCTATCTAGTAGATAGCAATAAAAAGAGTTTACCAATTTCTAATTTGAAACACCAGACATAACTTTATGAATCAAAGTTGATCCCTTCATAAATCAATTTGGCCTCTATATGAGGCCAAGAAAGATGGAAAAGTTATCGATTGAAAGAAAGTGATTATCAAATTTCTGCTTTAAAACTTATGTTAAGAACTAACAAATACATAGTTTTATGTGTAAAATAATGAAAATGATGACTAAGAACTACTAAAGTCCTTACTAGCCTAAAGGCACGAAATAATAAGAAACTAAACTACAAACTCTACGAGGGACTAATTTCTTAGATCTATGGTGTAAGTGAAAACATATTTACCCAAGTCTAGTACAACATATCACATTCATATAACAAGATCCATGAGGTGGCAATGTCCCGTGCCATTTACATTTCTAAAAGTTTGTAAATTGTTTTGAAATTTAAAGATGTCATTGCTTCCACCATATTTACATCGAGATAGAACACCACATTCTTTAAGATCACCATATCTGTCAAATTTACTCTTTAAAACATTAGATTGAGGACCACGTTGTATTTAGATGCTCTCTCTTCTATGAGATTGAAAATACAATCTTATTGTCTCTTCAATGATTCAACTTCTGCCAATACTTTTATATTAGTGGAAAAAGTTACCATGCCCAACATCAACATTCAAGATTTATAGACCCACAAAGTATTTTAACTATATAACCATCACACATTTATTTCATTCGACTTTGAATATTGGAAATACCTTTATTACATCAAATGTTGTTGCATTTGGGATAAACTTGTATTCATGTAATGTCTCGTTATTCGTCCTCGTCCCATGGGATTAAATCTCTAGATATACTTTGTCCACTTTGGGATTAAGGACAGTTTGGCAAAGAAAAAGGAAAGGTAAAGCACCATACGTCATAGGTAGAACCACGACAATACTCTTGGAGCACATGAAAAGAGAGACGCGGGCATTTAGTGGGACTAAATTTTGTTACAAGTACAAGTCAATGGTATGGCAATAAATTTGGTTACAGGTCAAATTCTGGTTATTCAATCTTACAAGTTTTCCAAATGGTGTTTCTCAAAATGCCAGTTCTTTTTCTTATAAATCAATTCCAACTTCTATTTCACAACCCTCTGAGATAAGTTGTTAGAAACAAACCACGTACTACATTTTAATTATTTATGTTTGCAAATCATTCCATACATATGTTGTGTTTTAATTATTGCAATGGAACCATAAACATGTATTGGGTAATGATACAATAAATATACAATATGCAGTTGTATTAATGCTTTTAATTGTAAACCAATTTTCAACACAATAATTTATGTTTGCAAATTATTGCATATATATGTTTCATTTTAATTATTGTGTTAGAACCATAAACATGTATTGGGTAATAATACAATAAACATACACTATGCATATGTATTAATGATTTTAACTGTAACCAATTTTCAACATATATTTGTCTACATCGATCTTATTGTCCACAATTATTACAGTGTTTATGTGTATTTTCGATTCAACCTTATATATATATTGTCCATGGGGCGTAGCTCGGGACGTGGTTGGGAGATTTAGTTATTGCGCTCCCCGCCCGGGTTTGAATCTCGTTGGGGACATTTGCTCCTTGGGATCCCTTGTATGTAATGAAATATTAGGCTGGTGAGCCGTTTTTCGTGATTGGCCCTCTCGAGGTTGTTGTTTCCCATTCATGTATACTTGCTAAGCGAGTATAAGATATATTTCCCCAGGTGGACGTAGCTATGGTGTAAACATGGCTTCCATGGTGAACCACCTTTAATGTGTGTGTGTGTGTGTGTGTGTGTGTGTGTGTGTGTGTGTGTGTGTGTGTGTGTGTGTGTTCCATTGTTGCTATGGATTCTAGCTTTCAAGATGGTGGAAGCAGAATTAAGCTATTTAACAATGTCCTCATAGATCTAAGTAGATGATAATTATTCAGTATGGGGAGTGACAATCCAACTCCAACTCGAAGGGCATGATTATTGGGGTTACATAGATGGCTGTTATCGTGATCCTGATATGTCTTCCCTAGATCACAATAAGTGGCATGCAACAAACACACGACTTGATTCACATGGTAAAATACTGACATTGGTATTTGTGCAGTTAGTAAAGATGTTGGTTCCCGCTAAGGACTAAGAATCATCTAAAATGAATGCATTAATTAATTTACCATTTGGTGATTAGGTTTTAGTTTGCAGTTTGTGAACCCATGCCAATATGTATTGCATTCTCCAATTCATATATACAAGAGTTCCTGGTTAACTTAAGAAATGGAGTGCTGACTTTAAAAAAAGATGGTCAAATATCTGCAAGATAATTTATTTTTGTATTAATATCATTAAAGGGATTATATAAATTACATCCGTGGACTGGAAATTAACGACTAAAATTAAGAATTCCAAGGACTAAATTTCCTAGAAATTGTTTGAGTTTATAAGATTGCATTATGGATTAAGGCCGGTTAGTAATTGTTGTTATATGTATGGAACTTGCATAGATTTTTTAATCAGAATGTCATTGAGCACATTGTAGAATACACCAATCTCCTTTAGAGTAAAAGATTGAAATTATACAATTTAGGTTTTAAGAGTTTGGTGACTGAGAATAACAAGGCTGAGGAGATCTTTATTGTACTTTCTGAGTGTTGTTGGTTTCATAACGTAAGATGACATGAACTTGGAGATCGATAAGCCAATGCATCTGTCACGTGTAAGCATAATCGGGCAAGTAACCATGTGAAAGTTGTTAAACGCCCTGAGATATCATAACTATCTTTTGCGTGGCAGGAAATTAGGGTTCGTTTTGAGTTTAAGGTGTGGAGTGTGTTACATCTTGAAACTACATAATTATGTATTTATATTACCAATCCTTGTGATCTTCTCAAAATCTCCTTCGATATAACCTCGACAATTTCTTAATTAATTGGACAACTGAGATGTACTATGGTATAATTTCTTAATCAACGCAGTATATTGAAATTCAATCTCATGCTAAAATTATGAAACTGATGACGTAATATCTTCCACGTGTGAATTGATCTCGCGAGCTGGTGTGTAGCTTCAATCTACTGGTCTCAGTGAAGCAAATAGCTTAATAACACGATAACCTGGTGATAACATTTCTTAATTTTTGCAAGATAGATTTCCCTTCAACGTAACAAAAACCTCACAATGAACCGATGGTAGTCAAATAATCCAATATCTCTTTTGAATAGCTTAAATATGGGTGACTTTCTTAATAATTTCTCAACACTTTTACAAAAATAAAAACATAAAATGATTATAAATGAATAGAGAATGTCATTCATATATATATATATATATATATATATATATATATATATATATATACAAGATAACTTAATGATTTTATCGGTCTCGAATCTAGTTTGTAATATTATAATGTTATCTTAAAGTCTATTTTTTACTTAGTAACACTGACAGGTATAAAAGATGAAATCCATGAAATCCAGGGACAATAATGGTTTGATTGCACAAAGGTTATCATATCTTTTTGCAGATCATTATAGAATTATGAAGATTTTTAAGCCGACTGCATATAAGGATTATCTACCTTGCCATGATTCATTGAGAAGACCAAATTAATTGGTAGATATGGCCATATAGTTCTTCATTTAATATTGTTATAGACCAACTTCAATGTAACCTGCACAAAGATTACTTCAACGCACCCCACGTCCTAGACACCACATTTTAAGCAATACATCAACATTTACTGCAAATCAAAATTCAAATAATAATTTTTTTTAATTTTCAATTAATAAATTAAATAATCAAACATTACAAAACTTTAAATTTTATAAATATTAAGTTAATATATGATCTAAACTAATGCATTTGACTGATTATATCCCACTACGGGAAACTTAATAAATTGTGCAAAACAATTTTGTAGACAAAGTTGATCTTAAGCCAAACATCCTAACCTTGAAAATGAGAACAAATCCTATAAGGAGTAACCAAAACACTATGAGAGTTTGTCACAAAGGAGTTGACGTGTGACGTAATGAATAGTACATTTAGATAAATATAACCAAAACACTATGAGAGTTTGTCACAAAGGAGTTGACGTAAGGAATATATATATATATATATATATATATATATATATATATATATATTTTACTTTTTATAAATTAAAATGGATCAAATTTTAAGAGATATTTTTAAATGTAAATATTAAAAGAATACATCATTTTAATACAAATTAAAATGAACCAAAAGATATTTTTAAATGTAAATTTAAAAGTTAAAGAGTAAAAATAAAAGTTAAATGATATTTTTAAATGTAAAAATAAAAGTTAAAGTGTAAAAATATTTTATGAATTGCAATTGAAATCATATCATCCATATGTTTTACTATAAAATATTACATTTAAAAATATAAAATAAATAATTTAATTTTTTATATTTATATATATTATTAATAAAAATAATAATTTTTATTTTATATAATAAAATTAAATAACTATTACATTAAATTTAAATGACTAAATTTCAGTCCTTCAACTCATTATTCAATTAAATTTTAATTATTTGACTAATTATCTAACTAAGAAGATGATACCAGGTGCATAAAGGACACAAGATGGCAATATTTTATGTAAACCATAATTCAATTCTCCTTGGACTCTCATGTTAGGGAGTTTCCGGGTAAGAAACTCAAGATTTATCAAATCTTTGTGGATGTGCATTTATATGTTCTTGGGAGTTTCTTGGTGAGAAATTCAAGATTATCTAATAGGTGAATGTGTATTAAAGTATTTATAGGTTAAGATTTTCTAATCTATATGTATGTGTTTTAAAACATATATTAAAATATTTAAATGTTAAGATTGTCAAGTGTGTATGTGTGTATGTGTGTTGATATATTTTTAAAAATTGTTTTTAATATTTTTAAAGAATAATTATATTAAAGAAAATAATGTTATATTTTTAAGAGTGAGTAGAAGAAATAAGAAAAAGATCATTAGTATCATTTATGTTGTTTTGTTGATTTTAGAAATGCATTTGAGAGTGTTTAGAATTAACTTTTGGAATGGATTAGAAGAGCTAAGAGTCCATTTTGAGTTGAGAGTTGTTGTGATAAGGTTGTATTAGAAGGTTATTGCAAAGATAAGGTTGTATGGGAAGGTTATTGCGAAGTTTAAGAACTTTAAGAACTAGTAAGAAGAATTCAATTGTAATATAAGATTCAAACAAAGTTGTCTGCTAGCCCTTACCCAATTTGGTATTTACGTTATCCCCTATTCCTTATCAAATTTGGTATTTGTATTGACATCCTTGAGAGTTGTTTAGAATTAGACATGTTGTGCATGCACAACTTTTGCTAGTTTATTCATCATCCTTCTTCTCTACGATGATGAAATTGTTCTTATGGCGAGGAGTCTCTATAATTTTCAAGCATTTTTTATGGAAATTGATTCATTTACAGACCTCAAACCTGAGTGAACTAAAACTAACAGGACTTAATTTATTATTAAATATCTTTGAGTACTGTTTAACCTCCTTTTCGCACCTTAGCGGGTTGCTGAAATCGGATTAACAGCTTTCGGAATAGGTCTTCCGCATTTCCACACCTTTCTGATTTCAAATTTCCGGTTCGGATAACAAAACTCGGATTGACAATTCTCGAAACAGAGTTTCTGCACCTCCACACTTTTTCGATTTCCTCTTTCCGGTTCGAAATGTGGAACTCGCTTGGTCAACTTTTGAAACTTGGTTTTCGCCCTTTTCCACCTTCCCGGTCCGGAATGCGGAAGTCAGCTTCTCGACTTTAGAAAATTGCACTTCTTCACTTTCTTGGGTTCCGCACTCCGCTCTTCCGCACCGTCAATTCTAGCGGATTCGTCCTCGATTGTTGATCTCTCTCCAGATGTGGATCACGGTCTAAACTGTACCGATCTTCGTCTTTTTGCTGCGGAAATTAACTTCGACTACGAATCTGTCCAGGATGCACGTTCCTTCTACAATCTTCGTCGAATTGATCACTAAAAGGATCGATTTCATCTGCAATTTGGAGGTTATGGAAACACGAAGCCACATAACTTATACACAAATTTAAATGGAGTGAAATTACACTAAATATGGAATGAATTCATAATTCCACAGAATCATATGAAACCATGAAGTCAATCAACGCATATGCACAGTCTAATTCTATGTTCTTCATTCAATTTATCAGACAATCAATTAAATACAAAGACTCTACTTCACTCCTCGCTCAATATTCTATGCACACGCGTCTCATTCACTCATGCCTTACCTTCTACATTCAATCCCCTTTATAACGCACTCAACAAACCTGTCAGATTCAATTAGCTTGGATCTAGACAACTAATAAAAGTAAACCCTATCATCAAAGATCAATCCTTGAAGAATTCCTTGCAGGGATCAAGGAGAACAATGGAAAATTGCCACTTATTACAAAATAAACTAATATTGTCTATCTAACAACGAACCCTATCCATATAGAAGTGATTACATGGCATGTTGAATCGTCAGTCAACGAATTCTGAGCTGGATGCTCCTGTATCATACTCTCGGGGAAGAAAAACATTCTTCATTAGGTCTTCAGGGTGCACATTGTACTTGGAAATTTCATGTTTTGTCATCCAGGCTGCATCTTAAGTAGGTTGATTCTTCCATTTGACTAGGTACTGAAAGAAGGTTTTGTTCCTGGTCTTCCTTAGAATTTTCTTATCAAGGATGGCTTCAACCTGTGGTTATTCTTTCCGTGGAATTTGTCCTTGCCAATCTATAGCTGAATCATATCCATTTGAAGTTACACCATCTGTCTGGATACCTGCATCTCTAAAAGGATACAAATATGAAACATTAAAAATTGGTGAAATTTGAAAGTCAGAAGGAAGCTCAATTTTATAAGCATTTGCTAAAAAACTTCCTTAAAACTTTACAAGTTCCAATCTTCTTAAGCTTCAATTTATTGTAAGTTCCTTTAGGGAACCTCTTCTTTTAAAGATAGGCCATCAATAAATCTCCAACCTGAAAATTTACTTCTATTTTCTTCAAGTCTACTCTCTGTTTATACTTTTATGTACTTTCCTGTAATCTCTTCTTAATATTTTCCTGCAGCTCATGCATGCTAATTGAAAAGTATTCACCCTTTGCACTCCTTCTGCTTTCCCAAATCTCTAAGTTCATATACACCTCTTGGATGCATCCCATAGACAATTTGAAAAGGACTCATACATGTACTTCTATTGGGTCAATAATTGTATATGAACTCAGCCTAAGCAAGAGCCAAGTCCCACTGTTTTGGATGTTCATACACAAGACTTCTCAATATGTTTCCCAAGCTCCTATTTATCACTTCATTTTGACCATCAGTCTGAGGGTGATAAGAAGAACTAAAACTGATATTATTCCCCAATTTATTCCATAGAGTTCTCCAAAAATGACCAACAAATTTTGTATCTCTGTCAGACACAATACTCAAGGGAAACCCATGCAACTTTACAATTTTAGAAAAGAATAGGTTAGCAATATTGGTTGCATCATTAGTCTTCTTACATGCAATAAATTGAGCCATTTTGGAAAATATATCTACCACAACATAAATTGAATCACGACATCTCTGAGTTCTAGGTAAACCTAAAACAAAATTCATATTATGGAATCCCAAGGCCTAGCTGGAATAGGCAAGGGTTGATATAATCATGTGTTCTTACTTCTCCCTTTTGCATGTTAACAGATTCTACAACAAATTTCTTCTCATCATGCTGCATCTTTGGCCAAAAATAAAAATTACTCTTCAGAGCAAAAGTCTTGTCTTGATAGACCTCCACTATGTTTTTCCTGAATTAAATTCTCTCGCATTGAACATTTCAGAATACAAAATTTACTATCATTGAATAGCAAACCTTCCCGCAACATATAATCTAACCATTGGCTTCTATTATAGGTAACTGGGTTTTCACAGGCAGCATATATATCTTTGAAATATAAATCTTCCTTATACATATCAATCAAGTTTTCAAATCCCAAAGTACTGACCTTAACTTCTTGTACTACCATATTTATCCTGCTCAAAGCATCAACAACTTTATTAGACTTACCACTTGTATGTTTGATAACAAAGGTAAAGTTCTGCAAAAATTCTACCCACTTAACATGTCTTTGGTTTAACTTAGGCTGACTGTTTATGAACTGCAAAGCATGATTGTAAGAATACAACACAAATTCCTTAGGTATCAAATAAATGTCTCAATTTCTTAAGAGCATGCGTAACATCATATAATTCGTTATCACTGAAATATGCCATTGGCCTCTGCTCTTGACTCAAAATCGCTCCCACCAATGTTCCACTAGCATATGTTTCAACTTGAAACACTTTGTCAAAATTGGGCAAAGACAAAACAGGCTTCTCAGTTATCTTCTTTTTCAACAACTTAAAATTACTATTAGCTTCTTCTGTCCATTTGAAAGGCTATCTACTTCCTATGAAAGTATCTATTAAAGGTGCACAAATCTGACTAAAATTCTTAATGAACTTCCTATAGAAACTAGCAAGTCCATGGAAACTCCTTACCCCATAAGCATTCTTTGGAACTAGCCAATTTAAAATAGCTTGTACCTTTTCAGGATCCATCTTCAGTCCTTCTTCTGAAACTACAAATCCCAATAAAACTAACTCTTTCTTTAGGAAACTACACTTCTTCAGATTTATCAACAACTTTTCTTTTTGCAGAGTCCTCAACACCAAATTAAGGTGCCTTGAATGCTCCTCTCTATTTTGACAGAAAAATTAGAATGTCATCTAGATACACTATCACAAACTTCCCAATAAATTCTTTTAAAACCTCATTCATCAACTTCATGAAGGTACTAGGTGCATTAATAAGCCCAAATGGCATTAATAACCATTCATACAATCCATCATTAGTTTTAAATGATGTCTTCCATTCATCCCCTTCCCCTGTCCTAATCTGATGATATCCACTTTTCAAATCTATTTTGGAAAAATATTTTGAACCACTTAAACAGTCCATGATATCATCAATTCTGGGTAAAGGGAATATATACCTGATAGTGATCTTGTCGATTTCCCTGGAGTCAGTGCACATCCTCCACCCACCATATTTCTTTGGATTAAGTACAGTGGGTACTGCACAAGGACTCAATCTTTCTTTTACCAATCCTTTCTCCAACAACTCTTGTACCCTTTGTTTGATTTCTTCATTTTCTTGAGGAGTTAATCTGTATGCTGCTTTATTTGGTAAACTTGCACTAGATATTAAGTCAATGTAATGACTAATACTTCTTACAGGGGGTAAAGCATTTGGCAACTCATCCACAATAATGTCAACACAGTCATCAAGCAAATTTTTAACTTCAATAGGAAAATCATCTAATTTCCTAGAAGTTAAGATCACCTTTGGATTACCAACAAGGGAAAATGTAGATCCTCCTCTTTTTGAACTTCTTGCAACAGTTCTTTTCTAGACATCAGCAAAATATTTGAACTTGAACCTTCCTGAACTACTTCATCTTCCAAGGGTGACAAAGTATGTCACTTCCCATCTTTCTCCAAAGAATAAATATTTTTCCTCCCATCATGAACAACTTTCCTGTCATACTGCCATGGCCTCCCTAAGAGTATATGGCACACATCCACAGGCATTTTTCCACATAATACTTCATCTTTGTAAGTACCAATCTGGAATTCCACATTACACTGCTCATTCACCAAGAGTTGATGTCCTTTCTGCAACCATGACACTTTGTAGGGAGTGGGATGCTTCATCCTCTTCAATCCCATCTTCTCTACCATATTAGTGGAAACCAAATCATCTGTACTACCACTATCAATAACCATTTTACAACACTTACCTTGTGACTCACACCTTATTTTGAACAAACTTTTCCTTTGAGCTGGTTCATGTACTTGCTTCTCTGATTTCACCAGAACTCTCTTCAACATAAGAGATTCTCCTTCTTCTGGAGGGTTATTCATCTATGTTCTTCTTTTGACTCTTCTTGAGCCTCTGCAACATTCACACTTCTATGATTTGAAGACCGATTTCTTGGACAATTCCAAGACATATGTCCAATCTCTCCACAAGTATAACACTTTAACTCTCTGTGTCTGCCTCTTCCCCTGCCTCCTCTGAATCCTCCTTTATGGGATGGCTGAATTCTAGAACCCTCAACTCCATCTTTGGAAGTCCTACTCCCATTACTAGGAGATCCTCTTCCTCTTACTATATTCTTTCCCATGTTTTTCTGGTTATGTTTTCTTAACAGTTTCTCTTCTACTTTTGAAGCTACCTGATATGCATCTTCTACAGTTTTCAAATTTAATAAATTGAGTTCATCATGTATATCATATCTTAATCCATTGATATACCTAGTTACTCTTTCTAGAACTCCCTGTGTGTGTCTAACTCTAATACTCAATCTAAAAAATTCTTCTGTGTATTCTTTTACAGTCATGGCCTTTTGTCTAAGGTTCTATAGTTGTCTAATAAGATTCAATTGATAGTCCTTAAGCATAAACTGACTCTTAATATTATGTAACATCTTATCCCAAGAGTTTATCTTTGACTTACCTCTTCTTTCTCGATGGATCTGGAGCTCATCCCACCAAATAGTTGCATGTCCCTTCATTCTGGTAGTTGCATATCTTACTTTCTTCTTGTCCTCAATTTATTCAAAATCAAAATATTTCTTTAGAACATTAATCCAATCCATGAGTTCCTCAATATTTAATTTACCTCCATACATGGGTAACTCCACTCTTGGTCTGCTACTGGCCTTCATCAGCATCTTCAAAACTCTGACTTCTTCAGGATCTTCTTCTTCTTCATCACTATTATCTGAATCTTCTGAGTGGTTCTTTCTTTCCATAGCTTCTAGTATATCTTCCATTCTTATCATGTCTCTCTCTACGTCTGTCTTTGCAGAATGTTTTCCTCGACCATGTCCTATAGGAACCCCATGCGCTCGTCCTCGTCTCGGTGGCATCCTTCTACAGGCTCAATTGATGCTCTGATACCAAATTGATGGCAACTGATTCGCTTACAAACCTCAAACCCGAGAGAACTGAAACTAAAAGGCCTTAATTTACTGTTAAATAACTTGGAGTATTGTTTAACCTCCTTTCCACACTTTAGCGGGTTGCAGAAATCAGATTAACAGCTTTCGGAACAGGTCTTCCACATTTCCACACGTTTCTGATTTCCAATTTCTGGTTCGGATAGCGAAACTCGGATTGACAATTCTCTAAACAGAGTTTCCGCACCTCTGCACTTTTCTGATTTCCGGTTCATAATGTAGAACTCGCTTTGTCAACTTTTAAAACTTGGTTTTCTGCCCTTTTCCACCTTCCCGGTCCGGAATACAGAAGTCGGCTTCTAGACTTTAGAAACTTGCACTTCTTCACTTTCCCGAGTTCTGCACTCCACTCTTCTGCACTGTCGATTCTATAGGAGTCGTCCTTTATCATTGATCTATCTCCAGATGTGGATCACAATCTAAACTGTGCGGACGTTCTTCTTTTAGGATGCACGTTCCTTCTACAATCTTCGTCGAATTGATCACTGAAAGGATCAATTTCATCTGTAATTTGGAGGTTATGGAAACACGAAGTCACAGAACTTATACACAAAGTTAAATGGAGTGAAATTACACTAAATAAAGAATGAATTCATACTTCCATGGAATCGTATGAAACCATGAAGTCAATCAGCGCATACCCAGAGTCTAATTCTCTGTTCTTCATTCAATTTATCATACAATCAATTACATACAGAGACTCTACTTCACTCCTCACTCAATCTTATGTGCACACACCTTTCATTCACTCATGCCCTACCTTCTACATTCAATCCCCTTTATAACACACTCAGTAAACCTATCAGATCCGATTAGCTTGGATCTGGACAACTAATAAAATCAAACCCTATCAGCAAAGATCAATCCTTGAAGAATTCGTCGCATGGATCAAGGAGAACAATGGAAAACTGCCAATTATTACAAAATAAACTAATCCTATCTATATGAGCTCGATGCTCTTGCATCAATTTTTACTCTAGTATGGGTATGATTCTTAACACTGACAAAACAAAGGTTATGATAATCAAATCCCAAAATATCACTAATAATAATTTAATGTATGACAACCACAACTTGGAGGAAGTGACTAAATATAAATATCCGGGAATTGATATGTTAAAGATAGTGTACTTGCGAGACCCATTCTGAGGGAGGATGGTACTAGTCAGTTAACTAGGGGTCCTGGTCAGTTAACCATGCAGAGTAAGTCCCTAGAAGGTACCCTAGGGCCCCCAGTAGTCTCTTGGGTTCTTGCTATGGGACCAAGCAGGTTTATGCCATGGACAATTCCCTAACATGTGGTTAGGGCCCCTATATGCCTCTAGGGTATCCTTGTCTCGGACTAGGCATATTCTTGGTTTGGGACCAAGCAGTTCGTGCAAGTACATACCTAGTCAGTTAACTGAGTGGATATTGGTCAGTTGACCAAGATGATGATGTGTAATGTTCTCTTCTCCTAAATGGTTATTGCTAAGTTGTTTCTCAAGGGATTGGCCACCCCTTGATGATGTCATTAGCACATGACCTTTAGGAGCAGTCTGGAGGGCCAGAGGATCACATCATCCAGTTTGGATTGTTCTTATATGGAGATGATAAAACTTATATTATTATACGGAATAGATGTGGACAATATACCCTAAGAGAGAAGATAAAAGTGGTACACCTTTGTCTTGTGGGTGAAAGGGTTGTCTTCCCACCTTTATGTGACCCCTCTTGTTGACTTGTGGTCTTATGTTTCCCCTTTTGGTCTTAGCACCCATCTTGGTTTTGGTACCTTGACTCTCTTGCTATGATGACTTATTTTTTTATTGTTTTTTTTCGTATGACCATTTGACCTTTGGTACCCTATCCTAAGTCAAAATAATATTATTTATGGTTGTTTTTGGTAACACTCCTAAAATAGAGGGCTACAAGGAGGCCTTTTAGAAGACATTTCAAAGTCTATAAATTAAAGTCCTAAACCTCTTTTTGTATTTGTCTCAGCTCAACAAAATTGGAGATATGATCCATTGTCTATTCTAAGGGTTCATGGCTGGTTTTTGGCTTGACATCTAGGGTTTGTTGTTGTTGAAGTTGTACTTTTCTAGGATGCTGCCAATGCTGCTATCTTGTTTTATTGATGTTGTTGTTTATGAGATTGTCAGAGCTAGGTCATGACCTTCCCAACCTACCCAGCTAGGTCATGACTTGTTTTAGGGCTACCTAGTTAGGTCATGATCTGTTTAAGGCTATCTAGCTTAACTGTGATATTTTTTGGGGGTGCGTTATTGGGCCATGACTTGTTTAGGGATGCTTGGATTGAACCGTGAACTGATGTGGGCTAAAAATCTAGTGGGTGACCTCTTGTTGGCTATGAAGATGGAACATGACCCTTGTTGACTATTAAGTTAAGTCGTGAACTTCTTGTTGGGTAGTTAAACTAGGGCGTGACTTTTTTTGTGGGTTGCTAAGTTGAGTCGTGACCCTAGATTGGATACTAGAGCTGGGTTATATTCCTTGTTGGGATTGTTAGGTTGTGTCATTACTGTTTAAGGGAAACTAGAGCTTAGTTGTGATTGTGTACAACCTGCTAGGGCCTAGCTGTGACTGTTAGAATTGGGCAATGTTTTGTTCCAGCTTGCTTAGGTTGTGCCATGACCATTGTTGACCTGCTAACAATATATTGTGACTATTTTGAACCTGTTGGTGTCCACCATGACCAATTTGAGGTCTAAACTGTAGGGTGTATCCTTGTTGGTACCTACCTTGACCTCTGTTTTATCCTTTTGTTGCAAACCGTGACCCATAGAGGTGTTTAAAGAGTGCCTTGTCCTCTTCTCTACTCTTTGAGGTTATTTCTGATAAGTGTGAAGGTGACTTTATCTAAGGGTGTGTGGTTAAGGCTGCATTGCTGCTATTTATATGGCAGTCCTAAAAGACTATCATTTATTGCAGCAAGGGTTTGTAGGGTCATCCACACTTTTAGATTGTTTTGATTATCACTCAAAGGTTTGTACTTGTCTAATCTTGTTCTACAGTTACTCGTCTTCTCTCTCTGACCTGTAAAAGATATCTGAGTATAAGGGAGGCCCGAACCAATACTTTTTGTTTTCTCTTTTATTGTTCAGTTGTTTGATAGTTATGTTTAACTTGTTCATTATCCTATTTTATTTTGCTACTGTTATTTAATGTCACTATATACTTCAACTTTAACAGAGGGACCTGTGGGAGTGTTAAAGTTGAAAGAGATGAAGATCATGTTTAAAAGTTTCTTGCATTGTCACTATTGTACTTTTTACTTCATCCTTTTAAGTATTTAGTTTGAATTGTTGCACAAGTTAGTTAAATTTTTGAAAAATCATAAAACTTCAACACAATCTTCATCATAAGTTTAATAAGAAGTATAGCATTGAGAAAATGATTAATGGAGGATGGAAAACTTATTATAGACTTGAAAATAGGTGTAAATCGGGCTTTGAGATAGGAAGAAACTCCTCTTTGAGACTCTCATCACTCATGTTATCTTGTATGGTTGTGAAGTTTGAGGTTGCAACATCTCTAAAAAATAATGGAGAATGATAGAGCAAACCCAAAAGCACTTTATAACATATAATCTCAAAATTAAAGGCAATACATCATATCCTATGCTCATGCAAAAGATCCCCTATTGAGAACATGGTATGGCAACTCAAGTAGCTAAGTAGATAATGTACAAGAACAAGATAAACAACATGGGAGATAAGAGCCTCCACACTTTATGGAGGTTGACATAAAACTCCATGCGAAATAGTGGCTAAATCAATAGGGAGTCCAGAAAAGAGGTCATTTTGTAGAATATTGATAATTAAAAGTATTGTTATATATAAATTTAAGGAAAATATATAGTGCGATAAAGAGTTAAAGAATAAAAAAATTAAAATATTATAACTAGATAATCAATAATCAATATACATATAGGGGAATGGGCAAATTGGGGACTAGGTTGGGGAGATCTTGTCATTTCTGTTGTTTGTTTGGCGATTTTAAGTGCTGAAATGAAATCACTTGACATGAAAACTCTCAAACACCCACACACTCTGTAAAATTTAGCAATGTTTTTGCAAGTTTTGAAAATTCCATCAAGATTAACCAAAAACATGTAAAAACCAACCAAAAATTTTAAAAAAATCCTCCTTAATTAAACAACTTACACAACTCGCTAGGTTGGTGTTCATGTCGAACGCTCCAATCCTACTATCATTAATGCATCCAAACACAAGACCGAACCATAACACATGACCAAGTTGGGAGGAATTTGAATACCATCTTAATTTCGATTTCAATAAGAGATAAAAATTCTGAAAATATATTTTATATATATATAATATATTATATATATATATATATATATATGATGTGCCCTGTCATCATAGTCGAGAGGATGTTATCCGTATAGATAAATACTGTTGTTGATAAATCGACAGAGACCACAGACGCAATTGAGAAGAGGACGTTAGGAATGGCACCATATCCTGCCATTCCTATAGATAGTGTTGTTGATAAATCGACCAAGACCACAAGAGGAACAAAATAGAAGATTGAGAAGAATGGCAGAGAGCGTGAAATGGAGAGCCGTTCAGGGCAACGATAACTGGGAAGGGCTGCTGGAGCCGCTGGACAACGATCTGAGAGAAGCCATACTCCTCTACGGAGACCTCACGCAGGCCACCTACGACGCCTTCAACAGCGATCCCCACTCTAAGTTCTGCGGCAGCAGCAGATACGGCAAGAAGAATTTTTTCCACAAGGTTTCACTCGCCACAGGAGATAACGATTGGGACTACGAAGTCACTCGTTTCCTCTACGCCACATCTCGCTTTGAGCTCCCCCAAGCCTTCATGATCAAGTCCCTCTCTAGGGAGGCCTGGAGCCGAGAATCCAACTGGATCGGCTACGTTGCCGTGGCCACGGACCGAGGCAAGCAGAGGCTGGGAAGGCGCGAAATCGTGGTCGCTTGGAGAGGAACGATACGCGATCTGGAGTGGTCCGATGTCTTCAATCCCACTCTAGTCTCCATTGCCCCAATTCTTTCTCAAGAGCCACGCCACGACCACGACCAAGACCACCATTGGTACGACAAATTGCTACACCTTGGCAACGAAGAGGAGCCCAAAGTGATGAATGGATGGTATGTCATTTACACTTCAACGGACCCCAAGTCTCCATTTACTAAGAGCAGCGCGAGGGAACAGTTCTTGGCTGAGATCAAGAAGCTCCTTCAGCTCTACAAGGACGAAGATGTCAGTATCACTTTGGTCGGCCACAGCTTGGGCGCGGCCCTTGCGATTCTGAGTGGCTTCGATATTGTGCAGAGCGGATTGACCTCCGTTCCAGGGAAACCCAACATTCCGGTGACTGCCTTCGTTGTTGGATGCCCCGGCGTTGGGAACGCGGCGTTCAAGAAGAGATTCGAGGCTCTCCCAGGACTACGTGCTCTCCGGGTAGTGAATGTGGTGGATCTGATCCCGCACTACCCGGGGAAGCTTCTGGGGTACGAACATGTGGGGAGTCAGTTGGATATCAATACGCGGAAGTCTCCATATCTGAAGGAGTCGAAGAACCCTAGCGATTGGCACAACCTGCAGGCTCAGCTGCACATCGTGGCCGGGTGGCAGGGGCCGGAGAAGCCCTTCAAGTTTGAGGGGAATCGGAGCGTGGCGCTGGTGAACAAGTCGTGTGATTTTCTGAAGGAGGAGTGTCTGATTCCGGCGTCGTGGTGGGTTGAGAAGAACAGGGGGATGGTTCAGGATGGGAAGGGAATGTGGGCGCTGGCCGATCCTCCGGAAGACGATATCCCAAAGCCAGAGGAGGATTGACCTAATGCTGGAGAACAATTGATTTCTCTGTTAAATCTACCTATAACATCTTCCATGGAGTCCAGTCTAATCTCATGGCAAGTTGTAACTTTATAGAATTTTAAATTAGTGTTAAAACTTTATTTTTATTTAGATTTCAATATTAAGTCTGTTTTTTTTTTCAATTTAAGATGGCTTCTTGCTATTCACATATCTGTGCAACATTATATGGACATCATGTCGTGTGGGTGCTGTGTATCAGATAATTTATTATTATTAAAAAATATAAAGCTAAAATTTTATTTGTTTTATCTTCAATTCGACTTCATTGTAAAATATACCAGCATAGATCCAAATCCTAGGCTCTATTAAGCACCGAGAGGGATCAAATCTCTTCTTAGGTATCCATTGATTTGATTCAAACCAAAAGAAGGCAATGAGAAGAAGCCAATGGGTGGTGACACAAAATTGGAGTGTGATCAATATTGTAAGGAATAGGTTAACTTGAAAACAATATAATTATGAGGATTATCTCAATATAAGTAATAAGTATTAAGGATTGAATAAATTGTTAAACTGAAAAATAGAGATTATAATTTTATAAGGATTAAGTAAATGTAAATATGGTTTAGATTTAGAGTCACACTAGGGTTTTCCATTTTACCCCAAATAATCATTCTTCTTTTGTTTTGGATAGAAGAAGCACATTCTACATTACTGTACATTTTTTTAACATTTCCAGTAAAAAGGATTTAAAGTTAGAAATTTGATCTCTTTCGACAATTGGTAGACTTTTTTAAGATAGGTCTATGTTAGTAAAACACATTTGTAAATTTTGAACTTGGGATTTCGTTTCCCGCTACAATTTTTGAAACTAAGGAAATTTTAATTTGCACTCCACCTTTTAAGTACAACAATTACAATATAATTACACTTCTAGTTTGAATTTAAAAAACTATCGTTTGCATTTGGAAATGTATAACATCGTTTTTGCTTACATCTCTTCATGCAAATGTCGATTATGAGTATGATATTACTATCAACGACTATCTTGTGTGAGGAGGAGCTAATTCAACTCAACTCCAACTCTCACATGGTGCTTGTGAGAGTTGGAAAGTTCTTTAGCTGATTGGAATTGAAGCTAGAATTCCAAGCTTTTTTATCATTATTCTTGAATTTCTGAAATTCCTCAA
>LPNX010082429.1:292898-323040 GCA_001517045.1 Pseudotsuga menziesii | reverse complement strand
TCTCCCCCATAATATTCACTTTCACTATTATTTTTTGCCGACATGTTAGTAACGTTACATCACGTGACAAGATCTCCCCCATACTGGGATGTAGAGCGCCTCTCGGCCCAACAATATAGGGTAATAAAATATTTTATGTATTTTAAATATTAATTATAATTTATTTAATTTTTTGAAAATTTATTTAAAAATAATTAAAATCTTTAAAACAAAGTTTTCTATAAAATTTCCTAATTAAATAAAAAATGGGATTTGTCCATTAATTTACTTATCCTTTATTTTAATGATAAGAATATAAGTATTGACAATAAAGTAATATATTATCCACATGGAGTTATAGGGAAGTGGTTACCTTCAATAATAGGCACAATCAAGAACCATGATGAATGTTTTCTAGCCCATAATGGTTGTGTATTTCTCTAGGATATGATAGGATAGGATATAATGCCCATAATGGTTGTGTATTACTCTAGGATAGGATATAATGTAGTACTTAAAGCTCTTTAATATCAGTTAGGGATACTCATGTAAAGAACATGAGCATTATGGAAACAATACAACTTATGGAGGATAATGGGAATACAAAGAAGAGGCTAATGGATATGGCGGTTATATGGAGAGAAGTTTGCATCTTAGTTTACTTGTTTTTCTTTTATGGTTCTTTAAATCCCACATTTCTAGTTTTCTAAATCCTACCAAGAACATCAACGATGAACTCTTGTGAACAAAGACTCCAATGAATCATGTGCTACTGCAGGCTTTGGGAACATTTAGGTCTTGTTCTTTGGTTGTACTATGTCTATCAACTCAAGCTCGAGAGGCAAGGACTCTTCTCTACTTAGGTATCTTGGTGGGGAGGCAATCACAATGAATGGATTCCAAGCTAGTGATAGGAAAGGGAAACTTTTGTTCCTGGCAAAAGTAGAGAGAAGTTGCAAGACTACTAGGTAAGGGAGACCCAAAACTAGTAATTCAATTCGAGTAAAGCAAAATGTCAAAAAATTAACCAAATCCTAAGAAGAAAGAAGGAAAGGAAGCTACTAATAGGTATTTCCTTAAACATTGTATGGATGTTAAAGGTGTGATGGATGAATTAGAAAAAAAGCCAACTACCAAACAAGGGAAAACACTTACTAAGAAGGTTGACATGGAAGCTACCCATTCGATCCCTAGCACAAGATTCTTAAGAATCATGGATACTAAGGTTTCAAAAATGATAGAAATTTACCAGTTGATTATTTTTTTAATTGAGCAAGAAATGGAGGAAATGGACACTTACCTGCGTACCAATATCATGCAAAAGTTAGACTTTACGGAGGTCAACTATGATGCACTCATCAAAGTCCATTAAGGTTTGAAAATTCTGGCAGTGGAGGATGAGAACAAGTCCAAGGAGCAATTTGCTAAGGACAATCAACAAAATTCTCAACCCACCTTTATCATGCTCGACTTCAACTTGGCAAATGAATAATAACTCATATAATCAATCATGCAAGCTCTTTTGGTCTTAAATTTTCTAGTTTGTAGGTCACGATGGATTATTTAGATCCCTTATCTTATGGTCTTTAATTTTCTAGTTTGTAAGTCACGATGGATTATTTAAATCCCTTATCTTAATAGCCTTATCTAGCACGAGGGTTAAAGTAAGAAGTAATGCCCTCCATTTTTGGAAGATTGTTATATTAGCAACCTAAGTTACTAGCATCTATGATACATATGTTTTTTTTTTCATTTCATTTGGATTGAGTATCGAGTCTACCTTTACTATCATGTTTACGAATGCATATTCTCTTTTATAGATCTCAAACCTTCTTCTTAACGCACAAATCCATCTTCGCTTTGATATAAACTCTTTACATGTATATAGATAGAAATTAAACTCTAACTTACAATGATAATGATAATAAATACTTAAAAAATAAGATTGATTGTTTTACAATTTTGAACTTTGGTAATTTATTAGATACTCATTTTAAAATAATATGCGATACTTTAAAATTCTAATTAAAAATAACACCCCCTTTATCACACAATCTAAAAAAATAACACCCATATTAAAAAGATATTCAATCAGGTGACCAACGCATTTTGAAAAGATATCCAATCACATGGCATTAAAGTTGCAATTAACATTGAATATGAAACAATGGCACGAGACCTCTAATGGAAACAAGGTCCATTGGGGAGTGAATTGGAATACAAACCTTGACCTTACAGACTGGGTTATTCAATGTGAATGGTGCGTTGAATTGAAGTTTCTAGGGTTATTGGTCTCTGCTAGGGTTTTCCATACGAATGACCTTTTCTTGGGACCTGCTAACGAATGTTAGCCATAAAGCTCGATGGGACCTGCTGACGACAGTTAGCCATGGAGTCCTCCCTATAACCTGGAGGTATTAGTACCAACCATGAATGTTGGCAGGGGTTTTGGTAAGTGAGTTGCGCCGCGTTGCGGCCGCTGCGTAAGCTCACGCAATATCGCGCAAGGCAAGATCAGCGTGATGGGCGGAAAGATAATTGTTTTTGAATATTTAATATATTATTTGACCAAGTTTTGTCGCCATAGGTCAATAGTGGTTAGAAGCTAGTTAGAAGTGGACCTTTGATATAAAGGCGCAAGCCTATATATAGAGCTTGTTCTGCAATTGTAAGATATACCTAGATAGTGATAGACAGGAGGGAGTCATCTGTTTTGTCTGCGATCTGTCTAAGTTTTGGGATGTAATTGGTCTCCTGTTGTGGAGAAGAATTATCTGTTTTGGATCTATTGCGTAGAATGAATATGACATGATGGTTGTTGCATAAATCTTGTCTTTTGTCTTATTGTTTTCTTTGCTGGGATATCAATGAGAAATGTGTTGAATCTGTTATGATGATGCTGCGATCTATTCTGTTGCCTTTCAGCTATTATTTATTGATGTTGCTACGATCTGTTCCTATTCTGTCGCATTTCTGTTGCATTATGAGTTAACCTGTTCTATAAATGATGCTGCTGCGCTAACACTGCTACGACAAATACATGATGCAATCTGTAGTTGTGAAGATGAATTCATGATAACTGTCTAGCTCCAGATCTGATAGTTATGTTGTTTTCCCCATCAGATCCCATATCCTCCCTTCTTATTGCCGAAAACTCGGTTTCGACAGCTCTCCCTTGAACATCTTGGGTGAGACTTTGTCTGCTATACGGATGTTGCTGGGCAGGATAAAACCTATCTGGGCTGGTGCTTAGGGAGATCCCGTTGGTTGGGTGTCAATAGAGTGAGAGCCCCTGTCGATGAGGCTTTGTTGGTGGGTTTTTGCCAACAAATGGTTCTGTTTCCAGGACTGAGTTGCGATTAAAAGGAGGATATGTTTTGGCATCTGACTGGACCGGAGATCGGGAGGTGGTTTGATCTAAAATTGTGAGAGTTTATTGAGGCCAAAAATTAGAATCTGAAGTTGTCGACAAGCCATTGGTTGGATAGATATATTCACGACGGGGCTCACGAATGGTTCTTTTGTGTGTTTCCCGTTGTCTTGCATGAGTGGTTGGAAAAGTTCACTTCTAAGAAGACAAAATTCCAAGGGGGAGAGCCGACATCCTAGACGTCGGAGCTAATCAGGAAATTACAAGAAACAAACAATAAGGCATTGCGGGCTATTGAGGTGTGGTTGGACAGTATCCTGGAGGGATACATTACTGAGTTTGTAGTTGATACCAATAAGTCATTAAGCGAAGCAAAAAGGGAGTTCTTTAGCAAACCACGAGGTAGATTCTTATTGTCTCTGTACTTGTCAATTAAACAGCTAGTCTACGAAAAAGGTATTCTGAAGATGGACCAAGAGTAGTGGAACTCTGGTGTGCGTAGGTTGTCGACACCATGAGGAAAGGGGGGAGACGCATGGAAAGGTAACGGGTAGATGGGCATGAGTTCTAGTGAGAATGTGAAGGTTGTCGAGGAAACAAGTGGTTGTACAAGGGGAAAAGCAAGGTTTCGAGAGAAGAGGCAGAGGACGGGAGAAGGTCCTGATGCGATTGAAGTGCGATGTCGTGAGGAACAACCACATGGGACAAAGCGACCTTTCAGTGACAACGAGGACAACCAGGCCCAGGCTACACCCAGAAGGACGACATGATCGAACCCCAGCAGTAACGTGTCCACACCTCTGCGCACTACTCCACCACCAAGAAGAAATGCGCATTCTACGTCGACTTGCCTGACGTGTCAGCAACAGTCTAGCAGTAGAATACCAGTTGGAGGAAGAAGGCCCAGAATGGTGGGTGATGAAATGAAGCTACCAATATTTCATGGAAACAACATCGACGACCCAGAGCAATAATGGTTCTTGTGCGAGGCGATTTGGATCGCTTGATAGATTGTAGATGTTGATGTCAAGAAAAGCCAGCTGGAAACCACCCTTAGGGGTCATGTGCTAGAATGGTACATGAGATTCATGCGTGTTCCTCAGGGAGGTATCGTGAAAACATTGGATGAGATCCATCCAGGGTTATTCAAAGAATTCAAGAATCCGAAGTTTGAGGTTCAGTACATGACCAAGTTGAAAGAAATCAAGCAGTTCCCCAATGAAATAGTTTGGGACTTTGATCAATGGTTCAAGACGTTGATGGCTTGAATCAGCTCCTAGATGACCGATGTTCAGCACAAGGAGTGGTTCATCGCTGCGCTTATCCCACATATCAGACAACCACGAATGCAACAAAATATTGTGACACAGAGCGAGGCTCTAGAAACCACGATGAAATTGGAGGCATCGCTGGTAGGAGAAACCACGGTCGAGATGAACTAGATTCAAGCACAGTTGGCCAATATGACACTCCAACTGCAAGATATCAAGAAGGCCAAGTAAAATCACGATGACCTTTGGTGCACCTGGTGTCATGCAAACGGACATACCAAGGATACATGTCCGACGTTCCAAAATTATTTGCTTTCAGGAGCTCTGAACCTATTGAGCTACGCTGGTATACCATGGTGCCACATATTTCAAGTCTATGGGAATCGACATGAGAACTACGAATACATGCAAAAGATGGTTACCAAGGCAGAGAATATGTACTGTACATTTTGTCGGTCAGTAGGACATGATGATAAAAACTGCCGAGCTTATGATTTACTCCAGGAAAGGACATATGATTCATACTTTGTGAAAGGTGAGGACCCTCGAGAAATGCAAGCGCAGCCACAGATGGTACAACAAGCAGGGTAGGTGTAGTACACATCATCGCCCCAACTGCAGTTTATCCTGTCGCAACCACAACAGCAGTTTATCTCATCGCAACAGCAGCTGCAATTCATCCCGCAACCATAGGTTGTGCCACGAACACAGTATAATCAAGTACCGCTCATTCAGCCTCAACAACAATATGTTCAAGATGCGCACTATGTCTAGCAGCAACCAAACCCCCCACAGCAGCAGATGCCCCAGCCTCAATTTCAGCAAGGAGGAGTCCGAGGAGGATTTCACAGAGGACGAGGAGGAGGTTTCGGACGAGGTCGAGAATCAATCCAGTGTTATACTTGTGGAGTATTTGGGCACTACCAGAGGGAGTGTCCTCATGCGTAGTGTACATACTATGCGACCAACGAGCATAATGTTGAAAATTGCCCTCAGCTGATTGCAAAATGGCAAGCTGGAAACATCCCTCAGTTGCAGAATGCGTAGACTCAGAACTTGCCAATGTTCCACGTACAGAACCAACCGACGATGCAGAATCAGATTCCACCACAAAATTAGATCCCGCCATAAAATATGCCACAGACTTAGAATCAGCCGTTAAATCAGAATCCCCCATTAAATCAAGCTCAGAACCTGAATCAAGGATCGACGGTTGCAACGACTCACGCCAAACCACGAATTAAGGCCATCGATGTTGGGATTATCACTCATGTTGGTGCGACAACTGGAGATGATGGACTGCGTTAGCAAGTTTAGCTCGCTGGAAAGAAAAAGGTAGCATTTGATATTGTGGTGGAGAAAGACACTTTCTTTGAGGCGAAGCATGCAATCAAGAGAAATCTGGGTAAGTTACCAATTATTGACATGCCATCTACTTTTGATCCATCTGTAGAGGCAGGACCATCGTGGCAGCATGGTACCTTGCAGTAGTTCTTTGAGATTTGTCTGTCTCTAGCAAGGGATCCTACAACCCTTGTCGACCTTGAAAAATTGTTGTACTGGCAGGATAAGACATTAAAGGATTCTGTGGTGAACTCCTTGCAAAAGAGGAATATAGGTAAGGAGATGAGGATGAAAATCCAGATTGGAGATTACAAGGTTGACTCTATTATTTTGGATCTCGGATCAGATGTAAACATTTCAACCAAGCAAACTTGGCAGCTGATGGGGAAGCTGACACTGGGATGGTCGTCAGTACAGCTGCGACTAGCGAATCAGGAAAAGGTTCAGCCCATTGGTCACGTCTCAAACTTGGTTGTCGACATTGAAGGTATGAAAACACATGTTGACTTTGATGTGATCGAAGTGGTTGAAGATGGAGGTTCCTATCCCGCTCTGCTAGGGATCAGGTGGGCTAATGATAGCATGGCAGTTATCAATTTCAAAAAACGAGTTATGACATTTGAAAACAAGGATGTCAGGGTCATTTCTCCTATGGACCCTCAGGAGGGACGTCGGTATATTGAACCTGTGAGGGATGAAGCCGGTAGAAGTTGGGATCACGCCTATAATATCTTTGAAGACTATATCCATCCTACCGTCGATGGTGAACTTGAATGGTGCAATGCTAGTTCTGCGTCCTTTGATTTCGACGATGCTTTGGAAAATTGGCAAAATAGGCTACATGAGGTGTCGTTTAGGAAATACGGCTTGATCACACAGTCTCTCCGATGTGTAGCAACTGAGACTGTCGAGTTGTCGATCTATGAAGGACTGCCTAGATTATCATAGTTCTTTCAAGAATTTGAAGAGAAATTTTTTGAACCACAAAGGATATTGGCCCTAGATGTATCACTGAAGTCTACTCTAGCCCGATGGTGGGCGATGCACAAGTAGATGATTCATGACTGGGGATAGTGTCGAAGATTGATGATGGTGTGCTTCGGCAATTTGAAGGTTTATCATGATGGGAGATACGATGGACGGAACGACCCCACCGGTTACTTGATGGAATGTCAGGCCTTATAGGCATCGCGACCCAAATATGAGTGGGTCCATGCTTTTGTTCACACTCTGGACGAGATGCCAAGATCCTGGTATGTAGCAGCATAATTGCGCAGAACTATAACCACTTGGGAGGAGTTGTCTGTTTTCTTTGCGTAGACATTTAGTTTTTGGGATGCCAACCCAGAGGTACATAATGCATTGCAAATCATCAGTGAACTAGTGTTGAAAGTCATCCCTGTTGCATACCCAGCTGATCCACATGCACACTGTTGGAGTAAGGTCCCGTAGCTACAGGAGAAGCTACCATTTTGGTGGATAGACAGTTTTGGCAAAAATATAAGAGATAAGGTAAAGATAAGATGCCGTAGCATGTTTCTAGCTGTAGATCAGAGCTGGAAACTGTGACTATCGGGACAGAGAAATCAAAGAAGACGACAGTACCTCAGCGACCGAGAGGAGAGAGCTCACCCACTGCATTCAAGGCAGCGGCCAAGAAGAGAGAGTTCACCCACTACATTCAAGGCAGCGACGGAAGATAGGAGGGCTCAGCTACCCTCATAAAGGAAAAGCGACAATGAGGCCAAGGAATTGAAGACGAAGGACAGAAAGGGAAGCGGCACACAGTACCCATGGTCAGTGCCGAGAAGCATGGAAGACTGCAGAGAGTAGTGGTGTGACGAAAAGAGGCTACTCCAAGTACACATACGTCGACTGTCACTAGTTAGGGTTTGGGTTACTGTTGGGACAGGCCCACAGTGTTGTAATGGCGAGACCTTTGGGCCGCCTATAAAGGGATAAAAAATGTATTGTAAAAGGTTAGCTAGTCGGATAACCTATAGCTATTCAGACAATTAGACAGTCTGAGAGTCCAGTAATTTGTTAGCTCACAGTCATTTTGTATTGTAAGAGTCGAGCTCTGGTCCTGTTATTCCACTTGTAAAACCATACTATAACCAGTAGCCGATTCCAGGAGTATGTATGTAACAATCCACAGGGATTGACAGAGAGAGAGAGAGAGAGAGAGAGAGAGAGAGAGAGAGAGAATATTGTAAGAAGGCAATATAGAGATAGAGAAGAGATCTAGGAGAGAAGGGCTCCCGGCAGTGAGTGTGGAGTTACCTAGAAGATCTCTAGATGCACAACAGGTTGCAGCAGAACTGTGTACTCTCTCAAGATATAATAAACACAGTTCTGTGGACGTGGCTTCTACCCTAGAAGTGAACCACGTAAAACTAGTGTGTTATGTGATTATTTCATGTGATTGTGTTTTACTTAGTTGATATCTGTTATCTGTTACATGAATGTTGCATATCAGTTAGTAAATGTCTGTATGTCCTCATCCAGTTACAGCATTATTGAAGGTTAAAGGTAGATTTACATGCACTAAGCGCCTGCATATGAGTTTATCAGTGCTTGTTTCACACAGTAATAAGTCATTCTGTTAAAGTGTTTCCAGTATACTTATTTGGATAGTAAGTATAGTTGAGGTAGAGTGTGTTGAACCGTGGAAGTTCATGCCAGAGTGTTTACATCTTGTTGAAAGTTAGCCAAGTCATTCCACCCAGTGTGATAGCCTTTGGACCGTGAGGGTCGCAGTGAGCCATACTATAGTAGATATCACGCTGACAGTAGGTGATATCGCACCGACAGAGGAGCCGCGGTGTGAGATACCGCAGATTGTGGGTTAGTAGAAAGGGAGAGTTGCGCATCGCCAGAGTCGTTGTGATGCGATAGGAGTCCTTCCGCTGTCAAGAGCCCGCGAGTAAGAGAGACTGCGCATCGTAGAGAGAGACCTCGTTGGCTAAGAAGAGCTGTGAGACCCCAGGATGCTACAGAACCTGGTCGAAGACACTTGAGTCTTTGGCCAACCCATTAGAATCACTTCGGGTGAGACTTCAGGCCGCTCCGCGATCTGTCGCCGAAAGGGCCAGTGAGCTAGGGGTGTTGTTGGTACATTACAGTAAACCCAGGTCTGCCCATATAACCAACACACACTACTCAATACAATCCATGATGACATGCTACAACTTTTCTGTGGAACCTGAAGATGATGATGAGTTGCGAAATGTTAATTTTACAGAATCAGAAGGAATCTATGACGTCGCAGCACCAGACATACTGACGGATTCGATGAGTCAGCCGTTGAAGATCAAGAAGTTCAACATTGGGTCGGAAGAGTCCCAAAATTTTGCCAATGTCAGGGACTACTGGGATGAGGAGACAATGGCCAAAATCACGAACCTGCTGCATGAATTCCAGGATCTTTTTCCAACACGGTTTTCGAAAATGAAAGGGATATTAGGGGACCTGGGGGAGATGAAAATCTTGTTGAAACTAGATGAAAAACCTGTACGACAGAGGCCATATCGACTGAATCCATGGTACAAGGACTGTGTGAAGGCTGAGATAGACCAGATGCTAGATGCTTGGATCATCGATCCTGTAGAAGAATCAGAGTGGATAATCCCTATCGTGGTCGAGGATAAGAAGACCGACGAAATTCATATTTGTGTCGATCTAAGAAAGTTGAATGATGCATGCGTGCATGATCCGTTCTTGACTCCTTTTACAAATGAGCACCTTGAAGGAGTAGGCAGTCAGGAGATGTATTCCTTCATAGATGGCTTTTCGGGGTACCACCAGATTCGGATTGCAAAGGAGGATCGTCATAAGACCACGTTTGGCATTGAATGGGCCTGTTTTCAATATACAGTCATGCCTTTTGGGCTGAAGAATGCACCAGTAGTATTTTCTTGGGTAGTTGTCGCTGTGTTTAAAGACTTTATTCAAAATTTCCTATAAGTATATATGGATGATTGGACTGTCTATGGGCTAATCAGGGACCACCTCGACAACTTGGGATTGATGCTTGAACGGTGTCGACAGCATCAGATTGCATTAAATTATAAGAAGTGCATTTTCTGTGCGCCGTTTGGAATGATACTTGGGCACATAGTATGTAAGGAAGGTTTGTTGGTCGATCCGACAAAGATTGCACTAATCCTTAGTTTTCTGCCACCAACGAATGTGAAGATGCTTCAGGCAACGCTGGGGCACACGAGGTACTATTGCAAGTTTATCAAAGGATACGCTGCGATTACTGACCCTATGGAGAAGATACTAAAGAAAGATGTTGTGTTTGAATGGAATCGGGAATCTTAAGGAAGTTTTGACACACTAAAGGCCAAGATGGCCTCTACGCCCATACTGGTATTCCCAGATTGGAACAAGGAGTTCCACGTGCATGTCGATGCCTCTTCTGTTGTGCTGGGGGTTGTTCTTGCGCAACCAGGAGAGGGAGACCTGGATCACCCGATCGCATATGCCAGTAGAAATTTGTCATTTGCTGAACAAAAATACACAACGACTGAAAGAGAAGGCTTGGCGATGGTTTATGCCTTGCAAAATTTCAGGCACTATTTGTTGGGCGGACATTTCAAGATGTTCATCGATCATTCTTCTTTGCAATACTTGGTCAATAAGCCTGTGTTGGGGGGGGGGGGGGGGGGGAATCTTTCGGTGGCTACTTTTGTTCCAGGAGTTCGACTTTGAAATAGTTGTGATACCAGGATGGTTGAATGTTGGCCCTGATCACCTGTATCGCGTTGATATCGACGAAGAACCGACCAATATTGATGACGAATTTCCAGATGCACAATTGTTCTGTGTCGACATCACAGACGATCAGTATTCCCCAATTATTCAGTTCTTGGCCACTGGTGTCACTCCGGAGGACATGTCGACTAGTCAAAAGAAGCAGTTGGTAGTAAAGGCTTCAGACTTCTAGCTTATTGATGGGCAGTTATATAAGCTTGGCCCAGATGAAATTTTGCTATGGTGTATCTTACCGCATGAACATGGAACCATTCTAGAAGAAGCACATGCAGGAATCGTAGGAGGTCACTATCGAGGAAGGGATACTGCGCGAAAGGTGTTGCGTGCTGGGCTATGGTGGCCTACATTGCAAAATGATGCCGCAGAATATGCGAAGAGCTATGATGTCTGCCAGCATGTCGGTAAACCATCGTGGTGGGATGAGATGCCACTGGTGTCACAGGTGACTCTACAACCTTTTGATAAATGGACCGTTGATTTTGTGGGTCCTATTAATCCACCGGGGAAGAGGACTGGTGTGTGATACATCATTACCGCAACTGAATATCTCTCCAGGTGGGCAGAGGCTGCACCCGTGGTGGATTGTACTGTTGCGACAGTAGTGAAGTTCATATTTGAGAATATTGTGACCCGGTTTGGGTGTCCCAGGATCTTGATGAGTGACCAGGGAAGTCACTTTATCAACCGTACTGTGAGAGCGCTAACCGAGGAGGCGAAAGAGCCTTATAAAATCCACTATTCCTCCTGAGTTCTTACTAGAGTGGTTCCTTAAATCCCTGTTGCCCTAGATATCTAAGGACGTATCCATTTCAGGAGTGACGAATGAATAAGAAGCCATTCTCAGGGCCCAAAAATTGGATTTGATTTATTAACAATATGGGATATTGTGTGAGATTATCCTTGAGGCACCGAGGCCTACCCACGATGCAGAGAAGTCTAAGCCTGGACCCCATGTCAATGGTGTGGTTGGATCCGTAAACTCCCCCACTGTAGAGTCTTTGGCCAAACAACTTCATCAGCTGTCCGTCAAGCATTCTACGGTGGAGGCAGTAAAGGCTGCCCCCTCCCCCCCAGAGTTCAAATGTTTTTGCACAGACCTCTCAAAAGGGAAATCAACAACCTAGTGGGAAGAAAAAGAGAGGAAAGAAAGGAGAGGGAAATAAAAACAAGCAGAATCCTGTGAACAATGCTGATGGGGGCAAGAAAGAAAAGAAAAAGGTCAAATTCCCGTGTAAGTTGTGCCACGAGGATCACCTCACTCACCTTTGTCCCCTTATGGAACAAGCCTAGAAGCTGCTTAAAGCTCAACAACCAGTTGTCTTGAAGGATCGTTTTCCCCAAGGGCAGAACTCTGCTTCAGCTTCTAATGCAGCAGGGGGCACTCCAAATGCCCCTGACGCAAACTATATCAACATGGTTCGATCTTCGACTTTGCTACAGACTAGGAATAAAAATTATGAGAAAGAGACTTTTGAGAAGGGTAAGGCTATAGGTGAAACTTCAAACCCTCTCATGATCGAGAAGCCTGCTGAAACTATGCTGAATATACCGAAAGGTGTCTTTAAGAAGACCTTGCATAACCCTAATGCTAGGGTTGCTTCAAACTACTCCGTGATTGAAGGCCTAGCCCAAACCTCGTGTGTAATGTCAGCTTTAGAGGTGTTACAGAGCTGTCTCACTCAGTGGGATTCCCTCTTAGCAGCCTTAGGCAGCATGGACTCGTCGAGTCTCATGGAAAAATTTCATTTGTCTGATGTTAAAATTCACCTACCTTACCATGTAGCCTTATCAATAGATGTCATCCATGGTGGAAAGACCATTGGAAGGGCAGTTGTTGATGAGGGTGCTTCTACATGCGTTATGTCCTGGTTATGTTGGAAAGCTCTCGAATCCCTAGATTTGGTCCCATCAAACACTCTGCTTACTTCTTTCGATGGAAGGTCATTCCGTCCGCATGGTATCCTACCGGATTTTGAAATTAAGCTGGCAGGGAAATCAGTGTCTATTGAGGTGGAAGTGATTGACGCACCTTTGGACTATAATTTGCTTATGGGAAGAAGCTGGACTTATCCCATGTCTGCTATTTCGTCAGCTGTCTTTCGGGCGGTAGTATTTCCACACAAAGGGAAGTTGGTTACTGTTGAGAAACTTGATTTTACTCAAAAAGGCCGCTTGGAGTCTAATGATTCCGCTATGCCATTGGTTGATCAGGTCAAACCTGCTGCACAGAGCTTGGGGGCTAGAATGTACACATCACTGATGGGCACATTTGATCTTCCAGCCCCGATTAACTATATTGGTTCTACTAGTGTGGGGAAGTCCATAGCCACAGTTGTTGATAGGATTGATCCTTGGGTTCTCCCTTCCCCCCATAAACTGGAAGTGCCCCTATCGACAATGGAAGTAGCTTACCAAGATATCACTCAAACCGCTGTTGATTCCATTCCAGACCCTCTCTGAGTCTCAAAGGACCAGGGAGAAGTCTATTCACCTGCTTGGGTGGAAAACTCTTTGCACTCTATGGAATTTTTAGATATGGTTTTACCTTCTGATGAAGCCATTCTGGAAGCCATGTGTGGACATGGTAAGATCTGTGAAGATCTTCACCATCGATCCTATTTTCTTCCAGAGCTAAGTAGGATAGAAATCTAGGAGTTTCATATGAGACTGTCAGATGATGTTGATACACCCATCAATCCCTTACCCAGGGAAGGAATGTTTACCGAGGGGAATATGGAAAATATTTTTGCTACTATCCCTATCAACATCTCTGTGAATCCAGATGTCGTGGAAAATATATACATAGGTCCAAACTGCTCTCTAGAGGAGATTGCTATCTATACATCCCTGTTTAAGGAATTCCATGACGTCTTTGCCTGGTCATATGAGGAGATGCCAGGCATTGATCCATCGATTGTTGAACATGAGATCCGAACTTACCCTGATGCCAAACCTGTTCAGCAAAAGTTAAGACCTGTTAACCAGCGTAAAGCGGTGGCTGTGAAGGCTGAAGTTGAAAAACTATTGAAGGCTGGTTTTATTTATCCCATAGCTCTCACAAAATGGGTATCCAACCCTATTCCTGTTGATAAGAATCAAGGGACCATACGCGTCTGTACTGACTTCAAAGATTTTAATAAAGCCTATCCTAAGGACAACTATCCCACGCCATTTATAGACCAGATTATAGATGCTTGTGTGGGAAGTGAAGTGTTCTCGTTTATGGATGGTTTCTTCGGATACAATCAAATTCAAATAAAACCGAAAGACCAACATAAAACTGCTTTCATTTCTCCTTGGGGTACCTTCACATAAAAAAAATTCCCTTTGGATTGAAAAATTCTAGGGCAACCTTTCAACAGGATATGAACTTTACCTTCCATGATATCAAAGCCATTGTTGAACCTTACCTTGATGATCTGCCTGCACATTCTCGTAAGAGGATTGACCATCCAGATCACTTACGATTGCTATTTGAGAGATGCAGATACTATAAGATCTGCTTGAATCCCCACAAGTGTGTGTTCTATGTCGAGTCAGGGAGACTGCTCGGGTTCATTGTCTCTAATAGAGGCATCCAGGTGGATCCATTAAAAGTAGAGGCCATTGTAAATTTTCCTCCTCCTCGTTCTATCAGGCAACTTCAAATCCTGCAAGGAAAGTCTAATTTTATTCGACGTTTTATCGTTAACTATGCCAAGATTACCAAGGGTTTCATGTGCCTACTTAAACATGATACCCCATTTGTATGGGATGAAACTGCACAACTTGCTTTCGAGGCATTGAAAAAAGCTTTGTTGTCGGCACCTTTGCTACATCCGCCAGATTACTCTAGGGATTTTATATTGTATCTGGTTGCGTCCGAGTCGACCATTGGGGTAGTACTAGTCCAGGAGGACGATAAGCTCGTAGAGCATGTCGTTTACTATCTTAGCCGTGCTTTAGCCGGACCTGAACTCAGGTACACCCACGTTGAGAAATTAGCCTTAGCAGCTGTATATGCTGTCCAGTGGTTACGTCACTACATTTTATTGAGGACTACAATAGTAGTGGCGGATGTGAATCCCTTTCAATATGTTTTGTCCCGATGGATTGTTGGGGGAAAATTCAACAAATGGATAGTCATTCTCCAAGAGTTTGACTTGGATTTTCAGTCTACTAAGTCTAAAAATTCCTTAGTTTTTGCTGAGCTTATAGTAGAATTTCATACTGAAGAAGATGTAGTCGTTGAAGATGACTCATTCCCAGATGAGCATATCTTCCTGATATCCACCTTTGATCCTTGGTACGAAGATATACTTATATATCTCCAGACTTTGAAGTATCCTGCATCTTCCTCATGGGAGGAACGACGTAAATTACACCTTCATGCTAAGAACTACCTCATTTTAGGAGATATGTTATATCGACGAGGGGTAGATTCCATTTTGTGTCGATGTCTTACCCATGAGGAAGTAGATATTGTCCTGAATGATTCCCATATTGGAGCATGTGGGGGTCATTTATCTGGGTTAGCAACGGCCCAGAAGATACTACGTGCTGGTTATTTCTGGCCCACAATCTTCAAAGATTGTGTGGAAGCAGTGAAGCGCTGTCATCCTTGTCAGCTTTACACTAGGAAAATGTAGTCACATCTTGCTCTGTTGTTTTCCATTGTCTCGGTAGGCCCCTTCATGAAATGGGGGATTGATTACGTGACATGCAACCCAGCCTCATCTGGGGGGCACAAATATATCATTGTCACTGTGGACTATTTTACAAAATGGGCAAAGGCAATGCCTACTTTTAAAGCCGATGGGGAAACTGAAACTTTCTTCATATTCAATCAGATTATAGCACGGTTTGGTATACCTAAAGTGATTGTCACTGACCATGGCAGTCAATTTCAAAATAGCATGATGACGGAACAGACCACTATGCTTGGATTCAGACAAGAACATTCATCTTTGTATTATCATCAAGCAAACGGTCAGGTTAAACACAACTTTGAAGACTATCCTCAAACGTACAATTGACGCGGCCCGTTCTAACTGGAATATCATGCTATACCCTACCCTTTTGGCATATCGAACTAATGTAAAAACTGCTACGGGTTTCTCCCGCTTCCAACTCGTTCATGGAGTGGAAGCCGTTACCCCGGTTGAGTGTGAAATCTCGTCCTTCAAAATAGCTATTCATGTGTTACCCGATATGACAGAGCTTGAGGAACGTATGGTACACTTAGAACACCTTGATGAACAGCGTAGAGATGCGTTGACCACTACTCAAGCTCACAAGAATAGGGTCAAAAAACAATATGATAAGTCGGTCAAACCTCAGATTTTCTCTGAGGGGGAATTTGTTTTGCTTTGGGACCAAGACAAAGAATCCCTGGGGGAAGGAAAATTCAAGGCCATGTGGTTAGGGCCTTATGTCATGTCGAAGGTCTTAAATAAGGGCACATATGAGTTAATTGATTTTGATGGGAACAAGCTGCCTGAGCCTAGAAATGGGCTCTACCTGAAAAAGTACTATGCTTAGGCTTAGCGCTTTTTCTTGTATTTTATTATATGTATTTTTATGTACATTACTTTGTCGGTTTTTTTTTTTTTATACTATCTGCTGGTTGTTGCAGATGTCTTCTGAGAGGTACATAGGTTTCGCTAACGGCGCCAACTGCCACACTTGTAATCTTTTTTTTTTTGTACTGGGGGAATCGGTAACTAGGTGGTTCTGGTACTCGCGCGACATGGGGTCCATTCCCGTCGGCTGCCACTATACCCCCAGGTGCGTCCACACAACTCAGAAGCATGGGGCATGAATAAGTCGGGGTGAGATTTGAACTTGAGACTTCCTTTACAACATTCCTTCATTTACATGGCACTTCCCAGTCAGTCTACACCCCTGCGGGCGCCACACTTGTAATCTAGCCTCAGCAGCATGGGTCATTTATTCTCCCTCAGGAAAGCTAGTTGCCTTAGGAGGTTCTTTCCTAGGTCCTACTTCTAATAATATTGTTGAGTATAGGGTTTTAAGTGAGCTTCTATGGGATGCTTTGTCACATGGTATAACCCAGCTGAAAGTCCGATTGGACTCTCAACTTATGGTTTCCCAGCTCAATCAAGCTTACCAGGTGTGGAACCATTTTCTATTACGCCAGTTCATGCAAGTTAGGTTATTGGAAAGAAATTTTGAATTCATTATATTCAATCGTATTCCAAGAAATCATAATTCATTAACTGATGCATATGATAATTACATTCTATATTGGCATCTAACACACATGTCATAAAAATATACAGCATGGACATAAAAACACTTGTAAATAAACTGACAACAATATATATATATGTGTGTGTGTGTGTGTGTGTGTGTGTGTGTGTGTGTGTGTGTGTGTGTGTGTGTGAATATCTGTTTATAGATAGGTTGAGTCTGGTCCTCAGATCTAGTCATAATTGTATAATATACAAAAAATATACAAAATGTGGATCGCAGTCCATCAAAATGTCCTAGATCTATGCTGGACAACCCTGGTCCTCTCAGTCTCTCTATACTCTGGCTTCCTCGGCCTCTTCGACTTCAACAGCCTCTACAACATCCATGTACACCAAAACATCTATGGCTACCCACCTCAAGAGGCGTATCTAGACAGGTGGTATTCCAACCAGATACTCCTGCATGATGGCTGGGATGTGCTCAATCCACATAGTAGGGACTCTCTGAGTAAGCCTGGCTAGCTTCCCCTCCAGAACCCTGATAAGCCCCTGGTCTTTGCCTAAGATAGGACGAACAAACATATGTGGATGCCCTATAGGGCGGACTGGTCCGATATCTACATTTTGACATGTTTATAGGATTAGAACTTTTGGATATATCATTATATTTTAAAATTCATAAAAAAAAAATTGAAAATTAAAAATATTACCTAGCTCTCCCCATGCTCGTCCTGGAGGGAGGACAAAGTCTGGGTCACCTTAGAAATCCATCCCAGCATATGGAAAATGATCCAGTGCTGGCAACTGCCGCTCCCACCAGAAGTAGATGTCATCATCGTACACACTCTGCATTGAGCCACCTCCTCCCTAGCGGAGGAAGATATCTCCCTACCTGCTCAGCCTAGGCTAACGTGGACATCTAACTGGTAGAGGTATTACAGGGCTCAACCCCGACACTCTCTCTTGAAGAAGGCCACCAAAATGCTAGAATACCCGAAGTTCTTCCTTCTTCCTCTCTTGCAGTTTGAGAGTTGTTTTTTCAAGATCAGGATTACCCCCGAACACCAATCATATAAAGCCCCATGAATACATTCCACTGCCAACCTCATGTGGTTCCATGTAGCGAGATGCGGAGAAGATGATCCCGCAACCCTAGCTATGGTACTTTCCAAAACCTGTAGGGGTAGATCATGTATATGCATAATAGGGAGGCAACTCCCTCTCTTCTGGGTCCCCGATGCGCCGAATGTATCAATATAGTTTTGGACACTTAGAAAATCACCACCTCTCCCAGTGCCCTCCCAGTTTACTGGAGCTCCTCATCGTGACAGAACGGTAATGAAGTATATATCCTCGGAAGTAATCTCCAAGGACTCACCCTGTAGGTCAAACATGCCAATATCATGATCTCAGTAGTTTATCATGAACTCTAGCAGACGTACATTGGCTCTCATGGGTTATGTGCAAAAGAATTTTAATAACCCACTTGAATGTCTAAAATTCATAGTGGGGGCATCATGGAGAGCTTCTTGATCTAAATCTTCGTGCTCACGCTCCCTCCACTAAGGCACCATCTTCACACCTAGCCAATCAACCATTGTGAAGCATTAGTTTCATATAAAAATTTTAATTTTTGACTCTTTATATATCTTTTTACCCTCCACGCAGTGTATGCGACTGTCTAGTTAGACATCTTGCGTACTGTACATGACTGTCTAGTTAGACATGTCACGTACTGTACGCGACTGTCTTTCAAAACAACCCACGTACAGAACGCGTGTACATGAGTGTTACTCTAGTAAACTTGCGGACACAGCGTTCACTGTTTTAGGGTGCTCAAAAATATTAAATTGGGACTCAAAATTGAAATTTGCTAGGATCAAAATGAAGAGCTTGGGGTCTAGTATTACCTGACACTTGCGGAATTGGATTTCGTCCAACGGATTGTCGACACCGATCGAATGAAGGTAGAGGTAAAAACTTGCTTCTTATGGCTAAAATTCAAAATGGTGAGTTTTATTTATTTTTTTGAACTATTTATATAAATTAAATTTCTTAAGTGGGTTTTTGGCCTATAGTTCACTTTTTATCAAACTAATTCCATATTTTTTGGCCTTGTAACAGGTTTTTTATCATTTTCAAGTGTTGTTCGCTCATATAGGATGGATTTATGTTATTCCACATGCATTTTTCATCTATACTGATTCCATTTTAAACTTCGTAATCAACATTTGAACCACAGACTATGGTATTCATAACCATTAGCTCCTTGTCTTTACCATCGTTCTTTCGCGGATAGGGCCTTCCTCTCATGAGTATCCCCATTTAGAACCTATGTTGTCTTTCGATACTCATGCTACAGTTGTGACAGGTATAGAGGAGTCTTTTTAGCTACTTTTCACGCCAAATAGAGCCTCATTTGGGTCTCTTTTTACAAGCTATCTCTTTATAGGACTCCCCGCCCTTATGGAGTTTCTTTAGGCCCAGGTCTTACTCCTTAAAAAATAACTTGACTGCCAAGTTAACTTGTCTGTTCAAGCTCGTTAAGAATATGTGAATGGGCATCCGCATTGGTGGTAGGTTATCTCTTTCTCGGACCATGCGGAATAGCACGAGAAAGGATCACTCTCTTTTCTACGGAATTGAGAAGAGTATCCTCAGGCATAGGTTTATCACTTTTCCGTACCTGAGGGACTAAATTAATGGAAAAGGAACTACCGGTATGAGCTTAGTTTTCTCTTTTTTGTGCTCTGGACCTAAACATGAAAAAAATTCCGAGTGTACTTTATGTCTTTGTTATGCTCGTTAAACACCAAAGAACAAAGCATCGAGTTTATTGTTGTAAGTCCCATTTCTCGTACTCAAATGGATCTTTTCGAGTGATCTTGCTTTCCTTCACACTCGTAAAACTCAATCTATTTACGTTGTTCTTGAAGGAACGTTTGGTAGGTGGTAATTTAACCTTTTTCAGAGCTCCCTGACTAAGTATGAAAAAGGTTCACCTTTTCTTCCTCGGAAGTTAAGAGAGTTCTTCTGTGGTATGTTTTATACCTTTTCGGCCTCAGGAGACTAAATTGGATGAAAAAGGACCCCCCTGGAGTCTTTTGTGGAGTTTTCAGACTCTTTAAATGTGAAAACACCAACTGAGCATGTACTAGTTCGGGCTCATTAAATCCACGAATCAGTGACACTATCAAGCATTATTTTCTCTTCTCTTCAAGCTTGTTAAAAAATGAAGAGAGATCTGAGTTGACTTTCTTGGACTCGTTAAAATTTAACAGGGAAGGTAAGGAAGAAGTTTTCTCTTGTTTGAATTAGTGGGAGCATGTCGTCCTTGAACATAGCACACTCTGTTTTTTTTTATACCCATGTCTCAATGTTCACTTTTAGTTCAGCCATTACTTCGAGTTTATTACTCCTCCTCTTGTCTGTTATACCTGGGGAATCTAATCATGTCTCCTACATGACAGATAGGTCTAGTTGTTCTATCTATAAAGTTAAAAGCTTCCTTGGGTCATCTCTGTGTCATGCTCATTGTTCAAGGACTCAACTCAAAGTCTAACCTCTATCCTGATTGCATCATTGTTGTATCTGTTATCATCTATGTTTGTAACCTTCTTTTTACCCAGTTCCTAGTCACTCTTGTAATCTGTTGGAGGATATATTGCCTTCCGTATCACAGTATGGTTCTGCATCAATACTTCCTGACGACGAAGACCTAGATTTTTGACGATAGTACCTTAGGATTCACTTCCATCATTGGTGAATTCCTTTGCTTCAGTTGTCGATTATCACCTACTGATTAACAAACTGTTGAATCCGCTCCATGTTTGAATTCAAATTACATTTATTCACATGGCTTGGATTGTACTGGTTCTTTGGGATTGTTTATGAAGACCTTAGTTCCTCATCTATGGACTTATTTGCACAAGATTATGTTCCACTTATGCACACAGCTTCTAGATATTTGAAGACTCATCATTATTGTATATTGTGGCTTCGATCCACCTTTGTAATATACGTGGTCTTGTACCCGTATTATTTGATGTACTCAAACATTGTAAAGGAGCTAGTATATTGAACATAGCATCCTCAGATATGACTTTGTATATGACATTATTATGTATTTGTTTCAGGTACTAGCTCTGCTCCATTGGATTTTTGAGTTCTCCAAAGACAAAGATTATAATGTATTTCGGCCATTGCTTCCCTTTGACCTCACACATTAGGGGGCATATGTTATCAACCAAAATGGCACTTCTCCATCAGAGTGCCGACACTTCACTTGTTGGCACACAAAAGGACATTTATGGATTGAAGGTTGCCTAAAACACTATAGATGGGCATGTTATGAAATACATTCTCTATCCATCCAACTTGCCATTTTTACCTTTTCATATGTCAATTGCTGTACGCGACTTTGTTTATAAGAAACCCACGTACATACGTGACTTTTTCCTACAACATATCGTGTATTGTACACGAGTATTGTCATTGCATCCCACGTACATATCTGTACGCGGGTTTCCCTTATAGCAACTTGTGTGTCATACGCGGGTTGCAAGTATCAATACTCACGTACGCCTTCCTTTGACATTAAAAATAATAAATCGCGATTAATGGAGATGTGTTAAGCCCTAATCAATAACTATCTTAACTATCTCAACCTCCTCAACCGTTGAAACTGCTTTATTTCCCTAAGTATAAATAGAGGCCTTGGGGAGGGCATTAATCAATCATACTTGGAGAGCAAAGTTATGCTGGTGGTATCTATTCAGATGTCTTTGGAGCAGCAGAACTTAGAATCCTTTGGTTGCAGAGGAGTCCTTGTTTCAGGCATTGGGTTGTAATCTTATCTCATTCACTATTGTTAATAAAGAGAATCCTTATTCCAAATGCATGTTGAATGTCTTTCATGTATCATGGTTTGATGAATATTTATGATGAAGCACTCTATATATTGTTTATCTAACATGTCATATATACATGTATGAGATTGTATTTGGAATATTTTCTCTTTGCAGGTGAAGGAGATGCATCCCTGAAAGCTTTAAAGAAGAAGCAGAGCGGAAGAAGTCAAGGCTTGGATCAACCGTCATTAATTGGGTGAGTTCATTCTATCTTCCTATTTCCTTTCTGTACTTCGAAGTTGATTGTCTGCAAGTTTTAAGGGTATGTTGGTAACCCGAGACCTTCGGTTATAAGGTGTTTATTCCTAAACAACAGAATTGGTGAATCCATTGGGGAGCCCAGACTGCTGTAGGTTATTTCTGTTACCCTTGACCAGTCTTTGCTTTGAGTTTGTGTGTGGTATCTTGTCCTGGTTCATGCTTACCATAGTGTTTGAAGAACTTGTGAATTTTCCTTCTTTTTAGAAAATTTTGTACCTGTACGTGGGTTGCTCTTGCATACAGTCGCGTACAAAGGCCTGCGTACACGGGTTGTTCTCTAGGACAGTCACGTACAGTACGCAAGTTGCCATTATACACAGTCGCGTACAAGCCTTAGCATAGGAATTTTTGGGTTAGGGTTTGCTTGTCCCTGTCCCTCTTTAAGTTATGTTTTCTGGTTGGTATTCCTTATGAACACTGTGTTGTTAGTTTGATTACATTATTGGCCATACCTTGTGCTTTCTTGTAAAGCCCTTGAGTTCTCTTATTGGATTTTCGTTCTGTTTGCAAGTTTGAAGTGGATTTTCCTGTTTGGGTTATAGGCTTGAGTGTTGTTTGTCTGAGGCAGTGATCAGGTTTCTAGACATTGTTCATCCCGGTCTATTTTTGAATAGTGATTGGGGTGTCACTTGCCTTTGTGTGATTTTAGTGTTTTACATACATTGTGTCCCCCCAAGCTAGGGTTCCAAGTCTTCCTTGGATGGTTGATATCTTGGTCTTTTGAATCTATTTACTTCGCTTTGCTTACTTTATACAGTTTGTTTAATTCAAGCATACTCAAGTTTGTGCATGTTAGGTGCATAAGTAGTCTTTGAGCATTTTAAAAAGTGAAAAGAAAAACATTTTAAAGCTTTGCATTGGATTTTGCATAAAGTAGTTTTGCTTTTAGTTTTAAAAATATTATCTCAAAAAACTACAAAAACATAGTCTTAGTTTCTCTTATCGTTGCATTTATTCATAAATTTATATTTACAAAAAGAAAAAAGAAGTTTTGTTTTAGTAGTGGTAATTTGCTTTGAAAAGATACACCTTTGCTTTTTTATTTCTTATTAATTCAAAAACACCATAGTCCATCACTCCATTTCCTTATGAGTAAGAAATAGCCCTTTAAAATGAATGCAATAATTAAAATTTACTAGTAAGAAATAGCCCTTTAAGTAGCCTTTAGTCTCTTGACATCTAGGGTTCATACCTAGGTAAACCGGAAGGCTATTTCTGGTTCACCTTGGATGAGCTTGGAAGGTAACCCTTGTTGAAAGTGTAGGAGGGTGGTGGGTGATTCCTCCGCTTGTGCCTAAGAACCACTTCAAGGATGCCAAGTAACTGTTCTTCACCTTTCTTCGGGAAAGCATATCTTTTACCCTTGTTGACTGTTTGAGACTTTAGGAAATTTCGTAGTGAGTGCTCTTTGGTTTGTCTTTGTTTAGCCGACCTTAGGGTTTTGATTTGTCAAAATTTTCAATCGTGGAGGACCAACCTATAAGAAGGTCACAAAGGTTTCAAAACCTTCCTCCTCTCATCACATTGGAACCTCCACCTCCACCCCAAAGGCGGAGATTGGACACGGACGGTTCATTTGAACCGGTAGGAGTAAGTGAAGTTCCAGGAGAACCATCACTTATAGCTAACCATTTTGATTTTGATACAGTTGAGATAGAAGACTTGTAGATTGACGAGTTTCCAAGGAATTTTAACACACCATTGACTGAATTAAATGATATTCTGATAATCCAGGTTAGACCTTTTGATTCACTTGTTTTAGGTGTCCCTGTGGGTAGGATTATGTCTACTGTGGGAGAAAGTTCTTTTGTTTTCACCTCAGCCGTTCTAGCTGAAGGGGTACTACCTCCCCCAGTAAGTGCCCCTAGATCTAGCATACCTTCTATGCCTTTGACTCCAATGAGTCAGGTGGTCCAACCGCCGGCTCACTCAAGCCTAGCAGGTGCTTCTGGTGACATGGTTACTGGGATTCCTAGTATACCTACTGTTCCTTCCTCCTTCACATACGCTGCCCAGAGTGGTCCGGTAGGATCCTCGGTTTTCGTCCAAGGATTTCCTTGGAATGGGGGACACATTCCCCCATCCACTCCATACGTAGGCCCATCACCTTCTTATGTAGGAGTGCAATTTGGAAACAACACCTCTTATGGGAAAAGTTTTCAAACTCCAGTCTTGGCCCCGTTAACAAGCTCTCCCTTTTCATTGTTTAGCGGAGGGATACCTGCTCCTATTTTTCAGACCCAAGTTTCGACTGGGATGACCCGAAAATATTATAATGCACCTCCCACTCACAACCTTATGGCTTACGGATGGAATCCGTTTCAAATTAATCCATCCACTTCGCAACCGGTGGGAGGGGGCAACCCCACCTTTACTTATGGGCATTTTGGGGCAGGTCCCTCTAATCCCTAGACTGGCACTTTTAGTGCCCCGGTTCGAGCCAACCTTCCATTCCTGGCAACGTTAAACTTGCCAGACTTTTCTAAGTTGATGAACGACCTGGTGAGGCATGACCCCGTGGCCACCTGTTCCCACCAAATTGCCATTGGACATCCCTAAATTTGAGGGCAAAGTTGGTGAAGATCCTGGGGCTCATGCCACCACATTTCATTTATGGTGTTCTTCGAATTCACTAAATGAAGATTCAGTTAGGTTGAGGATGTTCCAGAGAACCTTAACAAGTACCATGACAAAATCGTACATCGGGTTGCCTTCTGCCGCGTTTAGTAGTTTTTGGGACTTGGCTAGTGCATTCCTTAGCCACTTTCAGCTTCCAGTCCAATACGATTTCGGAACGGACTTGTTATCTACCTTTAGGTAGAACAAGGCTACCCACATATTGAATCATATCCAATAGTGGAGGAGGCGAAAGAGCCTTATAAAAGCCACTATTCCTCTTGAGTTCTTACTAGAGTGGTTCCTTAAATCCCTGTTTCCCTACATATCTAAGGACGTATCCACTTTAGGAGTGACGAATGAAGAAGAAGCCATTCTCAGGGCCCATCAATTGGATTTGATTTATTCACAATCTGGGACCTTATATGAGATTATCCCTAAGGCACCGAGGCCTACCCACAACGCAGAGAAGCCTAAGCCTGGACCCCATGCCGATGGTGTGGTTGGATCCGCAAAATCTCCCACTGTAGAGTCTTTGGCCAAACAGATTCATCAATTGTCCATCAAGCATTCTACGGTGGAGGAAGCAAAGGGTGCCCCCTCCCCCCAGAATTCAAATATTTTTGCATAGACCTCTCAGAAGGGCAATCAGCATCCCGGTGGGAAGAAAAATAGAGGAAAGAAAGGAGAGGGAAATTAAAACAAGCAGAAGCTCGCAAACAATGCTGATGGGGGCAAGAAAGAAAAGAAAAAGGTCAAATTCCCATGTAAGTTGTGCCACGAGGATCACCTCACTCACCTTTGTCCCCTTATGGAACAAGCCCAAAAGCTACTTAAAGCTCAACAATCGGCTGTCCTGAAGGATCCTTTTCCCCAAGGGCAGAACTCTGCTTCAGCTTCTAATGCAGCAGGGGGCACTTCAAATGCCCCTGACCCAAACTATATCAACATGGTTCGGTCTTCGACTTTGCTACAGACTAGGAAAGACCATTAGAAGGGCAGTTGTTGATGAGGGTGTTTCTACATGCGTTATGTCCTTATCCTGTTGGAAAGCTCTCAGATCCCCAGAGCTGGTCTTATAAAACACTCTGCTTACTGCTTTCGATGGAAGGTCATTCCGTCCACATGGAATCCTACTGGATTTTGAAATTAAGCTGGCAGGGAAAGTAGTGTCTGTTGAGGTGGAAGTGATTGATGCACCTTTGGACTATAATTTTCTTCTGGGAAGAAGCTGGACTTATTCCATGTCCGTTATTGCATCGGTCGTCTTTCGGGTGGTAGTATTTCCACATGAAGGGAAGTTGGTTACTGTTGACCAATTCGATTTTACTCAAAAAGGCCGCTTGGAGTCTAATGAGTCCGCTGTGCCATTGGTTGATCAGGTCAAACCTGTTGTACAAAGCTTGGGGGCTAGAATGTACACATCACTGATGGGCACATTTGATCTTCCAGCCCCGATTAACTATATTGGTTCTACTAGTGTGGGGAAGTCCATAGCCACGGTTGTTGATAGGATTGATCTTGGGGTTCTCCCTTCCCTGCATGAACCGGAAGTGCCCCTATCGGCAGTGGAAGCAGCTTACCAAGCTATCACTCAAACCACTGTTGATCCCATTCCAAAGCCTCTCTCAGTCTCAGAGGACTTGAAAGAAGTCTATTCGCCCGCTTGGGCGGAAAACTATTTGCACTCTACGAACTGTTTAGATATGGTTTTACCTTTTGATGAAGCCATTCTGGAAGCCATGTGTGGACATGGTAAGATCTGTGAAGATCTTCACCATTGATCCTATTTTCTTCTAGAGCTAAGTAGGATAGAAAATCAGGAGTTTCATATCAGACTGTCAGATGATGTTGATACACCCATCAATCCCTTACCCAGGGAAGGAATGTTTGCCGAGGGGAATATGGCAAATATTTCTGCTACTATCCCTATCAACATCTCTGTGAATCCAGATGTCATGGAAAATATATACATACGTGCAAACTTCTCTCTTGAGGGGATTGCTATCTATACAACCCTATTTAAGGAATTTCGCGACGTCTTTTCCTGGTCATATGAGGAAATGCTAGGAACTGATCCATCGATTGTTGAACATGAGATTCAAACTTACCCTGATGCCAAACCCATTCGGCAAAAGTTAACACCTGTTAACCCGTGTAAAGCGGCGACTGTGAAGGCTGAAGTTGAAAAACTGTTGAAAGTTGGTTTTTTTTATCCCATAGATCTCACGGAATGGGTATCCAACCTTGTTCATGTTGATAAGAAGCAAGGGACCATATGCATATGTACTGACTTTAGAGATTTGAATAAATCCTGTCCTAAGGACAACTATCCCATGCCATTTATAGACCAGATTATAGATGCTTGCGTGGGAAGTGAAGTGTTCTCGTTTATGGATGGTTTCTCCGGATACAATCAAATTCAAATAAAATCGGAAGACCAACATAAAACTGCTTTTATTTGTTCTTGGGGTACCTTTGCGTACAAAAAAATGCCCTTTGGATTGAAAAATGCCGGGGCAACCTTTCAACGGCCTATGAACTTTGCCTTCCATGATATCAAAGCCATTGTCAAACCTTACCTTGATGATCTGCCTGCACATTCTTGTAAGAGGATTGACCATCCAGATCACTTACGGTTGATATTTGAGAGATGCAGATACTATAAGATCCGCTTGAATCCCCACAAGTGCATGTTCTGTGTCGAGTCAAGGAGATTGCTCAGGTTCATTGTCTCTGATAGAGGCATCTAGGTGGATCCATTAAAAGTAGAGGCCATTGTAAATCTACCTCCTCCTCGTTCTATCAGGCAACTTCAAAGCCTGCAAGGAAAGTCTAATTTTCTTTGACATTTTATCATTAACTATGCCAAGATTACCAAGGGTTTCATGCGCCTGCTTAAACAGGACACCCCATTTTTATGGGATGAAACTGCACAACTCGCTTTCAAGGCATTGAAAAAAGATTTGTTGTCGGAACCTTTACTGCATCCGCCAGATTACTCTAGGGATTTTATATTGTATTTGGCTGCGTCCGAGTCGACCATTGGGGTAGTACTAGTCCAGGAGGACGATAAGCTCGTAGAGCATGTCATTTACTATCTTAGCCATGCTTTAACTGGACTTGAACTCAGGTACACCCATGTTGAGAAATTACCCTTAGCTGCTGTATATGCTGTCTAGAGGTTACGTCACTACATTTTATTGAGGACTACAACAGTAGTGACGGATGTGAGTCCCTTTCAATATGCTTTGTTCCAACGGATTGTTGGAGGAAAATTCAACAAATGGATAGTCATTCTCCAAGAGTTTGACTTGGATTTTCAGTCCGCTAAGTCTAAAAAGTCCTTAGTTTTTGCTGAGCTTATAGCTGAATTTCCTACTGAAGAACATGTAGTCGTTGAATATGACTCATTCCCAGATGAGCATATCTTCCTGATATCCACCTCTGATCCCTGGTACAGAGATATACTTATATATCTCCAGACTTTGAAGTATCCTGCATCTTCCTCACGGGAGGAACGACGTAAATTACGCCTTCATGCAAAGAACTACCTCATCATAGGAGATACGTTATATCGAAGAGGGGTAGATTCCATTTTGCGTCGATGTCTTACCCATGAGGAAGTGGATATTGTCCTGAATGATTCCCATAGTGGAGCGTGTGGGGGTCATTTATTTGGGTTAGCAACGGCCCAGAAGATACTACGTGCCGATTATTTCTGGCGCACAATCTTCAAAGATTGTGTGGAAGCAGTGAAGCGTTGTCATCCTTGTCAGCTTTACACTAGGAAAATGCGGTCACATCCTGCTCCGTTGTTTCCCGTTGTCTCGGTAGGCCCCTTCATGAAATGGGGGATTGATTACGTGACATGCAACCCAACCTCGTCTAGGGGGCATAAATATATCATTGTCGCTGTTGACTATTTTACAAAATGGGCAGAGGAAATGCCTACTTTTAAAGACGATGGAGAAACCGCAGCTTTCTTTGTATTCAATCAGATTATAGCATGGTTTGGTATACCTAAAGTGATTGTCACTGACCATGGCATTCATTTTCAAAATAGCATGATGACGGAACTGACCACTATGCTTGGATTCAAACAAGAACATTTATCTTCGTATTATCCTCAAGCAAACGGTCAGGTTGAGGCTGTAAACAAGACTTTGAAGACTATCCTCAAACGTACAATTGATGCAGCCCGTTCTAACTAGCATATCATGCTATACCCTGCCCTTTGGGCATACCAAACTAATGTAAAAAATGCTACGGGTTTCTCCCCCTTCCAACTCGTTCATGGAGTGGAAGCCGTTACCCTGGTTGAGTGTGAAATCCTGTCCTTGAAAATAGCTATTCATGTGTTACCCAATACGACAGAGCTTGAGGAACATTTGGTACACTTAGAACACCTTGATGAATAGCGTAGAGATGCACTGACTGCTAATCAAGCTCACAAGAATAGGGTCAAAAACCAATATGATAAGTCGGTCAAACCTTGGATTTTCTTTGAGGGGGAACTTGTTTTGCTTTGGGACCAAGAAAAAGAACCCCTAGGGGTAGGAAAATTCAAGGCCATGTGGTTAGGGCCTTATGTCATGTCGAAGGTCTTAAAGAAGGGTGCATATGAGCTAATTGATTTGGATGGGAACAAGTTTCCTGAGCCTAGAAATGGGCTCTCCCTGAAAAAGTACTATGCTTAGGCTTAGTTCTTTTTCTTGTATTTTATTGTATGTATTTTTATGTACATTACTTTGTCGATTTTGTTTTTTATACTATCTGCTGGTTGTTGTAGATGTATTCTGAGAGGTACATAGGTTTTGCTAACGACGCCAGCCACCAAACTTGTAATATTTTTTTTTCTTTTGTACTGGGGTAATCGGTAACTGGGCGGTTCTAGTACTCGCGTGACATGGGGTCCATTCCCGTCGGTTGCCACTATACCCCCAGGTGCGTCCACACACACCGCAAGCATGGGGCATGGATAATTCGGGGTGAGATTTGAACTTGAGACTTCCTTTACAACATTCCTTCATTTACATGGCACTTTCCAGTCAGTCTACACCCCTGCGGGCGCCACACTTGAAACCTAGCCTCAGCAGCATGGGTCATTTATTCTCCCTCAGGACAGCTAGTTGCCTCAGGAGGCGCTTGCCTAGGTCCTGCTTCTAATAATGTTGATGAGTATAGGGCTGTAATTGAGCTTCTATGGGATGCTTTGTCACGTGGTATAACCCAGCTGAAAGTTCGGCTGGACTCTCAACTGGTGGTTTCCCAGCTCAATCGAGCTTACCAGGTGCGGAACCCTTTTCTATTTCGTCAGTTCATGCAAGTTAGGTTATTGGAAATAAATTTTGAATTCATTATATTCAATCACATTCCAAGAAATCAAAATTCATTAACTGATGCATATGCTAATTA
>LPNX010082429.1:186422-291991 GCA_001517045.1 Pseudotsuga menziesii | reverse complement strand
TATGTGAATATCTGTCTATAGATAGGTCGAGTCTGATCCTCAGATCTAGTCATAACAGTATAATATACAAAAAATATACAAAATGTGGATCGCAGTCCATCAAAATGTCCTAGATCTATGCTGGAACACCCTGGTCCTCTCGGTCTCTTTGCACTCTGGCTTCCTCAACCTCTTCGGCTTCAACAGCCTCTACAACATCCATGTATACCAAAACAGCTCTAGCTACCCGCCTCAAGAGGCGTATCCAGACAGGTGGTATTCCAACCACATACTCCTGCATGATGGCTAGGATGTGCTCAATCCGCATAGTAGGGACTCTCTGGGTAAGCCTAGCCAGCTTCCCCTCCAGAACCCTGATAAGCCCCTGGTCTTTGCCTAAGATAGGACGAACAAACATACGTGGATTCCCTACAGGGCGGACCGGTCCGATATCTGCATTTAGACATGTTTATAGGATTAGAACTTTTGTATATATCATTATATTTTAAAATTCATAAAAAAAAAAATTTGAAAATTAAAAATATTACATAGCTCTCCCCATGCTCCTCCCGGAGGGAGGAAAAGGTTTGGGTCACCTTAGAAATCCATCCCAGCATATGGAAACTGCTCTAGTGCTAGCAACTGCCGCTCCCACCAGAAGTAGAAGTCATCATCGTACACACTCTGCACTGAGCCACCTCCTCCCTGGCGGAGGAAGATATCTCCCCACCTGCTCAGCCTAGGCTAGCGTGGAGATCTAACTGGTAGAGGTATTGCAGGGCTCAACCCTGACACTCTCTCTCGAAGAAGGCCACCAAAATGCTAGAATACCCAAAGCTCTTCCTTCTTCCTATATTGCAGTCCGAGAGTTGTTTTTTCAGGATCGGGATTACCCCCGAACACCAATCATATAAAGCCCGATGAATACAGTCCACTTCCAACCTCATGTGGCTCCGTGTAGCGAGATGCGGGGAAGATGATCCCAGAACCCTAACTATGGTACTTGCCAAAACCTGTAGGGGTAGATCACGTATATGCATAATAGGGATGCAACTCCCTCTCTTCTGGGTCCTCGGTGCGCAGAATGTATCAATATAGTTTTGGACACTTGAGGATCACCGCCTCTCCTAGTGCCCTCCAATTTGACTGGAGCTCCTCATCGTGATAGATTGGTAATGAAGTATATATCCTCGGAAGTAATATCCAAGGACTCACCCTATAGGTCGAACATGCCCATATCATGATCCCAGTAGTTTATCATGAACTCTAGCAGACGGACATTGGCTCGCATGGGTGATGTGCAAAAGAATTTTAATAACCCACTTGAACGTAGAAAATTCACAGTGGGGGCATCATGGAGTGCTTCTTGATCTAAATCTTCGTGCTCACACTCCCTCCACTCAAGCACCATCTTCACACCTAGCCAATCAACCATTGTGAAGCATTAGTTTCATATAAATATTTTAATTTCTGACTCTTTATATATCTTTTTACCCTCCACGCAGTGTACGCGACTGTCTAGTTAGACATGTTGCGTACTGTATGTGACTGTCTAGTTAGACATGTCGCGTATTGTATGCAACTTTCTTTCAAAACAACCCACATACAGAATGCATGTACATGAGTGTTACTCTAGTAAACCTGTGGACACAACGTTCACTGTTTTAGGGCGCTCAAAGATATGAAATTGGGACTCAAAATTGAAATTTGCTAGGATCAAAATGAAGAGCTTGGGTTCTAGTATTACCTGACACTTGTGGAATTGGATTTCGTCCATCGGATTGTCCACACTGATCAAATGAAGGTAGAGGTAAAAACTTGCTTCTTATGGCTAAAATTCAAGAGTTTTATTTAGTTTTTTTGAACTATTTATAGAAATTAAATTTCTTAAGTGGGTTTTTGGCCTATAGTTCATTTTTTATCAAACTAATTCCATATCTTTTGGCCTTTTAACAGGTTTTTTATCATTTTCAAGTGTTGTTCGCTCATATAGGATGGATTTATGTTATTCCACATGCATTTTGCATCTATACTGATTCCATTTTAAACTTCGTAATCAACATTTGAACCACAAACTATGGTATTCATAACCATTAGCTCCTTGTCTTTACCATCGTTCTTCCATGGATAGGGCCTTCCTCTCATGAGTATCCCCATTTAGAACCTATGTTGTCTTTCGATACTCATGTTGCAGTTATGACAGGTATAGAGGAGTCTTTTTAGCTACTTTTCATGCCAAATAGAGCCTCATTTGGGTCTCTTTTTACAAGCTATCTCTTTATAGGACTCCCCGCCCTTATGGAGTTTCTTTAGGCCCAGGTTTGACTCCTTCAAAATAGACTTGACTACCGAGTTAACTTGTCAATTCAAGCTCGTTAAGAATATGTGAATGGGCATCCGCATTGGTGGTAGGTTATCTCTTTCTCGGACCATACGGAATAGCACGAGAAAGGATCACTCTCTTTTCTATGGAATTGAGAAGAGTATCCTCAGGCATAGGTTTATCACTTTTCCATACCTGAGGGACTAAATTAACAGAAAAGGAACTCCCGGTATGAGCTTAGTTTTCTCTTTTTCGTGCTCTAGACCTAAACATGAAAAAGATTATGAGTGTACTTTATGTCTTTGTCATGCTCGTTAAACACTAAAGAACAAAGCATCGAGTTTATTGTTGTAAGTCCCATTTCTCGTACTCAAATGGATCTTTTCGAGTGATCTTACGTTCCTTCGCACTTGTAAAACTCAAGCTATTTATGTTGTTCTTGAAGGAGCATTGGGTAGGTGGTAATTTAACCTTTTTCGGAGCTCCCTGACTAAGTACGAAAAAGGTTCACCTTTTCTTCCTCGGAAGTTAAGAGAGTTCTTCTGTGGTATGTTTTATACTTTTCCGGCCTCAGGAGACTAAATCGGATGAAAAAGGATCCCCCTGGAGTCTTCTGTGGAGTTTTCAGGCTCTCTAAATGTGAAAACACCAACTGAGCATGTACTAGTTTGGGCTCATTAAATCAATGAATCAGTAACACTATCAAGCATTATTTTCTCTTCTCTTCAAGCTTGTTAAAAAATGAAGAGAGATTTGAGTTGAATTTCCTGGACTCGTTAAAATTTAACAGTGAAGGTAAGGAAGAAGTTTTCTCTTGTTTTCAGTTAGTGGAAGCATGTCATCCTTGAACATAGCACTCTCTGTTTTTTTCGATACCCATGTCTCAGTGTTCACTTTTAGTTAAGCTATTGCTTCGAGTTTATTACTCCTCCTCTTGTTCGTTATACCTGGGGAATCTGATCATGTCTCCTACATGACAGATAGGTCTAGTTGTTCTATCTATAAAGTTAAAAGCTTCCATGGGTCATCTTTGTGTCGTGCTCATTGTTCAAGGACTCAACTCAATGTCTGACCTCTGTCCTGATCGCATCATTGTTGTATCTGTTATCATCTATGTCTACCTTCTTTTTAATCAGTTCCTAGTCACTCTTGTGATCCGTTGGAGGATCTATTGCCTTCCGTATCACAGTATGGTTCCGCATCAATACTTCCTGACGACGAATACCTAGAGTTTTGATGATAGTACCTTAGGATTCACTTCCATCATTGGTGAATTCCTTTGCTTTAGTTGTCGATTATCACCTATTGATTGACAAACTGTTGAATCCGCTCCATGTTTGAATTCAACTTACATTTATTCACATGGCTTGGATTGTACTGGTTCTTTGGGATTGTTTATGAAGACCTTAGTTCCTCATCTATGGACTAAGTTATGCAAGATTATGTTTCACTTATGTACACAGCTTCCAGATCTTTGAAGACTCATCATTATTGTATATTGTGGCTTCGATCCACCTTTGTAATATACGTGTTCTTGTACCCGTATTATTTGATGTACTCAAAAATTGTAAAGGAGCTAGTATATTGAACATAGCATCCTCAGATATGACTTTGTATATGACATTATTATGTATTTGTTTCAGGTACTAGCTCTGCTCCATTGGATTTTTGAGTTCTCCAAAGACACAGATTATAATGTATTTCGGCCATTGCTTCCCTCTGAACTCACACATTAGGGGGCATATGTTATCAACCCAAATGGCACTTCTCTGTCCAAGTGCCGACACTTCACTTGTTGGCACACAAAAGGACATTCATGGATTGAAGGTTGCCTAAAACACTATAGATGGGCATGTTATGCAATACATTCTCTATCCATCCAACTTGCCATTTTTACCTTTTCATATGTCGATTGCCGTACGTGACTTTGTCTATAAGAAACCCGCTTACATACACGACTTTTTCCTACAGCATATCTTGTATTGTACGCGAGTATTGTCATTGCATCCCATGTACAGATCTGTACACGGGTTTCCCTTATAGCAACTCGTGTGTCATACATGGGTTGCCAGTATCAATACTCGCGTACACCTTCCTTTGACATTAAAAATAATAAATCGTGATTAATGGAGATGTGTTAAGCCCTAATAAATAACTATCTTAACTGTCTCAACCTCCTCAACCTTAGAAACTACTCTATTTCCCTAAGTATAAATAGAGGCCTTGGGGAGGGAATTAATCAATCATACTTGGAGAGAAAAGTTATGTTGGTGGTATCTATACAGAAGTATTTGGAGCAATAGAACTTAGAATCCTTTGGTTGAAGAGGAGTCCTTGTTTCAGGCGTTGGGTTGTAATATTATCTCATTCACTATTGTTAATAAAGAGAATCCTTATTCCAAATGTGCATTGAATGTCTTTCATGTATCATGGCTTGATGAATATTTATGATTAAGCACTCTATATATTGTTTATCTAACTTGTCATATATACATGTATGAGATTGTATTTGGAAGATTTTCTCTTTGCAGGTGAAGGAGATGCATCCCTGAAATCTTTGAAGAAGAAGCATAGCGGAAGAAGTCAAGGCTTGGATCAACCGTCATTAATTGGGTGAGTTCATTCTATATTCCTATTTCCTTTCTGTACTTAGAATCTAATTATTTGCAAGTTTTAAGAGTATGTTGGTAACCCCAGACCTTCGGTTATAAGGTGTTTATTCTTGAACAACAGAACTCGCGACTCCATTAGGGAGCCCAGATTGCTGTAGGTTATTTCTGTTACCCTTAACCAGTCTTTTCTTTGAGTTTGTGTGTGGTATCTTGTCCTGGTTCATGCTTACCATAGTGTTTAAAGAGCTTGTGAATTTTCCTTCTTTTTAGAAAATTTTGTACCTGTACGCAGGTTTCTCTTACATACAGTCGCATACAAAGGCCTATGTATGCGGGTTGCTCTCTAGGACAGTCATCTACAGTACGCAAGTTTCCCTTATACACAGTCATGTACAAGCCTTAGCATAGGAATTTTTGGGTTAGGGTTTTCTTGTCCATGTCCCTCTTTAAGTTATGTTTTCTAGTTGGTCTTCCTTATGAACACTGTGTTGTTAGTTTGATTACCTTGTTGGCCATACCTTTTGCTTTCTTGTAAAGCCCTTGAGTTCTCTTATTGGATTTTCATTCTGTTTGCAAGTTTGAAGTGGATTTTCCTGTTTGGGTTATAGGTTTGAGTGTTGTTTGTCTGAAGCAGTGATCAGGTTTCTAGAGATTGTTCATCCTAGTCTATTTTTGAATAGTGATTGGGGTGTCACTTGCCTTTGTGTGATTTCAGTGTTTTACATACATTGTGTCCGCCCAAGCTAGGGTTCCAAGTCTTCCTTGGATGGTTGATATCTTGGTATTTTGAATCTATTTACTTCGGTTTGCTTACTTTATACAATTTGTTTAATTCAAGCATACTCAAGTTTGTGCATGTTAGGTGCATAAGTAGTCTTTGAGCATTTTAAAAAGTGAAAAGAAAAACCTTTTAAAGCTTTGCATTGGATTTTGCATAGAGTAGTTTTGCTTTCGGTTTTAAAAATATTATCTCAAAAAACTACAAAAACATAGTCTTAGTTTCTCTTATCGTTGCATTTATTCATCAATTTATATTTACAAAAAGAAAAAATAAGTTTTGTTTTAGTAGTGGTAATTTGCTTTGAAAAGATACACCTTTGATTTTTTATTTCTTATTGATTCAAAAACACAATAGTCCATCACTCCATTTCCTTTTGAGTAAGAAATAGCCCTTTAAAATGAACGCAATAATTAAAATTTACTAGTAATTTTTATTTTCTAGGGCCATTCACCTACTAGCTTGGGCTAGACTTGTGGGATAGGAAGTGTAAACTTCCCATAAGTTTTAAAATTCAGACGTAGTGGACCATTCGATAGGTAAATCCTTATCTTTATCGACTGTATCTGGGAAGCTCCTCTCAAAAGGGAGTCAAGCATGAGGCTGTGTGGAGGCATTGGACTGAAGAGATAACCCTCTAATTCCTTGTCAAAACGTAAATCAGGAATTTTATGCATTTGGGGATTCTGTCCTAGACAGAGTTTCAGGCTCAGCTACCCTACCCATGTGTATGAGTCAGGCTTGCGGCTATCCCCCTAGACTGTTGGTATAGCTAAGGTATCCTTTAGTCTCTTGACATATATGGTTCATACCTAGGTAAACTAGAAGGCTATTTCTGGTTCACCTTGGACGGGCTTGGAAGGTAACCCTTGTTGAAAGTGTAGGAGGGCAGTGGGTGATTCCTCCACTTGTGCCTAAGAACCACTTCAAGGATGCCAAGTAACTGTTGTTCAGCTTTCTTTGGGAAAGCATATCTTTTACCCTTGTTGACTGTTTGAGACTTTAGGAAATTTCGTAGTGAGTGCTGTTTGGTTTGTCTGTGTTTAGCCGACCTTAGGGTTTTGATTTGTCAAAATTTTAAATTGTGGAGGACCAACCTATAAGAAGGTCAAGAAGGTTGCAAAACCTTCCTCCTCCCATCACATTGGAACCTCCACCTCCACCCCAAATGCGGAGATTGGACACGGACGGTTCATTTGAACCGGTAGGAGTAAGTGAAGTTTCAGGAGAACCATCACTTATAGCTAACCATTTTGATTTTGATACAATTGAGATAGAATATTTGCAGACTTACGAGTTTGAAAGGAATTTTAACACACCCTTGAATGACTTAAATGATCTTGTGATCATCTAGGTTAGACCTTTTTATTCAACTGTTTTAGGTGTCCCTGTGGGTAGGATTATGTCTACTGGGGGAGAAAGTTCTTTTGTTTTCACCTCAGTTGTTCTGGCTGAAGGGGTACTACCTCCCCCGGTAAGTGCCTCTAAATCTAGCATACCTTCTACGCCTTTGACTCCAATGAGCCGTGTGGTCCAACCGCTGGTTCACTCAAGCCTAGCAGGTGCTTCTAGTGACATGGTTACTGGGATTCCTAGTATACCTACTGTTCCTTCCTCCTTCACATACATTGCCCAGAGTGGTCCGGTAGGACCCTCGGCTTTCGTCTAAGGATTTCCTTGGAATGGGGGACACATTCCCCTATCCAATCCATACATATGCCCATCACCTTCTTATGTAGGAGTGCAATTTGGAAACAACACCTCTTATGGGAAAAGTTTTCAAACTCCAGTCTCGGCCTTGTTACGAGCTCTCCCTTTTCATTGTTTAGCGGAGGGATACCTGCTCCTGTTTTTTAGACCCCAGTTTCGACTGGGACGGCCTAAACCTCTTATACTGCACCTCCCACTCACAACCCTATGGCTTACGGATGGAATTTGTTTCAAATTAATCCATCCACTTCGCAACGGGTGGCAGGGGGAAACCCCAATTTTACTTATGGTCATTCGGGGGCAGGTCCCTCTAATCCCTAGACTGGCACTTTTAGTGCCCCGGTTCGACCCAAGCTTCCGTTCCTGGAAACATTAAACTTTCCAGACTTTTCTAAGTTGATGAACGACCCGGTGAGGCATGACCCCTCGTGGCCACCTGTTCCCACCAAATTGCCATCATACATCCCTAAATTCGAGGGCAAAGTTGGTGAACATCCTGGGGCTCATGTCACCACATTTCATTTATGGTTTTCTTTGAATTCACTGAATGAAGATTCAGTTAGGTTGAGGCTATTCCAGAGAACCTTAACAAGTACCACAAAAAAATGGTACATCGAGTTGCCTTCTGCCGCGTTCAGTAGTTTTTGGGACTTGGCTAGTGCATTCCTTAGCCACTTTTAGCTTCCGGTCCGATACGATTTCAGAACGGACTTGTTATTTACCTTTAGGTAGAACAAGGCTACCCACATCTTAGATCATATACAAGAGTGGAGGAGGCGAAAGAGCCTTATAAAAGCCACTATTCCTCTTGAGTTCTTACTAGAGTGGTTCCTTAAATCCCTGTTGCCCTACATATCTAAGGACGTATCCACTTCAGGAGTGACGAATGAATAAGAATCCATTCTCAGGGCCCAGTAATTGGATTTTATTTATTCACAATCTGGGATCTTATATGAGATTATCCCTGAGGCACCGAGGCCTACCCACGATGCAGAGAAGCCTAAGCCTGGACCTCATGCCGATGGTGTGGTTGGATCCGTAAACTCTCCCACTGTAGAGTCTTTGGCCAAACAGATTCATCAGCTGTCTATCAAGCATTCTACAACAGAGGTAGCAAAGGTTCCCCCCTCCCCCCAGAGTTCAAATGTTTTTGCACAGACCTCTCAGAAGGGAAATCAGCAGCCTGGTGGGAAGAAAGGAGAGGGAAATCAAAACAAGCAGAATCCCACGAACAATGTTGATGGGGGCAAGAAATAAAAGAAAAAGGTAAAATTCCCATGTAAGTTGTGCCACGAGGATCACCTCACTCATCTTTGTCCCCTTATGGAACAAGCCCAGAAGCTGCTTAAAGCTCAACAACCGGCTGTCCTGAAGGATCCTTTTCCCCAAGGGCAGAACTCTGCTTTAGTTTCTAATGCAGCAGGGGGCACTTCAAATTCCCCTGACCCAAACTATATCAACATGGTTCGATCTTCGACTTTGCTACAGAATAGGAATAAAAATTATGAGAAAGAGACTTCTGAGAAGGGTAAGGCTAAAGGTGAAAATTCTAACCCTCTCACTATCGAGAAGCCTGCTGAAACTATGCCGAAGATACCGAAAGGTGTCTTTAAGAAGACCTTGCATAACCCTAATGCTAGGGCTGCTTCAAACTAATCCGTGGTTGAATACCTAGGCCAAACCCCGTGTGCAATGTCAGCTTTAGAGGTATTACAGAGCTGTCCCGCTCAGCGGTATGCCCTCTTAGTAGCCTTAGGAAGCATGGACTCATCGATTCTCATGGCGAAATTTCATTTGTCTGAAGTTAAAATTCGCTTACCTTACCATGTAGCCTTATCAATAGATGTCATCCATGGTGGAAAGACCATTGGAAGGGCAGTTGTTGATGAGGGTGATTCTACATGCGTTATGTCCTTATCCTGTTGGAAATCTCTTGGATCCCCAGAGCTAGTCCCATCAAACACTCTGCTTACTGCTTTCGATGGAAGGTCATTCCGTTCACATCGTATCCTACTGGCTTTTGAAATTAAGCTGGAAGGGAAAGCAATGTCTGTTGAGGTGGAAGTGATTGATGCACCATTGGACTATAATTTGAGGAGTCATTGTTTCAGGCGTTGGGCTGTAACCATTATCTCATTCACTATTGTTAATAAAGAGAATCCTTATTCCAAATGCATTTTGAATGTCTTTCATGTATCATGGTCTAATGAATATTTATGATTAATCACTCTATATATTGTTTGTCTAACTTGTCATATATACATGTATGAGATTGTATTTGGAAGATTTTCTCTTTGCAGGTGAAGGAGATGCATCTTTGAAAGCTTTGAAGAAGAAGCAGAGCGGAAGAAGTCAAGGCTTGGATCAACTGTCATTAATCGGGTGAGTTCATTCTATCTTCCTATTTCCTTTCTGTACTTCGAAGCTGATTGTCTACAAGTTTTAAGAGTATGTTGGGAACCCCAGACCTTCGGTTATAAGGTGTTTATTCCTGAACAACACCATGTCGGTGCAAGAAGTTGAAGGACAACTGATGAAAATGAAGACATTGCTGCGGGCAATGCCGCTGATAGTGCAGATCACGTGGGCTGAGGAATTGAAGGAACTACAGAAGAGAGCTGCCTGCGCATAGGAACACCAACAAAAGCATCGTGCTCAACTCGATGAATTTCAAGAAGTTGGTGGGTAGTTTTCTATTAAAGTAATCACAATACTATAGGCGGTGCAAGAGAATCAGCAGATGGTTAATGGCAGGGCTAGGGAAGAGCACCCCGTTTAGCAAGTGTTGACCAACTATCAAAGTGCTGCAGGAAGTGTCTAGCTGCAGGTTAGAGAGATCTCGCAATAGTTCAAATATTTCAAGGCCAAGACATTGGTGTATACCTTATCAACTTGACGTGGCTCAAGGACGAGCCACAATACTGTGTTGGGGGCCTGTTGGCAGGGGTTTTGGTAAGTGAGTCATGCAGCATCGCAGCAACTGCACAAGCTCACACGATACCGTACAAGGCCAGATCAGCGCGATGGGCAGAAAGATAACCATTTTTGAATATGTAATATATTATTTGACCAAGTTTTGTCACCATAGGTCATTAGTGGTTAGAAGTTAGTTAGAAGTGGACCTTCGATGTAAAGGCGCAAGCCTATATATAGAGCTTGTTTTGCAATTGTAAGATATACCTAGATAGCGATAGACAGGAGGGAGTCATCTATTTTGTTTGCAATCTGTCTGAGTTTTGGGATGTAATTGGTCTCCTATTGTGGAGAAGAATTATCTATTTTGGATCTATTGCGCAGAATGAATATGACATGACGGTTGTTGCATAAATCTTGTCTTTTGTCTTATTGTTTTCTCTACTGTGATATCAACGAGAAATGTGTCTAATATGTTATGATGATGATGCAATCTACTCTGTTGTCTTTCAGCTATGATTTACTGATGTTGCTATGATCTGTTCCTATTCTGTCGCATTTCTGTTGCATTATGAGTTAAGTTGTTCTATAAATGATGCTATTGCGTTAACACTGCTACGAAAAATACATGATGCAATCTGTAGTTCTGAAGATGAATTAATGACAACTTTCTAGTTCTGGATCTGATAGTTATGTTTTTTTCCTTGTCATCTCCCATATCCTCCCTTCTTACTGTCAGAAACTCGGTTCCAACAGCTCTCCCTTGAACATCTCGGGTGAGACTTCGTTCGCTCTGCAGATGTTGCTGGGCAGGATAAAACATGTCTAGGCTAGTGCTCAGGGAGATCGCATTGGTTGGGCATCAACAGAGTGATAAACCCTGTTGACGAGGCTTTCATGGTGGGTTTTCGCCAACAATGAATCAAAGTGGGAATACGTATTTCTCTATCTTCTCCTGGGATGGTAGGGTTTTATGCTTGTTACTGTAGGTTTTTCTTCTTCTGGGGGTGTGGTCCTATTTTTGGGTGGAATTTTTTAGTGGGAGTGACATCACATGTCTCACATGGGTTCTGGTTCTATGAAATGATACCATTGAACTTTGTAGTGGTGGGCATTGATTATGGCATATTCTCAAAAATAGTCATGGACTCCCCTATTTTATGTCATTTACCAGACGACCGGTCGACTATGTTCCACAAAGGCCGCTGGAAGGACAATGCTTATAAATCCCTTGAGCACAAGCATTGTTTCATTTTGGGCAGATATATTTACATGGAAAAATGTTGACTCGCTCTTCTGTAGAGCTCTGGTTGGTAGACTTGAATACTGCAGGTTTGACAAAGAGGGTTTGGTTAGTTGGGATACCCAGTTATAGAAACCTCTCCTTGACTATGTTCCAATGGTAAGTCAACTTCCAAATGGCTGGTTAGTATTCCTCTTCCTAGAGAAATAATATGTTGTGAATATTTTGGATGGCCTTTGGACCATAGGCAAAGGCTCCCTTGTCCTCTCCTAGTGTCATGTGGATTTCGATTCAATACGTGAGAAGGTTCGAAAATGTCACCTGTGGGTTCTTCTACCAGCACTCCCATTACTGATTTAGTCACGTAAGGTACTTAAGGGTCTTTCTGATACATTGGGTCATTTTGTAGTGGTGGACAAACTTTCTGTCCATGCCTTCGATAAACACATTGTTAGGGTTATGGTGGAGTTAAACACTTCTCTAGGATTACCAGTCGTATTTGGTATATAGTGGAAAGATCGTGTTATTACTCAACAACTGGATTATTTTTTTTTCACCAAATCGGTTATTGATTTTTTTTTTTAATTGAAAAAGAATAAGGATGGGATTTAACCCAAATACAGCAATTCAGAGGTATACATTTCCTGGTCTTTGTTGAATCTCAATTCAGAATTAAGGAATTTGATGCAAAACACTAGGCATATCATTTAGAGAAAGCATTCCTTGGGGGAGAAGGAATCCCTGGTTTGCTTTAAGGTTAGCCGAATTGTTCAATTCACGAAGAATGTGAAAGGAAGAGATCGATGTACACTCGATTAAGAGGAAATGAAGCATGTGCATAGTCACGATCAAACTAGGGTTGGAGAACTTAGATGCAAAATTTAAAACTTTAATAATGATTTCTGAATCTCCAAAATTTTTAAGATTGGTATGACCAGCTTGAGTGGCGAGTTGACATGCTTTTAGAAGAGAATATAATTCTACTTGGTTGTTAGAGAGCTGTCCTAATCCCCAACTGAAGATAGTTTGAATCAATCCTCCCGGCAAGAAAATTAATCCACCTGCTCCAGCGCTTCCCGAATTTCCTTTTGATGCACCATCAAAGAAAATTGAAACTTTGTTCTTCTTTTTCCACCAGTCCAAGAAGTCTGTTTCCAAACTTCTAATCTTCCAAAAAGATTTAAGCATAGGTATTCTGAAATTCAGTTGAGTTCTGTCAATCTGAGGCAGTCCAATCCACTTGTATTCAACACTAAGATTATTGAGATCTAGTTGCTTTCCCACTACTTCCAAGAGCATTGATTTTTCTTTAGCTACTACAAGAACAAGATTCTTGGATTTGTTGTTGAAGATTAATTCATTTCTAGCTAACCATATTTTCCACCAAAAGAATTTTGAGATGGCTTGCCATATTTTCCTCCACTCATGACTTAAAGCAAAAATTCTAGGATACCGGTTCTGCCAGGTTGCAAAGAAATTTACAAGTTCATCATTGATAGGAATAGAAACCGGAAGCCCAAGTAATAGAAACGCCTAGGATTTCTGAGTTTAATCACAATTTACAAAAATATGAGCAGAAGTTTTTGTTTCCTTCTTACAGAAGAAACATTGAAAAGGGCCAAAAAACCTCTTTTTAGCAAATTTTCCCCAGTTAAGGCTCGCTGGTGCATGAGGATCCAGGTAAAAAATTTGACTTTTGGTATGCTAGGGGATTTCCAGAATTGTTTCCAGAAATTTGCATTATGAGTAGAAGGTGGATAATCATGAAGAGATTTATATCCAGCCGCAGATGAATGGATGCCTGAAGATCCCCAACCCCATGCATCTTTGCAGGAAGAATGAATGGGATCAATTCTAGCCAGAAAGTTTAACAACAGAAAAATTTGACAGTGAAAAATAGAATCCCTACGACTTGGAAAAGTTGGAAACTTCAACGGTGCCCAATTACCTTTTCGATCCTAGGAGGAAATATCAGCCAGACAAAAAATGCCCTTGCTTATCAGCTAGCATTTTATTTCATCGATTGCTGGGACATAATTTAGAGGATCATTTCCATTGATCTTGTCATCCCATAAAAAAAATTTCTTACCATTTTCGGGAATCTTAAATAAATGCTTACTAAAAAATGCTAAACCTTTTCTGCAGAGATTCCATATTGAAGTTCCTTTGGGAGTATTAGTCAACTGTAGATTTCGAAGAGTTCCACCATTCAGATATTTTTTCCAAAACAATTGACTTACAAGATGATGTTTGTTGGAGAAAAGTTGCCACAACAGTTTTCCACCCATGGCTAAATTTACCATCCCAGGGTCTTTAATTTGCAGCCCTCCTTCAGACATAGAACACTTGACAGTATTCCGGTTAACCAAGTGCAATTTACCTTGATTTCCTTTACCACCTTGTCAAAGAAAATCTCTTACCAATTTGGATAACTGATCCAAGATCAATTTAGGAGCCAGCAGAAGAGAAGACTGGTAAATCAGAAGGGCAAAGAGTAGACTTGATTAAAACAAGTTTTCCTGCCGCTGTAAGCCAATCCCGAGAATTTTTTTTGGGATATGTGTTGGCCAACAATTTTGTGGACCCATGGTATTGGGTTAACCCTAGAATTTTCCCATTGTATTTCCCCTATAAAAGAAAGCATTGTAAAATGAATGAGTATGGTATTGTATTGTATTGGAAGAGAGACTATGAGGGCATGAAGAGGAAGTGCAACGATTTTGCTGCAGGTTGTATCCCTTCACCTTTCTGGACTGTAATAAAAGGATTGGATATTTCTTTGTGAACGTAGCCCATCGTTTGGGTGAACCACATTATATATGTGTCTCTCTGTAATGTTTTGATGTGTTTTGCATCTTGTTAATGATTTAACTGTATATCTGTTATTGCTCTACGGTCCTATTTTCTAACAATTGGTATCAGAGCCAAAAGGTCTATTTGGTTGGTAAAATCATAGGAAAGAAGGGTTCTTGGTTCGAGTGGGAGCAATGGCGGAAGAAGGAAAGTTTAGGGTCAAGAAATTTAATAGCCAAAACTATTAGTTGTGGAAGATGCAAATGGAGGACTATCTTTACTAGAAGGATTTGTACCTGCCTTTGGGTGGAAAAGAAAAACAACCGACAGCTATGAAGGTTGAAAAATGGGAGGTTCTTGACATAAAGGCACTGGGAACAATACGGTTGTTCTTGGCTTCCTCAGTGGCCTTCAATATTTCGAAAGAAAAAACAATAGAGGGTGTGATGAGCGCATTGAGTAAGCTCTACGAAAAACCCTCGGCTTCTAAGAAGGTATTTTTAATGAAGCATTTATTTAATATGAAGATGTCAGAAGGTGGATCTATTGCTGACCATTTAAATGAGTTTAATACACTTACGAGTTAGTTAAGTTCTATAAAAGTGAACTTTGATGATGAGGCTAGGGCTCTTCTAATCTTGTGCTCATTGCCAGAAAGTTGGAATAGTTTGGTCATGGCTGTAAGTAACTTTGTCCCTAGTTTAAACACTCTTAAGTTTGATGATGTTGTTGGTGTTATTCTTAGCAAGGAAATGCGAAGAAAAAGCACAGGTGATACATCAGGTAATGCGTTGACCATGGAGAGTAGAGGGAGAAAAAAAGAGAGAGGAAGGAGCCTAGGAAATCATAGCAAGTCTAAAAAGGGAAGATCTAAGTCCAGATTTGGAAAAATAGAGTGATGGAACTATGGTAAGAAAGGACATCTGAAGAAAGAATGCCAAGCACCAAAGAAGAAAGGTGAGAGGTAGCAAGAGACTACTCAGGAAGCGAATGTAGCAGGTGATGTGTTACAAGATGCTTTGATCCTTGCATTAGATAATACTAGCAGTTATTGGGTAGTAGATTCAGGGGCTTCATGTCATGCTACACCCCATAGGAAATTCTTTCATGATTATGTTCAAGGTGATTTTGGGCATGTGTTATTGGGAGATGATGAACCATGTAAAATTGTTGGAAAGGGTAAGGTACGGATTAAGTTAAATAATGGAAATGACTGGCTACTAAAGGATGTAAGGCACATTCCTGCTATGAAAAGAAATCTTATCTCAACAAGGTAGTTGGGAGATAGTGCTTGTTTGTCTACGTTTGGAGAAACGTGGTGGAAGATCACTAAAGGATCACTGGTAATAGCAAAAAGAGATAGGGTAGGTACGTTATATTTATGTCCTCATAATACCTATTATATTCTATCTCTGTAGCTTCCATATAAATAGGTGCGACGATGTGGCATCATAGGATTGGCCACATGAGTGAGAAGGGGATGCAGATTCTCCACTCAAGGAAACTGTTTCCAGATCTAAAGCAGGTAAGTTTGGAATTTTGTGAGAACTATGTTATGGAAAACATAAGAGAGTTAGATTTCTCAAGGTTGGAAAACAAAAGAAGAGTGAAAAGTTAGAGCTTGTCCATACAGATGTATGGGGACCAGCTTAGGTACAATCTCTTGGTGGCTCTCATTATTATGTTACTTTTATTGATGATGCAACTAGAAAAACTTGGGTTTATTGCATTAGACAAAAATATGATGTGTTTGATACTTTTCAGAAGTGGAAAGATTTGGATGAGAACGAGACAGGAAAAAGGTTGAAATGTCTCAGATATCATAATAGAGGTGATTACTGCAGCAAGGATTTTGACAGTTACTATTCACACAATGGGGTTCACAGAGAGAAGACAGTCCCTGGAACACCACAAGAAAATCGTGTGTCAGAAAGGATGAACAAAATGATCATGGAGCGTGCAAGGTGTATGAGATTGCATGCAGGGTTTCCCTTACAGTTTTGGGATGATGTTGTGTTGATGGCTGGAAATTCACAGGTAACAACAATTAGGGATTCTCCCCAGTAAACGTTCCCAACTAGCCCGTTACTGTTTGGTATGGGGACTTTGTCCGATTTACGGTTCGGCTACCGTAGGTCAAGTAACAAAATAAAAGGTTTTACCGGTTACAACCCAGTCCACCGTGCATTTTTTAGTTTTTTGAATTTAAGTATGATATGCAAGTGCCTATCTAAGAATGCATATTGATAGAAAATACGAGGACCGATCACAATGTGATGTGCAGGTTCTTACCTCTCGTCTTAACTCACTCACATCTAAATCACACATAACAAGAAGCTAAAACTAACTATCTAACCTATCCCTAGGGAACAAGATTATCATTTATCAATGAGTAATGTATTTATGCACATGCATTAAGAAAAATCACAGATAGCTATTACTTATTTCAAAACACATGAACATTAATAGATATATGAACAACAAGATAACTCATTGTTTATGAAAAGCCTTCATTACTCACAGTGGAAATTTCATGGAATAAACTAGAGCGCATTCATAACAAGAACATAGGTTCAAAGAGTTAGAACGATCTCACATTTAAGGGACACAAGTTGAAAACGAAATAGTTCACATTCAACAAATCCATAGCACAACATTTGAAATCTTCCACCAACCTTTCTCCAACAGGAAACTTGTAATTCTTATTGCAAAAGGAAATAGTTCTTCTTACAACATAATCTCACAAATCTATCTAGGAAAAAGTCCTTCCCACTATCTAACTCTCCTATACTTATACTACAAGCAAAACTCTTGGGCTACCCCTCGGTGACCTTTGAGCTCCCCCCAACCGTTCAAACCCACCCTTTTGTCTCTTTGTAAGTGCTCATGATTTATACAATACGTTACATTTTATATTAAGTTTTAAGAGCACTTTATAAAAAGGGACCAGCTTGGTAACTGACGAACTTTTCCCAATCTTGGGCGTCTGCTACTGTCAATTCTGCTCAGTAATCCATTGGTCTTTTTGAGATTCTATTGATCTCAGACCTTCACTCTCTTATTTTCTTGATAAACATCTCTACTTCTTTATGCTTCAGCTTCTTCTTTCCTTCCTGCCTCCCTTCTGCCTTGTCCTTTAGCCATATCTTCTTTGTAGCAATCATCCTGTCATGAACATATCAGATTTTTAGACCATTTAGCGTTTAACAAAGTAACACAAACTGTATCAATACATTCATTCTGTAAAATGAAATATAAAAAATATTAATGCATGAAAAGACAAGGAAAATGAAACCTGCAAACTGGGTCTGAAATCCGCTAAATCCACTGTCCAAACTAAAATCACAAGCTCGATAAAACAGGCTCCCTGTCTCAATCCAGGTCGCATCTAGACCAATTCGAAATCCTCCGATGAAAGCATGAATCATAACAAAGTAACTGCCAATCCGAAACCCCAAACTGCGCTCTTCATCTTAGAGAAAATTGGCATGGAATAATAGAGTAGAAAACACACAAAAAAGGCGAAAAAAACCCTCACTGGCGGGAAAAAAAACACTAAGCATCGGGTGAAAACCTCCTCATCGGTGAATGGAACAACTATACGTCAGATGGTTAGTTCACTAAGCCACCACAACGGTGGAAACCATATAGACTAAGGGTTTCGGGGCAGAATAAAACATCGACGAAATAAAGCGCTAAAAGCTGTCGTCCATGCATCGGAGATCGGAACCACTACCCACTAAAAACCACAGCATCAACGAGTGGAAGGAAAAACCATAAATCTTTGGCTGAACCATTCATAACATAGCCGCAATGATGGGAGACATACAGACTAAAGGTTCCACAGTCAAAATAAAAACATCAACGGTTGGCAACTCTAATGCTAAAAGTCGGAGCTCAGAACCACTAATCATCGGCGATATAGTTTACTAGAAAACAACAACGGCGGAAAGTGGACAGACAATGGGTTCCGTAATAACAAAAATCATCAGGGATCGAAAACTTTGAGGACTATGTATCGACAACCAAAGGCTCAATCCTACCGCCGTGTCGGCAACGCAAAGGACTAGCCCCCCCGATCGATCATCAAAACCGTTTCGATAGCAAAAACAAAACATCACAAAGTAAAAGGTTGATCAATAAAACCAAAGCATTAGTGAAAATTGGAGCTATCTGTCGGAACGTTCGCGATCTACCCTCCGAAACGGTGACAACTTAGAAGACTAAAACTTCGACTACTTGTCAACAACAATTTTTATAGCGAAAATCATCATAAAGAAAAAATGTTTGAACCAATAAAACCATGTAATCGGTGAAAGAAAAACTATCCATCGGCCCGTTCTCTATTTTTCCTCTGAAACGGCGGTGATATAGAAGGCTCATGCTCCAAACATGATAAAATAAAAACGCCGACAGTCCAAAGAAACAAATGAAATAAAAGCACATCAGCGAAAATAGTAACTGTCCACCGGGAAGTTCATTACTTACCCTCTGTAGTGGCGGCCGCGTAGAGAACTACCGCCCCGATTCAGACATAAACAAACTTCCGATGGCGATGAAGGAAATCATCTTAAATCAAACTTCAAGTTCCACAGTCCAAAGCATCAATAGACAAAAAGCATCTTTTTGAAAAGAAGAAAAACAGTTGACGTCAATTCAACTTCAAAAAATCCAAAATATAGCAGAGGGAAAAAAAAGTTCAATAATCCAAACACTACTATGCAAGATAAAATTAAAAGGAGGGTCCAAAATTTTAAAAAAATTGGGAAAATAGTTGCAGTTGCAACAATTGGCGACTACCTGGTGAACCCAGATCTCTGGACAATTTCTTCCTTAAGTAACAGATTGTTTGACAATAAAACCAACATGTTGCATTCTTCTAGATGTATGGATTTCCAAAATGGAAAATGTATGTACTTTTAATCGTTGATGTTAGTCCAATTTAGGAAAATGGAAACCAAGATTTAAAAGTCAAGATAACTCTTTTGAGGCCAAGAAAATGAGTTTCATTTTTTACCTCTGTCTACGTGTAGCTTCTAGCTTAGACACCACAGGATTGTAATATATGGTGAATATAAATATTCATTTGTTCCTCATTCCCATGCCATTTTGCACTTTTTGTGCTTTTGGACTTTTGTCCTTTTTGAGTCCTCCTGCATACCTTTCTTTCTGAATTTTTTATTCAGGCTCCTCTATCCATAGTGTCCTTTTGTGTGAGAGATGTATTTAATTTTCAGCTCACGGACGGAGAAGAACTTTGGCAATTTTGTACTCATATGGTTCAGTACTTTGCTTTGATACATATTGCTTTCTTAGGAGATTTTTTGACTCTCATTTTCCTTTTGTCTTTTAATTCTTGGCATGGGATCATTTATATATAATATACTGTTTACCCTGCTTCCTTTCCATGGGTCTTTTGTTGTCACCCCCTAAGACATTTTTAAATGTGAGATGGATGGAGCCTCGAAATAGTATTCCAAACCTTTTGATCCTGATTTATTTTACAAGGATTAAGTAGGACTTCAATGTGTTCATAGCCATTTAGGAAAACTGCTAAACTAGAAGAAATTCTTCCAGATAAATCAATAGTACACAGTCTTATGGCCAAGGATTTTAGTTCATCCAGAATTCTGATGTTCTCCATGCAACCAAAAGTTTGCTTCTTTTATTGAAATCAATCAAAATCTAACTAAAAGACAAACAGGAAATAAAATAAATCAAAGATAAACAACCAAAAGAGTTTATTTATGTACAAAACCAAAACAAAAAATGAGGAAAAATAAGGTTTGAGAACTAAACCATTAACTGGTAAGTTCTCTTCCCACCCCTGTAAATATCGCAACTTGTAGGTTGAGGGGCCAAGCTTTGCTGCAATTTAAAAAGGGCCTACCCATAACTATTGAAACTTCGTGTGTTTCCCCTTTTCATCATGTGGGTGATCCCACTTAAGAGCCAGATCTCCCACTTCAAATTCCTTTTTTCCATCTTTATGTTTATCAAACCACCGTTTCACTACTTCCTGTTGATGCTTAAAACGTTCTTTGGCTTTGGACCTAGACTCTTCCACCTTCAAGAGATTATAGATTCTAATCTGTAGGATTTCCTTATCTGTGCCTCTAGACTCCTGAGCTATTATGTAAGATGGTAGCATAATGTTAGGAGGAAGAATAGCTTCTTTTTCGTAAATGAGGGTATATGGTGACAAACCTAAGGAATTCTTGGGTGTGACTCTATCAACCCAAAGAGCATTTGGTAATTGTAAATGCCAACTTCTCTAGTTTTCTATCACAGTTTTCTTTAAGATCCTAATCAGGTTCTTGTTTGTAGATTCTGCAAAACCATTTCTTTGTGGGTAATAGTTTGCAGAATCATGCAACTTGATTCCTCTTTCATGAGCAAATGCAGTTAATCTAATAGAAGAAAAATAAGTAGCATTATAAAAAACCAAGAAAATAATTGGAACCCCAAACCTGGTCATAATATGATCTTGCAAGAAATCCATGACCGCATCTTCATTCACTTTACATAACGGAATGACCTCGACCCATCTATTGAAGTAGTCAGTCTCCATAAAAATGTATTTGTGTTGCAAGGAAGAATTTGGTTTTATCTCTCCAATGATATCAATCCCACATTGCTCGAATGGTTCTATTATCATCACAGGCTTCAATAGGCTTGCTGCTTTGGCTTGTCTTCCCCTACAGCTCTGGCAGATATCACACTTTCTGACATGGGCATGCGCATCCTTGAACAGTGTGGGCCAATAGTATCCGGCTCTGAGAATCTTATGGGCTGTCGTATCTCTGGAAAAATGACCTCCAGCAGGCCCATCATGTAACTCTATTATGACCTTCTTTGTATCTTCTTTCTCTAAGCATATGAGAAGAACTCCATCATAATTATTTCTGAATAATATTCCATCAACGATTTGATATGAAGCTGATTTAAGGTGCAATGCTCTTCATTGTTTGGAATTCCAATGCTCTGGCAACAATCCTTCCTGAAGGTAATGAACAAGGTCTCGGTACCAGGAATATGGAGCTGTGAAAAGAGGACATACATCCATCATATGTAACTCAGCTTCATTGTCCCAATTGTTTTCTTCATTGTTTTTACCTTCAGCCATTAGTTTGCATAGTCCTTGCCCTTTAACTATGGATGCTGGTTTGAATTCAAGGTCATATTCTTGTAAAGATGTTACCCAGTTGCCTCTTCTTTCTCCTAATTCTTTTTGTATGAAAAGAGACCTTATAGTTGGGTGTGGAACTATTACCTTCGTCCGGTTCTTAAGTACGTATGGCCTGAATTGTTTTACTGCTTTGAAAACTGCATAAGCTTGTTTATCGACAGTTGGGTAATTCAATTTGGCTCCCTGCAGACCAGTGCTCATAAATGATATGGGATACTCATCTCCCCCATCTTCACTCTGTGTAAGCACCGCTGCTAATGAATCGTCAAATGTGAAAGTGTACAAAATAAAATCCTTTTCAAAATTTGGACTTTTGAGAGATGGTGCATGAGCAATAGATGTCTTTATTTTACTGAATGCATTCTTCTCTACATCAGTCCACTTGAATTGTACACTTTTGTTTCACCATTTGTTGCAAAGGTTTAACAATTTGAGCGAAATTTGGTACAAACCTTCACACAAAATTAATCATCCCCATGAATGATTGCATACATTTTTGTTATGGGGTAAAGGGATCTGTTCTATGGACTTGATCCTTTCTGGGTCTATGGAGATCCCTTTTTTAGAAACAACGTGACCAATTAGCTTTCCTTCTATAACCGCAAACACACATTTCCTAGGATTCAGTGAGATCCCATATTTTCGACAATGCTCAAAATTTTGTTTTAGATGGAATGCATGTTATTCTCTCTTCTTTGAAAATATCGTGACATTGTCGAGATATACTACAACACTACGGCCAATCAGACCATGGAAATCTATATCCATAGCCCTCTAGAAAGTAGCTCCAGCGTTGATGAGTCCAAAGGGCATTCTTCTGTAAGCAAAAGTTCCCCACTTTGTTCTGAATGTAGTTTTAAGTCTGTCTTCTTCAACTAATAATACTTGATTATAGCCAGAGAATCCATCTAGTAATGAAAATAACTTAGAACCCGAAACCATCTACAATATTTATTCCATGGGTGGGACTGGATAGTTATCTTTATCCGAATCATGATTGAGGTTTCTAAAATCTACACATAGCTTGATTTCTCTGGATTTCTTCCTCACTGGCACCAAATTTGACACCCATTCTGAATGTCTGACTTTGAATATAATTTTAGCATCCAATAATTTTTTCACTTCACTCTGAATTAAAGGTTCCAGTTTTGGATGCATCTTCCTCAAAGGTTGCTGATAAGGCTTGACTCCAGCTCTAATAGGGATGACATGTTGTATAATATTCATGTCATATGTTTTAAGTTCTTCATATGTCTAGGCAAACACATCTTTGTATTGTTTGAACAAACTAATGAACTTATTTCTTTCACCTGGAGAACAACACTTTCCCAAATTTACATATCCGGGTTTAACTTCAATTCCCAAATTTATTAGCTCGAATTGTAAGGACGAGATGTGAGTTTTGACATCTGCTGGCCTTCTAAATCTGTTGTCTAGATCAAACATTCGCTCTAAGGTCCTGAATCCTTTAGGAATCAAGTTGTCGAATTTTAATTCAGCTTGGTGTTCTTCATCATCGATTATTTCTCCTTCGAAGGTTTCACCATTCATCAAACATTCCAAGATTTGTTGATCATCATCAAAAACTCGTATATTGGTAATCATGTCTGGAACCGAAGGCCTGAAAAGTAATTCAATAGAACATCTGTTATTTGAAGGTACAATCCTTGCAGCTGAGGTAGCTAACAAGTCAGCCACTGCATTCTTTATTCGAGGAATGGATACAATATTAAAAGCATAAAATTTTTTAAGCAAATCCCACACTTCATTCTAGTAAGCTTTTAAATGAGGCGAAATGCAATGTATCTGATTTCAAATTTGCTTTACAATTATTTCAGAATCCCCATACACTTTCAGATTTTCTACTTTTAATTCAATTGCTTTTCTTAGTCCCTGAACTAATGCTTCATATTCGGCTGTATCATTGGTACATTCAAACTCTAATATACATGAAAGAAAATGTTTATTTTTCTTTGGATCAATCAGGACACAACCAACTCCTGATCCCTCCAAAGTTTTAGATCCATAAAAAAAAGTGTCCAAAAACTATCTACTTCTACTGTACTTGAATCAAAAACTACATTTGAAACTAAGTCTACTATTTTACTGTCAAATTCATCATCCCATGAAAATCGAATGAGATCGGGCTGTGTGTCTGGTGTATCGCTGGTTTCTTCTGCTTGGTAATTTTTCGGTTCAAGTTCAATGAAGTAATTTCCCAACATGGAATTCACTGGTTCATTCTTACCCTCCAACTGAGTAACATTGTGCTTCATGTGGGGCTCTCTTAATACTTTTATTTGATTGGGACTTCCCTTATAAGGCAACCACAGATGTGACCAATCTAATGCAAAATATCAATTTAGTTTTGCTGACCAATCCCGACTCAAAACAAATCCATAAGCCTCAGGTATGTCTGCTACTACAATATCGATGAACCGACATACATTTTCATTTGAATATAATTGAATCAGAACATCCTCCATTTCCCCAATTACCTTCACATATGTTCTGTCTAACTGAACAACCTGCTAGGTAGATGGTTTGGGTTGTCCATTTATCTTCTTGCAAACTGAAAGTGGCATAACATTGACTGATGCCCCTGATTCTACTAAACAGTTGTGCACGTTATGGTTGAAAATTTCAAAAGTTAGGAGAAATGGTGGGGTTTTGTGTTTAGACTTACCTCCCACACTTGCTTCACCAATTTCTTCTTCTTCAGGTTGGTTGTTAGTGGGAAGCTTTTTCTATGGTACTTCAAGTGCTTTTAACAATTTTTCTTTCTACTGAGGCACATTACACATTTCAAACAACGAGATATTTAACTTATCCCTCTTAATATCTTCCACAATATTGTACTACATCTTATGTTCTTCGAGATTCTTTTTTACATTATCAATATTCTCTTCAACAGGCTTAACATGCATGTTGATTTTCTTTGGATTTTGACTCATAATGGTGAATTCAAGTATTTTATCAACTGTGGTGCTCTTCTGAATTTTCTTTACATTCTCTTGAAGTCTCTTAATTTTCGGAAGTATTGAATTGTCTTTATTTAACAAACCTTGACTTCTTGTTGTCACATTTGTTTTTGATGTTTCTTCTTGTTTCCATGAACCTTCCCCATCTGTATCAAAAATTGAGACACATTCCCATAAAACTAAAGCATCCTCTTCTTGTTTTTCTATGGGTTGATTATGTTTTTCTTCCTGCTCATCATCTTCCATTAGTTTAGAGTCCAATAGCTGATTCATTACCAATGTCATCAAATTGATCCACTAAGGGAAATTTTTTTCAGAATGAGGTTGCTGATGAAAGGTGCAAAAATTATCCATACCTACCTCAGTTAAATTCATTGATGCAGGTCTGTGTGGAGGAGTTTTAGATTGATTGTTGTCTTCTCTCCTTTTATAGTAAGGCTTATAAGATTTTTGAGCTTCCTTTTCCTTTTCCAAATCTATTATTCTGTTGGATAGCTTCTGCATCATCTTCACCATCCCTTCAAAGTCATGTGATTGCTCATCCTTAGGCTTATTCAGTAACAACGCTTTCTTACCAACAATTTTTTCTCCTGACTGCTCAGGATAATCTTTTATGCTCTCTTTTTCAGCTTCTACCCTCTCAGCTTCTTCATAAGCTTCTGACAATGTAGGTTTGACTGACATCTTGGAAAACATGGCCAATTTAGGCCCTATATCTGAAGTATAGTATTCACACAGAACTTTATCATATGGTTTATCAGTTGCGGATAAATTCTTTAGATAAGCAGCAAACCTTTGAGTGAAACTATGCACTTTTTTCTTTCTTTCTTTCTTTAAAGCACATAACCCTTTCATTAGAGCTACATGAGTTTTTGGACTGCATATTTACTTATAAATATTCTTTCAAATATATCCCAGTCTGTGATTGAGTTTGTAGGAAGAGCAAAATACCATGAGGCTGCTACTCCTTTGAGGGTATGAGGGAACAATCTGTAGACTACATCTTCATGTTCTCCAGCCCACAGTCCTTCTATAGCCAAGTAAAAGCTTTGCAAATGATCATCTACCAAAATCTTTTCACTTGGGTCAAACTTAGGTAACATTTTCTCAAAAGCCTGAGTTAATTCATGCAAAGGAGGTGCTAGATTTAATGGTGATCTAGCCCTCCAAGCAGGTGGTGGATTTGGTGAGTTAGGTGGCTGATTTGCGTTTACATTTGCCATGATGCTGGGTGGAGAATGAGGTGGTGAATGAATAGGGGTATGAACAGGTGAACAGTAAGGTTTATCTGGGTCCAACTGATTCAGAGGCTGAACAACTTCCTGTAAGGCTATTTCTACCAGTTCTTCAAAATCTCCAACCAACACTGCGTCTTCCAATATAGGGCGGTCTTTCTTCCGATATTCTCTTATGGGTAAGGCAGGGATAATCGGTAATCCTCCGATCTTCTTCGCATAAGCCCTAGTAATTCTTCTCAAATCGTCAACTACTTCGTTATTGACAGGATACAAAAACTCTTTACCCTTCTCTTTAGGAATTGGATTGGGAAACAAACTGCTTTTAGAACTGTCACCGGTGGAATAATCTCGAGAAAATGGGTTTCCTCGGCCAGCCATGCACTGGAGACCCTCCTTCTAGCACCAAAAACTGTTGATGCCTGGAAATTCACGGGTAACAATAGTTAGGGATTCTCCCCAGTAAACGTTCCCAACTAGCACATTACTGTTTGGTATGGGGAATCTGTTCAGTTTACGATACAGCTACCGTAGTTCAAGTAACAAAATAAAAGTTTTTACCGATTACGGCCCGGTCCACCGTGTATATTTTAGTTTTTTGAATTTAAGTATGATATGCAAGTGCCTATCTGAGAATGCAGATTGATAGAGAATATGAGGAGCGGTCACAATGTGATGTGCAGGTTCTTACCTCTCGTCTTAACTCACTCACATCTAAATCACACACACCAAGAAACTAAAATTATCTAACCTATCCCTAGGGAGAAATACTATCATTTATCAATGAGTAATGTATTTCTGCACATGCATTAAGAAAAATCACAGATAGTTGTAACTTATTTCAAAACACATGAACATTAATAGATATATGAACAACAAAATAGCTCATTGTTTATGAAAAGCCTTCATTACTCACAGTGGAAATTTCATGGAATAAACTAGAGCTCATTCATAACAAGAACATAGGTTCAAAGAGTTAAAACGATCTCACAGTTAATGGACACAAGCTGAAAATGAAATAGTTCACATTCAACAAATCCATAGCACAACATTTGAAATCTTCCACCAAGCTTTCTCCAACAGAAAACTTGTAATTCTTATTGTAAAATGAAATAGTTCTTCTTACAACATAATCTCATAAATCTATCTAGGAAAAAGTCCTTTCCACTATCTAACTCTCCTATACTTATACTACAAGCAAAACTCTTGGGCTGCCCCTCGGTGACCTTTGAGCTCCCCCTAACCGTTCAAACCCACCCTTTTGTCTCTTTGTGAGTGCTCATGATTTATGCAATACGTTACATTTCAGATTAAGTTTTAAGAGCACTTTATAAAAAGGGACCAGCTTGGTAAGTGACGAACTTTTCTCAAGCCTGGGCCTCTGCTGCTATTGATTATGCTCAGTAATTCGTTGGTATTTTCGAGATACTGTTGATCTCAAACCTTCACTCTCTTATTTTATTAAGAAACATCTCTTTTCTTTATGCTTCAGCTTCTTCTTTCCTTGCTGCCTCCCTTCTGCCTTGTCCTTTAGCCATATCTTATGTGCAGCAATCATCCTGTCATGAACATATCAGATTTTTAGACCATTTAGCGTTTAACAAAGTAACACAAACTGTATCAATACATGAATTCTGTAAAATGAACTATAAACAATATTAATGCATGAAAAGATAAGGCAAAGGAAATCCTACAAACTGGGTCTGAAATCCGCTAAATCCACTATCCAAACTAAAATCACAATCCCGATAAAACAGGATCCCTGTCTCAATCCAAGCCACATATGGACCAATTCGAAATCCTCCGATGAAAGCATGAATCATAACAAAGTAACTGCCAATCCGAAACCCCAAACTGCACTCTTCATCTTGGAGAAAACTGCCATGGAAAAATAAAGTAGAAAACACACAAAAAGGCGGGAAAAACTCTCATTGGTGGGAAAAAAAACATTAAGCATCGGGCGGAAACCTCCTCATCGGTGAACAGAACAACTATACATCGAATGGTTAGTTTACTAAGCCATCAGAACGGTGAAAACCATATAGAATAAGGGTTCCGGGGAAAAATAAAACGTCGGCGAAATAAAGCACTAAAAGCTATCGTCCATGCATAAGAGATCGGAACCACTACCCACTAAAAACCATGGCATCAGCGAGTGAAAGGACTAACCATAAAGCTTCGGCCGAACCATTCATTACACAGCCACAACAGCAGGAGACATACAGACTAAAGGTTCCACAATCAACATAAAAACATCGACAGCCGGCAACTCTAACGCTAAAGGTTGGAGCTCAGAACCACTAATCATCGGCGAGATAGTTTACTAGAAAACCGCAACGGTGGAAAGTGGATAGACAATGGGTTCTGCAATAACAAAAATCATCGGCGATCGGAAAATTTGAGGACTACGTATCGGCGACCAAAGGCTTAATGATGCTGCCATGTCGGCAACGCAAAGGACTAGCCCCCCCGATCAATCATCAAAACCGTTCCGATAGCGAAAACAAGACATCGTAAAGTAAAAAGTTGATCAATAAAACCAAGGCATCGGTGAAAATCGGAGCTATCCGTCGGAACATTCGCCATATGCCCTCCGAAATGGCGGTGACTTAGAAGACTAAAACTTCTACTACTTGTCAACAACAATTCTTATAGCGAAAATCATCATAAAGCAAAAAGGTTTGAACAAATAAAACCACGTAATCAGTGAAAGAAAAACTATCCATCGACCCGTTCTCTATTTTTCCTCCGAAACGACAGTGATATAGAAGGTTCATGCTCTGAACGTGATAAAATAAAAATGCCGAAAGTCCAAAGAAAAAAAATGAAATAAAGCGCATCGATGAAAATAATAACTGTCCATCGGGAATTTCATGACTTACCCTCCACAACGGCGGCCGTGTAGAGAACTACCGCCCCGATTCAGACATAAACAAACTTCCGACAACGATGAAGGAAATCATTTTAAATCAAACTTCAAGTTCCACAGTCCAAAGCATTGGTAGACAAAAAGTAGCTTTCCAAAAAGAAGAAAAACGGTTGACCTCAATTCAACTTCAAACAATCCAAAATGTAGCAGACGAAAAAACAAAGTTCAGCAATCCAAACACTCCCAGGCAAGACAAAATTAAAAGGAGGGTCCAAAATTTTAAAAAATTTGGGAAAATAGTTGCAGCTGCAACATGTTGTAAACAATGTTGTTTATTTAATAAACAAAACGCCTTGAAGCGCTTTGGATGGTGGCATTCCAGAGGAGGCATGGATAGGTAAACCTGTAAAATACTCATTTTTGATAACTTTTGGTTGTGAAGCATTTGTCTATATTGATAAATATGATAGAACAAATATTGAGGCTAATTCCAAGAAATGTACCTTTATTGGATATGGGGTTGATGATTTTGGTTATCGCTTATGGGATCTTAAAAATCGTAAAATAATTAGGAGTAGAGATGTAGTATTCAATGAAAAGGTCATGTACAAAGATCAGTTGCAGGTAAAGAAAGAAGAAAAGGAAAACACAGAGTACACAGTGCTTGATGAAATCAAAGAAAATGAAGTTCCAAAGGCACCAGAAAATCAAGAGCAGCAACAGGTACCTGAAACTCCTGCAACTGTAAGAAAGTCTACCAGGTAAAGTATACCCCCTGAATGATTCTCTCCTTCACTGTATTATTTATTGATGACTGATTCTGGTGAACCATAATGTTATGAAGAAGCAATGCAAGTAGAAACTAGAAAGAAGTGGGTGCAAGGCATGGATGAGGAGATGGACTTATTGGTAAGAAACTAGACTTGGGATCTGGTTAAGTTGCCTGTAGAAAAAAGGGCATTACAGAAGAAATGGGTTTACAGTTTGAAGCAAGAAGATGGAGGAAAGAAGTGGTACAAGGCTAGACTTGTTGTAAAGGGGTTTGCACAAAAGAAAGGTATAGACTTTGATGAAATATTTTCTCCTGTTGTTAAAATGACTTCAATTAGAACTATTTTAAGTCTAGTGGCGGTAGAAGATTTGCATATTGAACAGTTATATGTAAAAATAGCCTTTCTCCATGGGTATTTGGAGGAATATATTTATATGTAGCAGCCATAAGGGTATGAGGTCAAAGGGAAGGATAATTTGGTTTACAGGTTGAAGAAGAGCTTGTATGGCCTGAAGCAAGCTCCAAGGCAATGGTATTTAAAATTTGATAAGTTTCTGACAGAACAAGGTTATGATAGATGTCATTTTGACCACTATGTTTATTTCAAGAGGCTAAATAACGGAAGATATATTATCTTGTTATTATATGTGGATGACATGCTTGTTGCAGGGTCTAACATGTAGGATATAAATGTGCTAAAAAAAACTAGCTAAATCATTTAGGATGAAGGATTTGGGTGCTACAAAGCAAATCCTTGGTATGAGAATAACAAGAGACAAGAAAAATCGTAAATTGACATTGTCTCAAGGTGAGTACATAGAAAAGGTGTTGCAGAGGTTTAGAATGTAGAATACAAAACCAGTCAGTACACCTTTGGCCAGCCATTTCAAACTAAGCAAGGATATGTGTCCAAAGACACAGGAAGAGATAGATTACATGTCTAAGATTCCCTATTCATCAGTGGTTGGAAGCTTGATGTATGCCATGGTGTGCACAAAACTAGATATTGAACATGCAGTGGGAGTTGTGAGCAGGTATATGAATAATCCAGGTAAAGAGCATTGGAAAGCAGTACAGTGGATTCTCAGGTATTTGAGATGTACCACTTCTCATGCATTACGTTTTGGAGGTTTAGACATTGTTCTATTGGGATATGTTGATGTAGATATGGATGGTTATAAAGATAGCAGGAGGAGCACCATAGGGTATGTGTTTACTATGGGTGGAACAATAGTAAGTTGGATTTCAAAAATGCAATAGGTTGTTGCACTTTCAACAATGGAAGCAGAGTATGTTGCTGCTACAGAGGCTAGTAAGGAGATGATTTGGTTGCAGAGGCTCATGGAAGAATTGGGTAAGAAGCAGGAGAATAGTAGGATGTACAGTGACAGCTAGAGTGCCATTTATATTGCAAAGAACTCAACCTTTCATTCGAGGACTAAACATATACAACTCAAGTACCACTTCATAAGATCTGTTCTAGATGAAGAACTGTTAAAACTGGAAAAGATACACACTAGCCAGAATCCTATAGACATGTTGACAAAGGGAGTAACCTGAGAGAAATTGAGTTCCTGCTTGGTTTTTGTTGGCCTCCAAGCATGAAGGTGAAAATAAGAAATTTTCCAAGTCCAAGGTCCAGAGCATAGTCCAGCAAGTGTAGTAAGGGTGGAGTTGCTGTGATCAGTCTCCAAGTGGGAGTTTGGTTGTTGTGGAGCCTAATCTTCCATATCCAGAGATATTATTCAGTCGTGTTTGTAACCCAGGTGTACTATACACTCATTCCCCCTGCCTTGGGGTTCGAGGGCGAAGCCCCTGAGAAATTTTTTTAGGATATGTGTTTGCAAACAGTTTTGCGGACCCATGGTATTGGGTTAACCCTAGAATTTTCCCATTGTATTTCCCCTATAAAATAAATCATTGTAAAACAACTGAGTATGGTATTGTATTGTATTGGAAGAGAGAATCTGAGGGAATCAAGAGGAAGTGCATTAGTTTTGCTGCAGGTTGTATCCCTTCACCTTTCTGGACTGTAATAAAAGGACTGGCAATTTCTTTATGGATGTAGCCCATCGTTTGGGTGAACCACATTATACATGTGTCTCTTTGTAATGTTTTAATGTGTTTTGCATCTTGTTAATGATTTAACTGTATATATGTTATTGCTTTGCGGTCCTGTTTTCTAACATTGGCTTTATTCCAATTGGAAAATCCCTCAAAACCTAGAAGGTGAGAAATGTTAGAAATAGTTTCGGGAGTAGCATTCCATCCATACACAACGCTCTTCTGGTTGTTGATAAGGGCTCCTGAGACAGTACAAAAATGTTGCGTAATTTCTTTAAAAACTCTTGTCGGTCTCAACGAAGCCCCACCCAAAAGCAACGTGTCATAAAAAAATAGAGCATGATTAATAAATTCCACATCACTTGCTAATTTGATTCTTGAAATAGTCCCAACATTTTTTTCCACGGTTAGCTTTCTACTCAGAGAATCAGCCATTAGAATGTATAGAAACGACGATAGGGGTTATCCCTGCCGAAGACCTCAAGAAGCTTGAAATAAATGAGCAGGTTTGCCATTCACTAAAGGTTCTATCCAAGGCTTAACAATACATGATTTAATTAGATTAATAAAAGCAGAGCTGAATCCAAATGAAAAAAGAATTTGATAAAGGAAAGAGAGCTTAACCCTACCAAAAGCATTCGCCATGTCGAGCTTTATAAGCATGCCCTTCTCATTTTTGATGAAGCTTGAATGCATGGCTTCCTGAACCTGTATCACATTATCCAAAATATGACGTCCTTTAACAAAACCACCTTGAAGAGGGGAGATCAATTTTCCAAGAAGAGGTTTGAGCCTGTTGGCTAAGAGCTTAGCTAAGATTTTGTAAGATGCATTACACAAAGAAATAGGACAGAAATGGTCAAAGGTGGAAGGTTTAACTTCTTTGGGAATTAAAGCAAAGAAGGTGGAGTTAGTACTTCCACCAACCTTGGATTCAGACTGAAAAGTTTTGATCATCCTAATAAGATCTTTTCTGATAATAGTCCAATATACTCTGTAGAAATGGATGGAAAAACCATCGAGACCTGGGGATTTATCTGGAGCCATAGACCAGATAACATCAATAATTTATGCCTCAGAAAAGGGTTTCATAAGCTCACCATTATCTTCTGCACTCACCAGGATAGGAACGTTGGAAAGGAATTCTAAGTTTAATTCAGAGTCTACAACTCCATCCTGTGTAAATAATTTCTAAAAATGAGCTTCAGCTTCTAGCTTGAGATGAGTAATTCCTTTGAAGGTTTCACCAGATGAGGATATTATTACTGAGATATGGTTGTGGGAGAATATTTATCTATACTGCTTATGAAAAAACAAGGTTTTTTTATCTCCAGCAATCAGCCATAAACCCCAGGATTTCAATCGCCAAAATTCCTCTTCCTTTCTAAAGGCTTTGGAGGCATTAAACTGAGCTTCTTGTTCTTTAGCCATAATGGGAGGGGAGACCTCTGTATCCTCCATTTCCAGTTGAATCTCTTCTAGACGAGACACAGCCTAGATTCTGTCATTGATAGGGGGATGGGGAGAGATTTTTATCCACTCCTTCAACGCAAACTTGGTGTTTTTCAATTTCCTCTCCCACACGAAATTAGGAGAGTCAGTAACCAAAATTCTCCAAGCATTTATGACCGTGTCCAAAAAACCTTCTTTATCAATCCATAAGGGACTGAACCTGAAAGGAATGGGTCCGAGATTTTCATCATCAATGAATTGCAACAAAATAGGTTTGTGGTTCGAGGAAATTTTTGGCAATATGCTGGAGGAAATAATTTTATTTTCCAGGAGAAAATAACTCTGAAGAAGAAATCGGTCCAATCTAGCAAAAATATTGGTCGAGCCAATTCGGTTATTACTCCAAGTGTATCGGCCTTCTTTTGGTTTAAAATCGAGCAAATCCCAAGATGAGATGAGTCGCTCCAAAGTTCTGAGCAGAGGATCACTCCCGCAATTTCCACCTTTTTTTTGTTGGGGAGGTGGGGGGCATCGTGATATTTAAATCACCAGAAATAATAATATTTGAAGGATTTCTTACTACTAGAAACTCATCCAGGGAATTCCAGCAGTCTCTGTTCTCCTGGAGAGTTACAGGAACACAAAGGTTGAAAAGAGAGAAAGTTATCTTACTTGAGGAATGCCTAAGCTTGGTAAAAATCCAATGCTGTGCTAAAAAATAATTTTCCAGTGAGAAAAGGTCCTCTGACCAAAGCATTGCAATCTCTCCGGATGAGCCACAAGCACTCACAAACTTTCCATCATTCTTTATCCAGATATGATTGCTTGTGGAAAGAAGGTTACCTACTTCAATTTTTGTCTCCTGGAGTAGTAGTACATCAGGTAGAACCATTCTTACAAGATGTTTCACAACTTCTACTTTCGAAGAAGTCCCCATCCCCTTGTAATTCCAAGAGACTATATTCATTATTTACTGACGGAAGGGGGAGGGCCACCTTTGGAGGGCCTGGCCCGAGTGTTTCTGCTAATTGACATCTCTAAAGTTGTTTGAATTCCTTGCATCTTGAGATGTTCGACTTCTTCCTCTCGAATGGTCTTTTGATATTTATGACCTTTTTTGGAGAATTTCTCAAGGGTATCTTCATCAGATGAACCATAATTTTCTGTAATTTTCTTTTTTTTGCCATTTCCACATAGGTAGGAGAACTACCTTCCGCAGGAGTGCCAATAGCGAAGCTTGGCCTTTCTTCTTGCAAAGAAGGATGAGAGACTTCACCCTCTTCAAACAAAGTGGTAACTTGACCTTTAGCCCCTTGCAAAGCAGGTTGTGGGACTTCTACCTCTTTCAACATTGAGGTAACTTGATCATCCAGGATACTTAAAACTTGAAATTTATTTTGAGATGTAATTACTTTCATAGCTAATCCAATTTCCTTCTGAATCTGTCCAAGTGGATTGCTACCCGAACCCTTTTCTCCTCTTAGTCCATTAGCTTTAAACAATGTTGTTTATTTAATAAACAAAAGGCCTTCAAGCACTTTGGATGGTGGCATTCCAGAGGAGGCATGGACAGGTAAACATGTAAAATACTCATTTTTGAGAACTTTTGGTTGTGAAGCATTTGTCTATAATGATAAAGATGATAGAACAAATCTTGAGGCTAAATCCAAGAAATGTACCTTTATTGGATATGGCGTTGATGATTTTGGTTATCGCTTATGGGATCTTGAAAATACTAAAATCATTAGGAGTAGAGATGTAGTATTCAATAAAAAGGTCATGTACAAAGATCAGTTGCAGGGAAAGAAAGAAGAAAAGGAAAACACAGAGTACACAGTGCTTGATGAAATCAAAGAAAATGAAGTTCCAAAGGCACCAAAAAATCAAGAGCAGTAGCAGGTACCTGAAACTCCTGCAACTATAAGAAAGTATACCAGGTTAAGAAGGCCCCCTGAATGATTCTCTCCTTCACTGTATTATTTATTGATGACTGATTCTGGTGAACCATAATGTTATGAAGAAGCAATGAAAGTAGAAACTAGAAAGAAGTGGGTGAAAGGCATGTATGAGGAGATGGACTTATTGGTAAGAAACCAGACTTGGGATCTGGTTAAGTTGCCTACAGAAAAAAGGGCATTACAGAAAAAATGGGTTTACAGTTTGAAGCAAGAAGATGGAGGAAAGAAGCGATACAAGGCTAGACTTGTTGTAAATGGGTTTGCACAAAAGAAAGGTATAGACTTTGATGAAATATTTTCTCCTGTTGTTAAAATGACTTCAATTAGAACTATTTTAAGTCTAGTGGCGGTAGAATATTTGCATATTGAACAGTTAGATGTAAAAACAGCCTTTCTCCATGGGGATTTGGAGGAATATATTTATATGTAGCAGCGACAATGGTATGAGGTCAAAGGGAAGGAGAATTTGGTTTGCAGGCTGAAGAAGAGCTTGTATGGCCTGAAGCAAGCTCCAAGGCAGTGGTATTTAAAATTTGATAAGTTTATGACAGAACAAGGTTATGATAGATGTCATTTTGACCACTGTGTTTATTTCAAGAGGCTAAATAACGGAAGATATATTATCTTCTTATTGTATGTGGATGACATGCTTCTTGCAGGGTCTAACATGCAGGATATAAATGTGCTCAAAAGAAAACTAGCTAAATCATTTAGGATGAAGGATTTGGGTGCTACAAAGAAAAACCTTGGTATGAGAATAACAAGAGACAAGAAAAATTGTAAATTGACATTGTCTCAAGGTGAGTACATAGAAAAGGTGTTGCAGAGGTTCAGAATGCAGAATGCAAAACCAGTCATTACACCTTTGGCCAGCCATTTCAAACTAAGCAAGGATATGTGTCCAGAGACACATGAAGAGATAGATTACATGTCCAAGATTCCCTATTCATCAGCGGTTGGAAGCTTGATGTATGCCATGGTGTGCACAAGATTAGATATTGAACATGCAGTGGGAGTTGTGAGTAGGTATATGAATAATCCAGGTAAAGAGCATTGGAAAGCAGTACAAGGGATTCTCAGGTATTTGAGATGTACCACTTCTCATGCATTATGTTTTGGAGGTTCAGACATTGTTTTATCGGGATATGTTGATGCAGATATGGCTGGTTATAAAGATAGCAGGAGGAGCACCACAGGGTATGTGTTTACTATGGGTGGAACAACAGTAAGTTGGATTTCAAAAATGCAACAGGTTGTTGCACCTTCAACAACGGAAACAAAGTATGTTGCTGCTACAAAAGCTAGTAAGGAGATGATTTGGTTGCAGAGGTTCATGGAAGAATTAGGTAAGAAGCAGGAGAATAGTAGGCATACAGTGATAGCTAGAGTGCCATTTATATTGCAAAGAACTCAACCTTTCATTCGAGGACTAAACATATACAACTCAAGTACCACTTCATAAGATTTGTTCTAGATGAAGAACTGTTAAAACTCGAAAAGATACACACTAGACAAAATCCTATAGACATGTTGGCAAAGGGAGTAACCAGAGAGAAACTGAGTTCTTGCTTGGTTTTTGTTGGCCTTCAAGCATGAAGGTGAAAATAAGAAATTTTTGAAGTCTAAGGTCCAGAGCATAGTCCAGCAAGTGCAGTAGGGGTGGAGTTGCTGTGATCAGTCTCCAAGTGGGAGATTGTTTGTTGTGGAGCCTAATCTTCCATATCTAGAGATATTATTCAGTTGTGTTTGTAACCCAGGTGTACTGTACACTCATTCCCCCTGCCTTAGGGTTCAGGGGCGAAGCCCCCGAGAAATTTTTTTGGGATATGTGTTTGCAAACAGTTTTGCGGACCCATGGTATTGGGTTAACCCTAGAATTTTCCCATTGTATTTACCCTATAAAAGAAATCATTGTAAAACAACTGAGTATGGTATTGTATTGTATTGGAAGAGAGACTATGAGGGCATCAAGAGGAAGTGTAGCGGTTTTGCTACAGGTTGTATCCCTTCACCTTTCTGGACTGTAATAAAATGACTGGCAATTTCTTTGTGGACGTAGCCCATTGTTTGGGTGAACCACATTATATATGTGTCTCTTTGTAATGTTTTAATGTGTTTTACATCTTGTTAATGATTTAACTGTATATATTGTATTGCTCTGCGGTCCTATTTTCTAACATTGACTTTATTCCAATTGGAAAATCCCTCAAAACCTAGAAGGTGAGAAATGTTAGCAATAGTTTCGGGAGTAGAATTCCATCCATACACAACGCTCTTCTGGTTGTTGATCAGGGCTCCTGAGATAATACAAAAATGTTGCGTAATTTCTTTAAAAACTCTTGCCAGTCTCAACGAAACCCCACCCAAAAGCAACGTTTCATCAACAAATAGAGCATGATTAATAGATTCCACATCAACTGCTGATTTGATTCCTGGAATAGTCCAAACATTTTTTTCCACGGTTATCTTTCTACTCAGAGAATCAACCATTAGAATGTATAGAAACGGTGATAGGGGGCAGCCCTGCCGAAGACCTCGAGAAGCTTGAAATAAATGAGCAGGTCTGCCATTCACTAAAGGTTCTATCCAAGGCTTAACAATATAGGCTTTAATTAGATTAATAAAAGTAGAGCTAAATCCAAATGAAAAAAGAATTTGATAAAGGAAAGAGAGCTTAATCCCATCAAAAGCATTTGCCATGTCGAGCTTTATAAGCATGCCCTTCTCATTTCTGATGAAGCTTGAATGCATGGCTTCCTGAACCTGTATCACATTATCCAGAATATGACGTCCTTTAACAAAACCACCTTGAAGAGGGGAGATCAATTTTCCAAGAAGAGGTTTGATCCTGTTGGCTAAGAGCTTAGCTAAGATTTTGTAAGATACATTACACAAAGAAATAGGATGGAAATGGTCAAAGGTGGAAGGTTTAACTTCTTTGGGAATTAAAGCAAAGAAGGTGGAGTTAGTACTTCCACCAACCTTGGATTCAGACTGAAAAGTTTTGATCATCCTAATAAGATCTTTTCTAATAATAGTCCAATATACTCTGTAGAAATGGATGGAAAAACCGTCAAGACCTGGGGCTTTATCTGGAGCCATAGACCAGATAACATCAATAATTTATGCCTCAGAAAAAGGTTTCATAAGCTCGCCATTATCTTTTGCACTCACTAGGATAGGAACGTTGGAAAGGAATTCTGGGTTTAATTCAGAGTCTACAACTCCATCCTGTGTAAATAATTTCAAAAAATGAGCTTCAGCTTCTTGCTTGAGATGAGTAATGCCTTTGAAGGTTTCACCAAACGAGGATATTATTTTTGAGATATGGTTGTGGGAGAATCTTTATCTAAACTGCTTTTGAAAAACAAGGTATTTTTATCTCTAGCAATCAACCATAAACCCCAGGATTTCAAACACCAAAATTACTCTTCCTTTCTAAAGGCTTTGGAGGCATTAAACTGAGCTTCTTGTTCTTTATCCATAGTGGGAGGGGAGATCTCTGTATCCTCCATTTCCAGTTGAATATCTTCTAGACGAGACACAGTGTTGGAGTAAGGACCCGCAGCTATAGGAGAAGCTGCCATTTTGGTGGATAGATAGTTTTGGCGAAGATATAAGAGATAAGGAAAAGCTACAACGCCGTAGCATGTTTCTAGCTGCAGATCAGAGCCAAAAACTGTGACTATCAGGGCAAAGAAGTCAAAGAAGATGGCAGTACCTCAGCGGCCGAGAGGAGAGAGCTCACCCACTGCATTCAAGGCAGCGGTCGAGAAGAGAAAGTTCACCCACTGCATTCAAGGCAGCGGCGGAAGATAGAAGGGCTCAGCTACCCTCATAAAGGAAAAGCAGCAACGAGGCCAAGGAATTGAAGACGAAGGACAGAACGGGAAGCGGCGCACAGTACCCATGGTCAATGCCGGGAAGCATGGAAGACTGCAGAGAGCAGTGGTGTGACGAAAAGTGGCAGTTCGAGTACAGATAGATCGACTGTCACTAGTTAGGGTTTAGGTTACTGTTGGGACAGGCCCACAATGTTGTAATGGTGAGACCTTCGGGCCGCCTATAAAGGGATAAAAACTATATTGTAAAAGGTTAGCTAGTCAGATAACCTATAGCTATTTAGACAGTTAGCCATTCTGAGAGTCCAGTAGTCTGTTAGCTCACAGTATTTTGTATTGTAAGAGTCGAGCTCTGGTCCTGTTATTCCACTTGTAAAACCCTACTATAACCAGTAGCCGATTCCAGGAGTATGTATGTAACAATCTGTGGGGATTGACAGAGAGAGAGAGAGAGAGAGGATATTGTAAGAAGGAAATATAGAGAAAGAGAAGATATCTAGGAGAGAAGGGCTCCCACCAGTGAGTGCGGAGTTACCTAGAAGATCTCTAGCTCCACATCAGGTTGCAGCAGAACTGTGTACTCTCTCAAGATATAATAAACACAGTTCTGTGGACGTAGCTTCTACCCTGGAAGTGAACCACGTAAAACCAATGTGTTATGTGATTATTTCATGTGATTGTGTTTTACTCAGTTGATATCTGTTATCTGTTACATGAATATTGTATATCAGTTAGTAAATGTCTGTATGTCCTCATTCAGTTACAACATTATTGAAGGTTAAAGGTAGATTTACATGCACCGAGCATCTGCATATGAGTATATCACTGCTTTTTTCACACAGTATTAAGTCATTCTGTTAAAGTGTTTCTAGTATACTTATTTGAGTAGTTAAGTATAGTCGAGGTAGAGTGTGTTGAACTGTGGAAGTTCATGCCAGAGTGTTTAATATCTTGTTGAAAGTTAGCCAAGTTATTCCACCCAGTGCGACAGCCTTTGGACCGTGAGGGTCGCAATGGGTCGTATTATAGAAGATATCATGCTGACAGTAGGTGATATCGCACCGACAGAGGAGCTGCGGTGTGAGATACCGCAGATCGCGGGTTAGTAGAAAGGGAGAGTTGCGCATCGCCGGAGTCGTTGCGATGTGATAGGAGTCCTTCCGCTGTCAAGAGCCCGCGAGTAAGAGAGACTGCGCGTCGCGGAGAGAGACCTCGGTGGCTAAGAAGAGCTGCGAGACCCCATGATGCTACAGAACCTAGTCGAAGACACTTGAGTCTTTTTCCAACCCATTAGAATCACTTCGGGTGAGACTTCAGGCCGCTCCGCGGTCTATCGCCGAAAGGGCCAGTGAGCTAGGGGTGTTGTTGGTACATTACAGTAAACCCAGGTCTGCCCACAAAACCAACAAATGGTTCCATTGCCGGCTTTGAACACATTACAAAGCTAATGTTTTGTTGGTATCCTACTAAAGACGAACTCAACCAGTGGGTTGGGTCTAAGGAGAAAGAGTTTGTTGAACAAGAGAACAAGAGTCCTAGACTGAGTACAGAGGATTGGTTACAAAAACATATCTTTACAGACCTGCATACGATATTTTTTGCGACCTATGGAAATGAGCTTTACGACTGGTTATCAAAGTTGACTGATCAGAACATATTCAGAAAGAAAAGAAACATTGTCTAGACACCGGAGCTGATTCAGACCGTGAAGAGACTTGATAATCCCATTACGAGGACAGTAGACTTCTGGCTTGTGAGTGTGCAAGAAGGCTTCGTCACAGAGTTTGCAGTTGAACAGAGAAAAAGCTTCAGCGAGGATGAGCGGTACTTCTTCAAAGGATATCGCGGTAAGTACCTAAACTCTTTAAACTTGTCCATTAAGATGTTATTATATGAAAAAGGAGTAATGGATATAGTTTCAGACCAATAAGTTAAGAAAGTGTGATGTCACAAGAGTTTGAGAGTGATTTTGATGACATTGGACATACACGTAGTGGAAAGAAATATAAAGTAGATTTCAGATCTCCCATATTTGAAGACAGTTCAGATAATACTAGACAACAGAGTCATATTAATACAGAAAGAACAAAAGGGGGTATCCCTTACCACCCTTATACCCCACAGAAATAGATCGAGACTCAGAACAATCTTGTAGGAACTCCATCTAGTAGCTCACAGACAGTACATACTACCGCTACATCACCTCCACCTACACCGTCGAGTGGTAGTCACACAGTAAATCCGCATCCACCACATAGAAATAGAATGGGGGATGATACGAAGTTACCTACCTTTAAGGGTACAGGGGCAGAAGACCCAGAGCAGCACTGGTTTCTATGTGAAGTCGTGTGGACCATTAAAGGAATCCAAGATGATAATATTAAACTTTTACAGTTGGTCACCACACTTAGGGACCGAGCCTTAACATGGTATATGAAGTATACCTCGACGATACCCAAAACACTTATACAGGTCAAGACCGCCATGATCAAAGAGTTTAAGAAACCTAAGTCTGAATCGCAGTGTATCACAAAGCTCAAAGACATTAAACAGTTACCTACAGAGTCAGTATGGGACTTTGACTAGAAATTCAAAGCCCTCATAGAACAAGTCAGCTTTGAGTTTGCGTTGGAGCAGCATAAGGAATGGTTTATTGCAGTGCTGCTCCCTCACATCAGACTGCCATTAATGCAGCAAAAACTCCAGATGCAGGATGACGCGTTGGAGATGGCGATGAAACTGGAGGCATCACCTCTAGCTAAAACCAGTATAGGTATGACAAACCTGCAAAACCAGTTAGCAAATCTCACATTACATATGCATGAGATTAGAAAAGGAAAAGAGATTGCACAAGACATATGGTGTATCAAGTGTAAAGCACAAGGCCATACTAAAGATAATTGTCTAGTATTTTTTGAATACTTAGCAAGTGGGGCACCTAACCCCTTAGCACAGACTCAAGGGCCATGGTGTGAACTATGCAGAACAAGAGGACATCTACCTCAGCAATGCCCTTTACTTCAGAAGTACATACAGACACCTAAGAACTTATACTGTACCTTCTGTAAGTCAGTAGGACATGATGACCATACCTGTAGAGCCTATGATCTCATGTTAGACAGAAAACATGACTTGTACATAGTCCAATCAGAGACATAGGGTCCAGCAGCAGGACCACAGCATGATCCGGCTCATGTTGGCCGTGGAGGAGGATTCAGAGGCTTTGGCCATGGTCATGGACCAATCACTTGTTACAACTGTGGAGTTGTAGGACATTATGCTAGGGACTGTCAGAGCCCCACTATGACATGTAACTATTGCAAATATTATGATCACGCTATAGAAGAATGTCCTGCCTTGATAGTGACGATCAAAGAACCTAAGCCAGCAATACACCAGAACATCCAACTTATCGCTGCTAAGTAGAAAGAGCCAGAACCAAGAGTCAACATTGTGACTTGCAGCGGTGCTTCCACCAGTGGGACATCGCTGGATAGTGAAAAGAACACAGGATAAGAGTGGGTGCACAAAGCTACTAATAAATCAACACCACTCAACCTGCAAAAGAATAAAGAAACATTTCAGGAAGCTAAGACTTTCTTTGATGAACCTACACAATCAGGACCCCAGGTACAACCATCTAGGGGTGTACCGCAGCAAACACCTTGTGGCCTTAGTCCTATGGAGACATCACAGGCTACCACATCAAGAAGATGCGATGAGGATGAGTCGACAGGAAGCGTACAATCCTTCCTGCGGAGTTGTCTAAAACTCATGAGAAATGAGCAAGTTATCAGATATCTTCAGTGCATCATAGATCAGTATCCTCCATCTTCTTCCGTGAGCAGTGTGCAGGGTGCTGTTCATAATATTATGGGTCATACAAGAACAGGAAGAGAGATGCGACTCATAGCACAAGTTGGAGAATTTGAAATGGATGAGGTAATCCTAGACTTAGGATCAGAGGTAAATGTTCTAACTAAGAAGACATGGGAACAGATGGGTAGCCCTAAGTTAGTCAGATCGCCTATCCATTTGAGATCAGCTAATCAACAGAGGGTATCGCCATTGGGTCGACTACCGCAGGTGCCAGTTGACATTGACGGAGTTCGCAGCTCTGCGGACTTTGAAGTTATAGAAATCATTGGCGATAGTAGACCATATCCAGCATTACTAGGCATTTATTGGGTGATCGGTAACATGGCCGTTATCGACCTAAAGAGAAGACAAATGACCTTTGAGGATGCATAGATCCGGGTCATCGCACCCTTGGATCCTCTTCAGGGTCCTAGATACATTGAACCTATCTGAGCAGAGGAAGAGGCACGTAACATGGAGAGTCTCTATCAGATGACTGCGAACCAGAGTGACTACATCAATCCAACTGCAAAAGGGAACATTAGTTGGCGATGCGACACCTCATGCGCATCGGATTTGGATGTTGGTCTAGAGAACTAGCAGAACAGACTTTACAAAGTCTTAGCATGCAGATGTGCGTTTATGACTAAGTCACTGCGATGGATTGGCGTAGAGATTAACGAGACCCCCTCATTTCATGGTCTAACAGATATCCAGTACTTTCTCCCGCAGTTTGAACAACAAGTTCCTCACGAGCAGAGGATTGCAGCTATGGACCTTGCAGTACGAGCCACACCTCCAAGATGGTGGTATGCACATAAAGAGAATATCGCATCATGGGATGATCTTAAGAGATTGATGGCGATCAAATTCTCTACTGACAGGGAGTGTGTCTAGTAGAAATACACAGGACAAAGTGACCCCAGGTCACACATTCAGACTTGGGAACAGAATTGGTCGGACATTCCCGAGGATGAATGGGTTCACCGATTCATTCACACTTTGGACACAGTTCCAAGGAACTGGTACACAGAGACTGAATTACGAAAGGGAATGACCACATGGCCACTTATTATAGAAAGATTTCTACTCACATTCACTTTTGAATTTGAGTATCCAAGTGTTGACCAGGCCCTAGATGCAATAAATATTAAGATATTTGAGGGTTGTACCCTACCAATACATACTCAACCTGAGTGGGCCATCTAGTTAGAAGATGCACTCGAGTGCTATAACTTTGCATTAGAACCAGAGGATGAGGATGAGGATCCTCGCCACATCAACATTCCAGAGTCAGAAGGGACTCCCGATGTTGATGGACCAAAGCTAGAGACTCCAGCTATCACGGAGCCTATCAAGATTAAGAAGATCAACATTGGCACAAACACAGAACCAAAGTTTGCATCCATTGGAGACTATTGGAACGATGAAACAGTAGGATAGATTACAGACTTGCTACATGACTATCAAGACCTATTCCCCACCAAGTTCACAGAGATGAAGGGAATAGTTGGAGACCTGGGAGTAATGAGGATACCATTGAAAGAGGATGCTAGACTAGTCAAGCAGCGCCCATACAGATTAAATCCGCGCTATAAAGAAAAAGTTAAGGACGAGATTGATAAGATGCTAGAAGCAAGCATCATTGAGCCCGTAGAAGAGAGTGAATGGGTTAGTCCCATGGTCATGCAAGAAAAGAAAACCAAAGGAGACATCAGGATCTATGTCGACTTGCGTAAACTCAACGACGCATCACTCCATGATCCATTTTTGACACCTTTCACTAATGAAGTGGTAGACAATGTGGGAGGACAGGAAGTCTACTCCTTCACTGATGGCTTTTCAGGCTATCACCAGATCAGAATCCATCCAAAATATTGATCTAAGACCACTTTTGCGACAGAATGGGGCTCATTCCAGTATACGGTAATGCCCTTTGGTCTTAAAAATGCACCAGCTATGTTTTCAAGAGTAGTAGTTGGTGTATTTAAAGAGTACATCCATAAATTCTTAGAGGTTTACTTTGATGATTGGACTATATTTGGATTAATCGACAAGCACATAGGAGATTTAAGACTGATGTTAGAGAAATGTAGACAGCACCAGATTTCTCTGAACTTGAAAAAATGTATATTTTGTGCACCATTTGGTATTTTGTTGGGTCATATTGTCTGTAGACAAGGCTTGATGGTAGATCCCGCAAAGATTGCCATCATTGTAAACCTTCCAGCACCCAACTCAGTCAAGTAGTTGAGGACAGTACTTGGTCATACTGGGTACTATAGAAAATTTATCAAAGGTTATGCAAAGACCACATCACCTATGAAAAAGCTATTAAATAAAGATGTAAAATTCCTATGGAATGAGGAATGACAGAAAAGTCTAGACACACTTAAAGAGAAGATGGTTACATCACCCATCTTAGTATTCCCAGACTGGACCAAGCCATTTCATGTACATGTGGATGCATCTGGCATCGCACTGGGGATCGTCTTAACCCAGCCATGAGAAGGAGGTATTGATCACCCTATCGCATACTCAAGCAGAAAACTATCCACCACAGAAAAGAACTACACCACTACGGAAAGAGAAGGATTAGCCATGGTGTATGCTCTACAAAAATTCAGGCACTACCTGCTAGGTGCCTCATTCAATATGTTCACTGACCATTCCGCTTTGAAGTACTTGGTCAATAAGCCAGTGTTAGGGGGACGACTCTGCAGATGGTTACTCCTATTTCAGGAGTATGATTTTGAAATTATTGTCAAACCAGGGAAATTGAATGCCGGACCAGATCATCTGTCAAGGATAGACTCAGGAGAAGAGCCAAGTAACCTAGAGGACAACTTTCCTGATGCGCAATTGTTTTCTATTCAGATCGCAGACGAGTACTATGCTGATATCATTCACTTTCTCACTACAGGATGGGCACCTGCTGAGTTTACTAAGCATCAAAAGAAGCAGTTGGTTGTCAAAGCAGTAGACTTCACCTTGATCGCAGGACAACTATACAAGTTAGGTCCAGATGAAGTCTTGTGCAGATGCGTCATGCCGCACGAGAAAGAGGCCATTATCAGAGAAGCACATTCCAGTACTGCAGGAGGTCATTTCGCAGGAAAGCCGACTGCGCAGAAAATCCTGACCGCAGGATTATGGTGGCCTACTTTGCATAAGGACACTAAGGAATTTTGCAGATGCTGCGATATCTGCCAGAGGGTAGGAAAACCTTCGCGGAGAGATGAAATGCCACTGCGACCATAGATTACGCTGCGGGCATTTGGCAAGTGGGCTATAGATTTTGTGGGTCCTATCAACCCACCAGGAAAATGAACTGGTGCGAGATACATCATCACAGGAACAGAATACCTCACCAGATGAGCGGAGGCTAAAGCAGTAAGAAATTGTGATGCTGCTACATCTGCACAGTTCCTCTTTGAGAACATCATTAGTAGATTTGGATGTCTAGTAATTTTTATGAGCGATCAAGGCACCCATTTCTTGAACCACACTATTGAGGCCTTGACAGAAGAATTCCAGATACAGCACCATAAGAGCACTCTCTACCACCCGCAAGCTAATGGTACGGTGGAGGCCTTTAACAAGATTATAGAAAACGCTCTTACTAAGGTTTGCAATAGCCAAGAAACGATTGGGACCTCAGAGTTAACGCTGTATTATGGGCTTATAGGACTACATGCAAGAAACTTACAGGACATACACCTTTCAGCTTGGTGTATGGACAAGAGGATGTTATGCCTATGGATTATATTATTCCCAATCTAAGAATTGCTCAGATCACTGGGATGACAGACACAGATACAACAAATGAAAGGCTAGCTCAGCTGCTTGCCTTAGAGGAAGACAGGTTCATCACAGGATTCCATCAGAAAGTGCAGAAGGCACGAGAGAAAGCTTGGCATGACAGGCATGTCAAGAACAAGATTTTTCAGATAGGAGACCTAGTCCTTCTCTACGACAGTAAGTTTGTCAAGTTTTCAGGAAAATTTAAGACGCATTAGCTGGGGCCATACCAGATTCAGCAAGTTACAGAGGGAGGTGCCGTTCATCTCAGCAAACTGAACGGGGAGCTTCTTCCCACTTTCATTAATGGCAGTAGGCTTAAGCTTTACAGTGCTAGCCACTCCATGTCCTAGCCTTAACTCAGATAGTTATGAGAGTGCAGATGTCCAGTGTAGTTGAAAGGAGGAATCGCACCAGTAGTTAGTCTACACCGGCAGGTAAAAAGCATTCGCATGAGGAGAGTTTTTTTTTTTTTTTTTTTTTTTTTGTTTAAAAAAAAAAAACCTGTTAAGTTTATTTTGCACAGGTGATGCGGTGTGACATCGCAGTAAGGTGATGATTCCCCGTGCCACGTACCTAGTTTTGAAAAAGGGGACAGAGGGCTAGTCAATTTGCCTTTTGACAGACAGTTAATGAAGAAATGACCGATATACCTTACCGTATATTTGGCAACAGCATAATAAATTTCCCAGATTTAGTAAATCTTCGACGAGACCAGCGTCTGCACACAAGTTTCGAGGGAAATTTAATTGGATTTCAGCATTTAATGAGGATTGAAACGACAGGTGTGGTCTCATCCATGTAATTAATACCACCGACGGGTTCAACCTAGATGACCATTGTGTCCAGGATTATAGCCTTCAGCATAAAAGCAGAGATCATTCATTCAGGACGGTTACTTTTGCAAGATCCAAGAGCTATAGAGTAAGTTGTTCAGTTTTCCCTGTGTAGAGATAATTTCGTTACAGAGTGTTGTGATTTCCCTATTTCGCAGCCATTGCTATTCTGGAGTATTGCACCGAGTGGGTTCTATCCGAGGAGGAACCTTTAGAAGAAATTTTGAGATTATTCGAGTGTGGTGGCCTTGTGTCCGTTATGAGGACACCACCCAAGGGTATGAAACCAAGTTCATCACAGGTCAGACAGACACCAAGGATGAGGAGTCAAGCGCCGAATGTAGAAGATTTCATCAAAGTCTTTGCTGCAGAGAAGCAGAAAGATGAGCCGATCACTGAAGATAAGAAAACAGAGCAGACGAATGATGAGAAGAAATCTCCAGCCAGGAAGAAAGTAAAAATGAGAAAAAGAAGGCAACGGGAGAAGGGAGATGACCTATCTCATCAACTAAGAGAAGAACAAGAGGTTCCAAAGGTCAGGAATGAAAATATTCACAACCCAAGCAGTGTGAATACCTGGAGTGATTTGCTGAGAATAAAAGTGAAATGGAAAACAAACCGAACAAGTAGAACTTCAAGATGCAGACAAAGGCTTCTTCTCGGAATGGAATTCCTGGTTTGTATACCTTTCGCATAAGAAGGCTCCAGACTGAATGAAATGTTTGAGAAGGCTGGAAGATACATATTTTCCTTGTGATAAAAGTTCTAACCCTGATAAAGAGGAAAGGATATCTGTGGAAGACTTCTCAAAACCTGAAGATCCTTAAAAAGGTCTCGCAAGAGACGAGAGCGAGAGCATGACAATAAGGGAAGGAAAGATGAGAGAGACCAGCGAACTAAGTTACAGAAGCTATGTAGAATGAAGTCGCAGGACTTTGGGACAAATTTAAATGGACTTCGCAGGAAGCCAAGGCAAAGCTACAGCAGGAGAAGCCCGTTGTTAGTGGCTTGAGGACGAGCCACAAGTAAGTGTTAGGGGACTGTTGGAGTAAGGACCCGCAACTACAGGAGAAGCTGCCATTTTGGTGGATAGACAGTTTTGGCAAAGATATAAGAGATAAGGTAAAGCTACGACACCGTAGCATGTTTCTAGCTGTAGATCAGAGCCATAAACTGTGACTATCGGGGCAGAGAAGTCAAAGAAGACGGCAGTACCTCAGTGGCCGAGAGGAGAGAGCTCACCCACTGCATTCGAGACAGCGACCGAGAAGAGAGAGTTCACCCACTGCATTCATGGCAGCGACGGAAGACAGGAGGGTTCAGCTACCCTCATAAAGGAAAAGCGGCAACGAGGCCAAGGAATTGAAGAGGAAGGACAGAACGGGAAGCGACGCACAGTACCCATGGTTAGTGCCGAGAAGCATGGAAGACTGCAGAGAGCAGTGGTGTGACGAAAAGCGTAAGTTCGAGTACAGATAGACCGACTGTCACTAGTTAGGGTTTGGGTTACTATTGGGACATGCCCATAGTGTTGTAATGGTGAGACCTTCGGGCCGCCTATAAAGGGATAAAAACTGTATTGTAAAAGGTTAGCTAGTTGGATAACCTGTAGCTATTCAGATAGTTAGCCAGTCTGAGAGTCTAGTAGTCTGTTAGCTCACAGTATTTTGTATTGTAAGAGTCGAGCTCTGGTCCTATTATTCCACTTGTAAAACCCTACTATAACCAGTAGCCGATTCCAGGAGTATGTATGTAACAATCCGTGGGGATTGACAGAGAGAGAGAGAGAGGATATTGTAAGAAGGAAATATAGAGAAAGAGAAGATATCTAGGAGAGAAGGGCTCCCACCAGTGAGTGCGGAGTTACCTAGAAGATCTCTAGCTGCACATCAGGTTGCAGCAGAACTGTGTACTCTCTCAAGATATAATAAACACAGTTCTATGGACGTAGCTTCTACCCTGGAAGTGAACCACGTAAAACCAGTGTGTTATGTGATTATTTCATGTGATTGTGTTTTACTCAGTTGATATCTGTTATCTGTTACATGAATATTGTATATCAATTAGTAAATGTATGTATGTCCTCATTCAGTTACAGCATTATTGAAGGTTAAAGGTAGATTTACATGCACCGAGCGTCTTCATATGAGTTTATCACTGCTTGTTTCACACAGTAATAAGTCATTATGTTAAAGTGTTTCCAGTATACTTATTCGAGCAGTTAAGTATAGTCGAGGTAAAGTGTGTTGAACTGTGGAAGTTCATGCCAGAGTGTTTAATATCTTGTTTAAAGTTGCCAAGTTATTCCACCCAGTGTGATAGCCTATGGACCATGAGGGTCGCAGTGGGCCGTATTATAGAAGATATCGCGCTGACAGTAGGCGATATCGCACCGACAGAGGAGCTGCGGTGTGAGATACCGCAGATCACAGGTTAGTAGAAAGGGAGAGTTGTGCATCGCCGGAGTCATTGCGATGTGATAGGAGTCCTTCTGCTGTCAAGAGCCCGCGAGTAAGAGAGACTGCGCATCGCGGAGAGAGACCCCGCTGGCTAAGAAGAGCTGCAAGACCCTAGGATGCTACAGAACCTGGTCGAAGACACTTGAGTCTTTGGCCAACCCATTAGAATCACTTTGGGTGAGAATTCAGGCTGCTCCACGGTCTGTTGCTGAAAGGGCCAGTGAGCTAGGGGTGTTGTTGGTACATTACAGTAAACCCGGGTCTGCCCACATAACCAACACACAGCCTAGATTCTGTTATTGATAGGGGAATGGGGAGAGAGTTTTATCCACTCCTTCAACACAAACTTGGTGTTTTTCAATTTACTCTCCCACACAAAATTAGGAGAGTGAGTAACCGAAATTCTCCAAGCATTGATGACCGTGTCCAAAAAACCTTCTTTATCAATCCATAAGGGATTGAACCCTAAAGGAATGGGTCCGAGATTTTCATCATCAATGAATTGCAGCAAAATAGGTTTGTGGTTCGAGGAAATTTTTGGCAATATGCTGGAGGAAATAATTTTATTTTCCAGGAGAAAAGAACTCTAAAGAAGAAATCGGTCCAATCTAGCAAAAATATTGGCCGAGCTAATTCGGTTATTACTCCAAGTGTATCGGCCTTCTTTTGGTTTAAAATCGAGCAAATCCCAAGATGGGATGAGTCACTCCAAAGTTCTGAGCAGAGGATCACTCCCACAATTTCCACCTTTTTTTTTTGGGGGGGGGGGCATCATGATATTTAAATCACTAACAATGATAATATTTGAAGGATTTCTTGCTACTAGAAACTCATCCAGGGAATTCCAGCAGTCTCTTTTCTCCTGGAGAGTTACAGGAACACAAAGGTTGAAAAGAGAGAAAGTTAGATTACTTGAGGAATGCTTAAGCTCGGTGAAAATCCAATGCTGTGCTAAAAAATAATTTTCCAGCGAGAAAAGGTCCTCTGACCAAAGCATTGCAAGCCCTCCGGATGAGCCACAATCACTCACAACCTTTCCAGCATTCTTTCTCCAGATATGATTGCTTGTGGAAAGAAGGTTACCTGCTTCAATTTTTGTCTCCTGGAGCAGAAGTACATCAGGGAGAACGATTCTTACAAGATGTTTCACAACTTCTACTTTCGAATAAGTCCCCATCCCCCTGCAATTCCAAGAGACTATATTCATTATTTACTGACAAAAGGGGGAGGGCCACCTTTGGAGGGCCTGGCCCGAGTGTTTCTGCTAATTGACGTCTCTAAAGTTGTTTGACTTCCTTGCATATTGAGATTTTCGGCTTCTTCTTCTTGAATGGTCTTTTGAGATTTATGACCTTTTTTGGAGAATTTCTCAAGGGTATCTTCATCAGATGAACCAGAATTTTCCGTAATTTTCTTTTTTTTTCCATTTCTGCATAGGTAGGAGAACTACCTTCCGCAGGAGTTCCAATAGCAAAGCTTGGCCTTTCTTCTTGTAAAGAAGAATGAGAGACTTCACCCTCTTCAAACACAGTGGTAACTTGACCTTTAGCCCGTTGCAAAGCAGGTTGTGGGACTTCTACCTATTTCAACACGGAGGTAACTTGATCATCTAGGATACTTAAAACTTGAAATTTATTTTGAGATGTAATTACCTTCATAGCTAATCCAATTTCCTTTTGAATCTGTCCAGGGGGATTGCTACCCGAACCCTTTTCTCCTCTTAGTCCATTATCTTTAAATCCTTGTTTCGCTATGCTAGATTTTTTAACTAAAGTCCATTGAGCTACCTTCTCTTGAACAGTCTCTTCTTCAAGTTTCTTCTTACAAGTTCTAGCAAAATGCCCATAGCCATGACAGAATCTACACTTAAATGGTAATTGCTCATAATCTAATTCTTGAACATGTGTCCATCCTACCACCTTCAAGGTAATTGCTTCAGGAATCCCTACCTCTAGGTCTACTTCAACACAAATTCGAGCGTAGGTATATTGATCTCTTCTATCAGCCCAATCAATATATTTCCCCAGAGTGTTCCCTATGGCTTCTAGAGAACCTGAATTCCAACAATGGAGAGGAAGGTGTGGCAACCTAACCCAAATAGGCACAGCAGAAGGGACATCTTGATTCGGATCAAATTCTGGGTTCCACGTATTTAGGTAAAACCCCTGAGGACCCATGAAATAAGGTTTGTTTTGAAAGATTAGGTCTCTATCCGTTGAAGATTCAAAAAGAAAGACAAAGTAGCCCTTACCTATCAACTTGTTGGTGATTCCTTCAGAGATCAAAGGTTTCCAATTCCTTTTTTTCCCATCCTTCAATAGCTTTTGGAGATGGCCAGAGGCCAGTAAATTGACCAATGAGTCCCCTGTCAACTAAATTAAGAGTTGATCTGCAAGTTTGATCCTCAAGAAGATCAACCGACGGGATGTTGTCCAACTTTTTAACAAAGGACTACTGGTTCTGAATGAGCTTCCTCTTGCTTCTTGATGCAATTAGTCTTCTGAAGGCAGTGAGATCAGGGGAAGAAGAGAAGGCCCCTCCATCCTCCATGACCACAAATACCTGCACAAAAGTTTCAAGAAATCTATCCAATGACTCTTCAAGAAGTTGCACAGGACAAGTAGTCTCAAAAAAGCAAGAACAACTCCTGCTAGGGAGGAAGCCTCTATTCCCTTCACAAAATAAACGACGATCCTTCCAGAGCTAAGCACTTAGATTGCAAACTGATCAAGAACCCAAAATCCAAAGAGAGATGGATCCCTCTTGCTGCATCCTTCTGACTCTGCAATGACCAGACCCACCAGCAATCATAGACAAAGAAGAGGCCACCAGAACCTCCCAGCTGCCAAAATTGACCTTCAAGTTGAACCAGACACAACCTAGAGCCTTGAATCCTCAAGAGTGAGCCCAAGCTGGGCGAGAACATCCACCAGGCCTGCAAAAAAATTCAAACAAATCTTGGAGCGAAAAAAAATCTAGGGTGCATATCTACTAAGAAAAACCCGAGCTACTAACAACTAGATTATTTGAATATACCCTTCTGATGCCATTCCTACAGGAATACTGGTCATCTCAAGTAGCGATGTCCCCTTCTTTTACTAGGAAACCTGAAATATTCTACGGACTTTTCTATCACCGACTATAGAGATGACCATATGATCATGTCACATACGGAAACATGTATGTATACTTCAGTATATCCCACAGTTTATGAATATCTTACTAAGGGTGAGTTAAATTTTATTACGGATGTGGAATTGGCATGTAATCGTCATGGTTTGTCTAGAAATTTGGGGACTCTAACTGGATTTGACCTTCTTGTCAGCGTTGTAACCACACACCCTACGATCAGGGGGACTGGAATAACTGATAGGGTGTACTTAGTTCACTTGGACCCACCACTTCATAAATAACTTTTTTATTTATCGGTTAAGGTGCGGGGGGAAGGAAGATTGTGCGTCCTCCTTGGTGCCTGATCTTGGAGATAGGAAGGCATATACAGGTGAACATGGGTCTCTAGGTGACCAACTCTTTTCTACTAAGTAATTCCCTCCATTAGTTCCTTCTATGACAAAGGCGTCTCCACCCCTTGATGGTCTTGACACCACTCCTTCCAGCCCAACTTGTTCCCCCTCTTTCAGTGACCCTTCTCTACTTGTAACCCTGCCTATTTTCTCCTACCGGACACCCCTAAGCACCTATGTTCTACCCCTGGCCTCTATTTGACATCTAAATGTAACCATCAGGAAGTCTAGAAAGGTCATATCATCTCTAAAATATCAGGGAGGTGGGACTTTGGAAATTAAAACCCTACACACTCCTCTTTCCACCCAAATAAAATAGGCTATCGGGGTTGGCAACTCTCCTACCATTTCTACCCCTCCAAGGGTTCTTAGAGAAGCGATCTACTTGAATCCTGATACATAACGTGTATCCTATCCTTCTATTTTCAAGGGTGGGGAGGGCCTATGAAACTAAGGGCTCTCAAAGCCTTGTTTGATGACCTCAGTCCCGATATGATATTTCTTTAGGAGACCATGTGTTCCTCTGAACAAGTGTTTTTACTTTTTGCTAAGATCCACCCGACTTGGGAATTTTGTGTTACTAGTGTAGTTGGTCTATCTAGGGGTCTATTTTTAAGTTGGAACCCATGGGTAGCTCATTCAACAAGCTTATTTAACCCTGGATGGTATTTTGGTCAAATCTCATTTCATGGGGTATGACTTTCCTATATCCTCCTTGAATTGTTAATGTCCTTATCAATAAAGAATTGTTCTAGTATTTTGCGATGGAAGGTGGTATATTTAATATTCCAAACATGCTCATTGCAGGAGATATAAACTTCACACCTTCAGATACTGATATCTAAGGACTTAAGCCAAGATGGATCCCCTTTAGGATTACTTTTCACGGCTATTGTTCATCGCTCAGATGGTGGATTTGGTACTGAGGAAGTTGGGGCCTACCTGGAGGAACGGTAGGATTGGGGTGGATGGAATTAGTAAGTGACTTTAAATATTTGTGGTTGTGGAATTAGTGGTTACTTTCTTTGATCGTTATAGATCCTGGTCTAAACATTCTATGATTTCATATCATTTCCCCATTTTTCTTGAATGGGAGGTTGGGATTTCTAGACCCATGTACCGCTTCAAGTTTAACCACTCTTGGCTCTCTGAGGATAAATTCATGCTTTTGGTTCACAACGCGTGAACCAATTATGTGACTCCTGCGCATTTTGATTCGATGAACTATCTGGTTATTAAATTGAAGTGGCTTAAGATGTAGGTTGTAGCATGGGAAAAGGAGATGAAGTAGTGCAGGGGTCTGGAATTGGATTCTATCGACCAAGATATCAACCTACTATTTCTTCAGTTTTCGAATGGCATACTATCTACTAAAGACACACATCTTCTCACGACCCTAAAATATTGCAAGGATATTATTCTTGCACGTGAAATTTCCACTTGGCGTCTCAAGAGTCGAGCTATTTGGATTGAACTGGGGGACGCAAATACTAAATTCTTCCATAGTTTTGAAAACTCACGGTGTAATGGTAACGCGATTTGGGATCTGAATGACGAGGAGGGGAAATGTTTTAGGGATCAGCAGTATCTTCAGTCTGAAGTTGTTCGACTAGGGATGATTTTAGGGGCAAAATTTATCCCAACGGTGAATTTATATTGGGCGAATTTTTAATATTATATATTTTTTAATTTAATAGGATAGTCCAATATTTATTAATGCCTTAAATGTGGGAAAATAATTATCCCAGCCCACGAGAAAGCGAAATTCATTTTTCCTTGAATTTAGCCATGTGAATTAATATGGAAATGAGAAGGACGCCCCCATTTTTCCAGTAACACAGGGGAAGAGAAGTTGTTTGCCCCATTTTTCTGTTCGGTGAGGCGATTAGCAGTAGGTTTGCCTCGTTTTTTCATTAATAAAGGTGATTGGAAATTAGATCGGCCCTGATTTATGGAAAATTACAGTTAGATCGCCCTCATACTGAGGTAAATATGGACCATATGGTTTTTTACCTCCATATATCTAGGGAAATAACAACATCGATGATTTTTTACCTCCATATTTCATGGTGAATAAGAAATTCAGTTGTTTTAGCTCATAGGGGAAGATTTTTTTTTCCAAATCGGTCTAGATTTAGAAAAACGTGGATTCTAGAATGATCTAGTCAAATGGGGGCATTTTTTCTATATAATGTTGCAAGTTGAAACAATCAACAATTCACCCTGTAAAGAGGTTGTGGAAAAAAATTTAACAGTGGCTGAGACACTCTAAAAATAAATTCGATAGTGGTTGAGAGGCTGTAGAAAATCTATGCATTTGTTCAAAGATCCTTGGGCTCTCTAGGCTTTATAGAGGTTAGTTTTCCTAGCTTGCAGTATTTGTTGGTTTATCCTCCACATTGAGTCTCAAAAATTGATTAATGAAGGTAGATCTAGTTCCTTTTCAGTTGCTAAGTTTTTATATTTTGTTGAGTTACTCATTTGTTTCGTTGATGGTAATTTGTTAGTAAGTTGATCCACCTCAAGTTAGGGTTTGGGTTTAGTAGGGAATTTTTTTTCAAATTGTTGACATTCTTAACAAAAACAGAATTTAAAGTAGTTCTTTTCATTATCAACATCTTTACATGAAGAACTTGGTATCGAGCTAGTCAAGCACGTGTGGGTCTAGATTTTTTGGACTTGCCACTATAAGCCTCTCAACAATTTATGTTGCTCCATCAATATCTAGATTTGGATCTATTTCTTGAGCTTGTTTCTATATAGATGGAGGAGAGTTTGGTTGTTCCTTGTTGACACACAACTTTTAATCTGTTAAATTCTGCTAATCAGAAAAATGTTGAAACAATAACGATAACAATAATAGAAATAGACAAGAAGATGTATAAATAGGTCTATAAAAGTTGTAATGTATGACAAAGTAAATCCATTTCTAAAATAATTTAATGCACTGAATAGTAAAATGAACATTACTTATGCAACTTCCTAATGAAAGGTGTGTTAAACTAGTAGCAACAAGCAAGGTCTTCCTGCATGCATGTGTTCTTTCNTGTATTTAATTTACTTTTCCTAAGTTTACTTTGGAAAATAAATTAAAGTGATCTAAATTAACTTTAGTGAACCATTAGTTAAAGTGAAAGTGAAATTAGGGGTTTTTCTTTACCACTAGTTAAAGCGAAAGTGAAATTATGGTTTTTGCTTTACCTAAAGTTATAAAAGAGAGATCAATTGGTGGAGAGAACACACACACTTGTATTCCAACAGAGATGGGATATAGATAGGGAGAGAAGTCAGACAAAGGATTTAGCTAAGAAAATGAAGGATCAAGTAGCAGGATCATCAAGCTTCGTACAATTGGGTCGTACACTCACACAGGAGGGTGTTGAGGTTTAGCTGGGATTTGCCTAGTGATTCTGCCGGGTGCTGCATTCACTAGGTTTGGGTGAATTTGCAGTGATTGTAAACGTTCCATATTTTCTCATAATAAAATCTATATCTGACTGTTGCACTGATTTTCCCATCTTGGGTTTTTCCGGGGGTTCCCATGCCCACAATAATAGTGTCAATCTTGTGACCTGATGTTGTGATTTATTTCTCTGTTTTTATATTCTGCTACATGCTGTAAAAGATATTCATGTGTGGTTATCAGTTGATATTTTGCATGCACTGCTTATCCCTAGTTGAATATTAAAGGGAAATCTACATGGTATCAGAGCTCTAGTGAGCTATGGCCATGCAGTTGAGAGTTGAGGATAGACTCCAGGGTGCTCAGAAATTTTCTACATGGAAATAAATGATCACAAGGATCCTGGACGTCAATGATGCAAAGGAGCACATTGACTCCATGAAGGGTGCACCCATAGATCCGATAGATCTAGCAACTTGGAAGAAGATTGATTCCAAATCCATGCTGGTTATCATGGATGGAGTGAAGGAACATATAGTCCCTCACCTTCCTTTCTGGTAAGAAGACCGTATTAGAAATGTGGAAGGCATTGGAGAGTCTGTACCAGAGCAAGAACGAGAACCGAAGGATGGTGTTGCAAGAGAGGATGCGCAACACCAAGATGATTAAAGGAGAAGGAGTGGTGCCTTATCTCACAAAGCTCACATAGATCGGGGATGAGCTTGGAGTTGTTGGCTTTAAGACAAATGAGGAGGAGCTAGTTCGGATAGCCCTCAATGGATTCTCTAAGCCATGGGACACCTTTGTCAAAGGTGTTGTGGCTAGGGAGAAGCTCCTTTATTGGCAAAGACTATGGGATGAATTTGTGTAGGAGGAGACCGGCATGGGTCAAGGATCAAGCTCATCCAGCAGTGTTTAACATATTGTGGATGAGGAGGCTCTAGCCCTTACAAGGAAGAGCAAGGGGAAGGAAAAGAGGAAGAAGGATGGTAAGTAGAACCTTGACGTGTCAAAGGTCAAGTGTTTTATCTGCCACAAGCAGGGACACTTTTCCTCCCAGTGCCCAGACAGGAAGAAGAATAGTAACACTCAGATGGCTGGATCTACAAAGGTGGATGAGTTCAGCAGGAACTTCAATGAGGATTTTTACTTAATAACTTGCATGGAAAGCACCACATGGAGCAACATATGGTACATTTACAATGGAGAATCTAGTCACATGACTGGACAGAAGAGATTATTCAGAGACTTGCAGGAGGGTCGAACAGGGATCCACGTTGAGCTAGGTGATGATGCACGATATCAGGCACAGGGAGTTGGCATTGTTTCATTTGAGAGGGAGTCTGGAAAACCCCTCAGTTTTGCTAATGTGTTATATGTTCCAGGACTGACCAAGAACCTTATATCAGTCTCCACTCTTGAGGAAAAGGGATATCAGGCGAATTTCTGTGACCATAGAGTGTATATCAGTCCCAAGGGGTCAGATAGGAGCTTGGATCAGGTGATTGGCAAAAGGAGCGGGAAAGTGTACATATTACACTTTGAGCCTATAAAGGCTCTAGTCAGTAGCAACATCAGCAGTCAAGGTGATTTATGGCATAGGAGGATGGCACACTTACACCATGGTGCACTGAAGCATTTGAGAATGACAGTCATTGGAGTTCCTCAGGTAGAGGAGGAAAAGCACAACCACTGCAAGGGTTGTGCTTTGGGGAAGAACATCAGGAAGTATTTCCCATAGAGTAAGCACAAGTCTAAGGAGCCCTTGGACTTGGTGCATTTGGATGTATGCGAACCTATGAGTGTCAATTCATTTAGTGGTTACAGCTACTGTATAACCTTCATTGATGACTATTCCAGGAAAACATGGATCTATTTCCTGAAGGCCAAGTCAGAGGTCTTTGAGAGGTTCCGAGAGTTCAATACTCTTGTGGAGAACCAAACGAAAAAGAAGATTCAGGTGTTGATGACAGAAAATGGGGGTGAGTACACTTCCAATGAGTTCATGGAGTATTATTTGACTTAGGGGATCAAGAAGGAGTACATTGTGCCCCATACCCCACAACAGAATGGAGTTGCAGAGAGGAAGAATAGGACTATGGTTGGAGCATCCAAGACCATGCTATTTGATTAGGAATTACCACTATTCCTTTGGGTCGAGGCATACAAGACTGCAGTATACATTCATAAAAGGTGTCCCCACACAGCTTTGGGGAGGAAGAAACTGGAGGAGGTCTTCATGGGCACTAGACCATATGTGAGTCACATTTGCATATTTGGTGGTGTCTTCCATTTTCATGTTCATCCTGACAATAGGAAGAAGTTGGACCCTTCTAGAGAGAAGGGGTTACTTGTTGGTTACAACGAGATTTCGAAGGCATATATAGTTTACATTCTTGCTCACAAGAGGATCATTATAAGCAGGGATGTCTAGTTCGATGAGGACAGGGCCTTGCGGAGATCTCTGGACTTACCAGCAAAGCAGCAGCCAGCACAGGAGTTGGGATTCAAGTTGGAGGAGCCAGATGTATAGGTACAGGTATAGACACATACCACAGGTTCTAGTGTTCAAAGGGAGTTAGGTGGATAGGCTCCTTTAGTCATTGACTTGAAGGATGAGCTACAGTAGGAGACAGATATCCAGTAGCCACAGCAGGTTGACACTAGGCCAAGGCCTAAGTGGTTTAGATCCACAGGGTAGGATTCCAGGCAAGTAGATCCTCCACAACAATATTTTAGATGGAGTGTACCACCATAGAGGCTTACTTATATGGTACTAATGACAGAGCTGATTAAATCTGAACCTTCCAGCTTCGAGGAGGCTACACAACATGATGTGTGGTAGGAAGCTATTGTTGAGGAGTATGACTCCATTATGAAAAACCAAGTATGGGAGGTTGTGTCAAGGCCACAAGGGAAAAAGGTGGTGGGATCCAGATGGGTCTACAAGGTGAAGCATGAAACAGACAGAAGCATGGAAAAGTACAAGGAGCACTTTGTTGAAAAGGGGTTTTCGCAGAAGGAGGGTATTGATTATGAGGAGACCTCCACCCCTGTTTCCAAGTATTCATCCATTCGGACCATTATCTCACTAGCAGCTAAGATGGGTTGGCGTGTCCATAAAATGGACGTGAAGACTGCCTTCCTCAACGTAGTGATAGAGGAGGAGGTGTATATTGAGCAGCCAGAGGGATTTTATGTGGAGAATAGGGAGACGCATGTATGCAGACTGCATCGAGCTCTTTACGGGATCAAGAGGACACCTCAAGCATGGTACTCAAGGATTTACAACTATCTATAGGAGATGGGATTTTAGCGGAGTGAGGCTGACCACAACATGTACTTCTTGATAGGTGAGGTGCCTCTCATACTGGTATTATATGTGGATGATCTCTTTTTTACATGAGATGAGAGGTTGATTGGAGACTGTAAGTCCAACCTTGCAGTAGAGTTTGAGATGAAAGACCTTGGGCCGATGCATTACTTTTTGGGCTTGGAGGTTTGGCAGAGAGATGGATGCTTCTTCATCGAATAGGGGAAGTATGTAGTAGATATCTTGAAGAGGTTCAGGATGGATAGCTGCAAGCCTGTGGCCATACCTCTAGTTTCCAATTGGAGGAATATTAATGCATCAAGGTCAGATATATTTGATCCTACCTTGTATCGTCAGCTTATTGGATCGCTTATGTATCTGGTCAACACTTGACCATACATCAACTTTGCAGTCAACTCTTTGAGTTATTTCAGGTTGGACCCTCAGAGAGTGCATTGGATGGCTGCGAAGCACATACTTCACTACATCAGAGGTACAATGGAGTATGGATTGGTTTATGAGAATAGGGGGAATGTACAGTTAGCAAGTTTCATAGATGCTGACTAGGCACGATGTGTAGAGGACCGGAAGAGTACTTCAGGTTTTTGTTTCAGCATTGGATCAGGGGTTGTCTCTTGGCTCAACAGGAAGAAGAATTCAGTTGCATTGAGCTCGGCAGAGGCCGAGTACATGGAAGCCAACATGGCTTCTTGTGAGGGTATGTGGCTGAGGAAGTTACTTGCAGGGTTGTTTGAGTGTGAGCTAGAGGCTACAGTAGTTCACTGTGACAATCACAGTGGCATCAGGCTATCTGTGAATCTAGTGTTCCATGACCGAAGCAAACACATAGAAATAAGATACCACTTCTAGAGAGATTGTGTTCAGAGAGAAACCATTCGGTTGGAGTACATATAGACAGATGAGAAGGTGGCAGACATTTTCACCAAGGCACTTTGCAGATAGAGTTTTGTGAAGTTCAGGGATAAGTTGGGGTTGCTACCGAATCCCTTCCTCATTGAGAGGGACTGTTAAACTAGTAGCAACAAGGAAGGTCTTCCTGCATGCATGTGTTCTTGCATGTAGAAGAATTAAATTAGGAAACCGGTTGTATTTAATTTATTTTTCCTAATTTTACTTTGGAAAATAAATTAAAGTGAACTAAATTAACTTTAGTGAACCACTAGTTAAAGTGAAAGTGAAATTAGGGTTTTCGCTTTACTACTAGTTAAAGTGAAAGTGAAATTAGGGTTTTTGATTTACCTAAAGTTATAAAAGAGAGATCAATTGCTGGAGAGAACACACACACTTGTATTTTGACAGAGATGGGATACAGACATGGAGAGAAAGTCAGACATAGGATTTAGTTGAGAAGACAGAGGACCGAGTAGTAGGATAATCGAGCTTCGTATAGTTGGGTCGTACACTCACACAGGAGGGTGTTGAGGTTTAGTTGGTATTTTCCTAGTGATTCTGTCGAGTGCTGCATTCACCAGGTTTGGGTGAATTTACAATGATTGTAAAAGTTCCATATTTTCTCATAATAAAATCTATATCTGACTGCTGCACCAGTTTTCCAATCTTGGGTTTTTTCGAGGGTTTCCATACCCAAAATAATAGTGTCAATATTGTGATGTGATGTTGTAATTTATTTCTCAGTTTTATATTCTGTTGCATATTGTAAAAGATATTCATGTGTGGTTGTCAATGATATTTTGCATGCATTGTTTAGCCCTAATTGGATATCAAAGGAAAATTTACAAGGTGTAACTCTCTGCAATCTCTCTTCTGCAATACATGATTTAAAGTTGTGCTCCAACTACAAACAATTTTGGTGCAAGGAAAGGAAATGACTTAAACAATAAATGAGTTAGTTAGGTCTCCAAACTAACTCATCTTTCTTTATGTAGTATACTACAGAAACAAACTACCTTGTTGCTTCGTGACATGAATATATCTTAGTCTACCTTTACCTTTTACTAGATTGTTCTTTGATTATGTGTATTTTATATACATTAGTTTGAGGAGATAACCTAAATTCTAATCACTCCCCCATGAGTGTATCCTATTGTCTACATGTCAGTTCGTCTTTTAGTCCCATGGACTGGTTTTGGCTACTTGAATATTAGTCAAATTTTGTTACATTTTACGTGGCATGTCCATAAGGCATATGAAGTGCCCCCTTGCTATAAGTGAGTTTATTCTACATTATTCTTCTTGACTTTGTTCCTTTTTAACATGTTTCCAGATCTGTAATTTACAAAGATTTACAACATATGAATTCAATTTATAATTTGGTATCTTTGGGAAGTACCCAAATGTTTGATTATGTTGTTGTACAAAGAAAGCACAATTTAGAAAATCAACAATGATTATAGTAATAGGAAAAGATAATGGTGTCAATTAAATACATTTAGTAACACAAGATGATACCAGATATGTTGCAGCATAAGACTCCTTGAATTAGAAATTGTAAGACATTACAATAAAGTCCAAGTACAGAAGTAGGTGCTCCAAATATTGGCATACTTTCCCTATCAATCCCTTTAGCCCCTCAAAACAGAGGGGTCTCCATAATTTTAAATATAAAGTTGACAATTTCTAAAAAATACAAAATTATCCCAACAAGATCGAGATCCAAACAACTGGGCTACGAACTAGCTAGAAAAGTATTCCACCTCCAAAATACATCTAATAATTCGTCTACATCACTATATTTAGCATGCTCGATCCGTAGTTGAGTATTACATAAGGACGAAATAATTTCCTTTCTCCTCATCCTACTCCAATCTTGAAGGAATTCCTTCGCTTGAAAACTCTGCATAGTAGGAATTTCTATAAAATATTTCACATATTGCAACTGTACTTTTTTTAATAGATTGAATTTCTTATTAAGATCATCAGATTGTTATTCCACATAAACTAACATCAAATTTTCAAGGGATGCATCATCCAACTCATCCATCCTAGAGAAGTGAATATCCTCAAGGAGATCATCAGTTTTTCCCCATTGCATGGCACAGACTTTCTTCCCACTTTCAATTATATTCTTCACATCCTGCTAGGAATTCTCCTAGGAATCAATTGAAATATTAATCCTTTTAAACTTCATACTGTCAAACTTTGGTATATTAGGAGGACATTCCTTGATGTGTGCCTTCGAGTCAATGACTTGTTTCATAGCATTAAAAGTAAATTTTCTTCTTTCCATGTGATCTTCCAATAGATTGTATTGATGCTCAAAAGCATTGTAATCTTCCTTAATCTATGCCAATCCTTCAAACAATGCAATGAGCTGCTAGGTATACCTGTCATTTACCTACAATGCAAATTCTTTGAATTCCTTCTCTGACAATTGCACAAATGAAGAAGTGGTAGCTTGAGACCGAGACAAAACTAACTGTTGCTTAACATCACTCAATTCACTTTACAATTGAGCAACTTTAACTTGCTCCTCTACTAACTTCTTCTCCAAATCATCATTAGCCTATTCCACAACAGTGAGGTCTGCATGTTGTGTTTTCAAGTCCTCCAACTCCTTGGCATGATTTCCCAATAGTTCCTCCTTTTCCCTAGTCAAGGCTTGAACTTGTTCTTTTTCCTGGTCAATAGTCTGATTCAATGAGGTGACTGTATCAAAATTTGCACTAGAAAAATCCCCCATTGTCGTGATGTATCCAGTGCTTCCCTCCTTATATGGGTAGAGGTTCTATTCCATATGACTTGATTTTTCATAGCTCCCTTCACAATAGTTCCTTTCCTAGTCCTCTTGCAACCCCTCTTTACAATTGCTTTCTTTGTTTTACTCCAGAAATAGTCATCAAGAGAAACCACAACCTCTTCTCCAAAGTCTACAATAATCTTAGAGAAAGTAATAGGAAGCTCTGTGAGAGTGACTAGAGGCATAGGTTGTGTAGTAGAACGCTAATGGATAGGAACTACTAACTGGGAGGAATGTAAGGTCTGCTTGGGAACAAGTGTTGTAAGTGATATAGTCATGAGTGTAGGAATGGTAAAAATAGTTAAGGAAGAAGTTTGAATCTCACCAGAGCTAGCAATAATCTCGACGGGAATAATATTTTGGGGTATGGAAGTATATCCCAATAAAGGAATGGTGAAGGATGTACTAGGAAATGAAATGGGTGATGTGATGGGTGATGTAGTCAAATCATGGATAAATATCCATGGATAGTACTCCAAGTGGGTCATTGTCAAATTGGAGATTCAAAGATATGTCTATTAGAATACTTTGTAAAAGAAGTTGATATTGATGAGCCAGCAAAGGTGGTATGTGTAGATGAAGTAATGGCTAAAAAAGGCGTAGAAGAATGAGTAACTTCTTCCACCAAATCACTTCCATCCATAGTGGACACTTCAAATTCTGTATCAAGCTTGATTGGTTGTGGCTTCATCGTAGAAATAATGGAGGGCATTTGGACAGAGATAGATAAAATGGGAAGAGGTCAGTATTTCTCTTCAATTGCTCCGTCTGCTTTATCAAAACATTAAGAGTGTCCAAGGGTTGTGGAGTTTGTGTTGATCCCACTACTTGTTTCCCTTTCTCTTCTTGTTGAGGTAATGACCCTTGGAATGGAGGCATAATAGTGGCAACTTTTATTTCTTTAGTTGTCTCCATTTCTTTTCTAAATGCCTCTTTCTTATCCCTTTCCATTTATGCAAGCTTCACTTTTCTTTCTGCAAGTGTTTTAACATTATGCTCTTGCTACACTTAGAGAATAAGACCTCTTTGCTATGGAGTGGAATCTCCATCTAAGAAATCCTAGAAAGAATCAACTCCATTGTATATTGAATCGTCAGGTACATTTTGATGTTCATAATGAATATTGAGGTGATCCTGTGAGAAATGTGTAGCTGAAAATCCCCTCAGATCATGCATCCTCTTTGGGGCTTCTTCTAATTTCGGTGTAGTAATTTTCTTCCCCAATAAATTTGCATGAGTAGAGGTAGTCATAGACAAGTGCCCAATGCTGATAGGAAACTTGGGTCAGTCCTTCGTTTTCAAAGAAGAACATAGTTGATGTATCCCTTCAATCACTGTCTGGTAAACAACTTCCTCCAAGGTCATCTTATTAGGAACTATTCTAGGCAGTAAATGCACAGACCTGCTGCCAGAAATTTTGATATATGTGAAATATTCACCAATGTTCCAGTATCCCATGGTGGAGACTAAGGAATTGGCTTGCTTAGACAACCTTCGGGCATCCTTCTTGTATAACATGAAATAAATCGTTCCAAAAAATTGATCACATATTTCATAAATCGGAGGACTATAATTTTCCTCCCACAAGGATGAACAATAGATGTGAACAGGTGGACCTTGCTTGGTCCACTTCCAATTTATGGTGGGGAACAAAGGAGGAGAAGACGATATATACCACATAAGAAGAAAGATAAAACTTGGGTTTTTGGGATGATGGGGCTTATGTGCTTGCGAAACAAAATCCCTCAAAACCACTGATAGTATTTGAGCCCAGTCAAATGATTGGCCAGTGGAAATGCTGTGATAGGTTATAGGAGCCCATTCAGTCCTAAAGTGTGAGCAGTTGGGAAGGCAATACAATTTGCAAAACATGGAATCCATTAGTCAATAAGGTTCTTTGAACCAGATTATGGGATAATGCATGTCATACCTACAAGCATAAAGAGTTGGCTTATCCATCTGAGATTTGATCAATTCATCAAGATTAAATTTGGGAATTAACGTCTTCATGAATTCTCCAGTGAGTAACTATTGGGTGGTCCTAAGGGCATACATCCCTGCAATGAATTCTAGTTTGAAGGAGACTAGAGGGGATTTACTAGAATCCCTGAACATCTGTGTGTTGGGGTTGGCATGTTCAACCAACCAGCAGATGACATCTGTATAAGGAATGATAGGTGGGTGAGCATCAATCACATGGATTCAGGATTTGGCGATGTTCTAGAAGGCCTGGACATCATTCTCTACCTCCAACGGGTTATCATTGTCTAAGATAGAGTAGATGCAAGCCCAATATAAGGTGAAGGTTTTAGTCACAGCTCCCTCCAATGGGTTATCATTGTTGAAGATAGAGTAGATGCAGGCCCAATCTAAGGTGAAGGTTTCAGTGACATCTCCCTCGGTGTTAGTACATACCCCAGCAATGGTGTCCCTATGTTTTAGCTCATCTAAGAGGGTTTTGGATCTCACACTTCGTGACATGTTTACCATGGTGAACATGGGGGATAAAATCAACAGTAAACTGGATTATTCAACCCGTAAACCAAATGAAGAAGAGGAAAACTCACTTACCAGTTGACAACACAAAGGCTTGATTAGTGGACAGTAACAAATTTCTTCAGTGGGAATTGGAGTAGGTACAGTGATGTGCATAGTAAAAAGAACAAAAATAGTGTGAAAAAATAATTAATCAAACCCAAGAGATGGCTAAGGATGAGGAGTGATCGTGATCGTTGATCGATCTGATCGGACGATGCTAATTGATACAAAATCAAATCAAATATAAATAAACACACACAAATTAAGACCGGGATTGAAAATCTGAAACTGGAAGGGTGAAACCCGATTTTCAAATCCTGATATTGGGATCAGAAAATCAACAAAAAAATAGAAAGTGTTCAAGAAAAAACAAATTTCCGATTTCTGACATCGAGATCGGAAAGTAGGGACAAAAATACATAAAATTCAACTAAATTTTTTTGATTTCTGATTTTGACATCAAGTTCAAAAAGTCGAGAGGAAAACCCATAATATTATTGAAAATATTTCCAATTTCTGATAATCAGGATTGGGAAATTTGAATTCCTTAAAAATTACTTACAAAACTTTCGACTTCTGATTTCTAACATCAGGATTGGGAAATCGGGAAAATAAAAAACAAAGAAAAACATTAAAAATTCCAATTCTTTTGAAATCTTTTCTGATATATTTCAAAAGTGCTCAAGAAAAACCTGATTTCTGATTTCTGACATCAGGATCGAAAAGTCAGGACAAAAATACATGAAATTGAACTAAATTTCCCAATTTCCAATTTTCGATATCAGGATTGGAAAGTTATGAGGAAAAACCATAAATTGATGAAAATATTTTCGATTTTAGATAATCAGGATCGAGAAATAATAATTCCATAAAAATTACTTACAAAACTCCCGAATTTCAATTTCTGACATCGGGATCAAGAAATCGGGAAAATAAAAATGAAAGAAAAACAAGAAAATTTCCAAGTATTTTTAAAGATTTTCTTGTTGATTTCAAAAGTGATAAATGGTTATTTTAGCTCAATAAAACATGGCTAAAAATATAAACAACACACCAAAATCTAAACACAAAGTTGAAGTAATAGGACTCTCACCCTATAAGAGTGGGATATGTTGTGCACACAACAAGACTGAATATTATCAATTATGTGAGTGTATGGAAAGGTGACAAAGATGTACAAAAGTGGATAAATTGATCATGGTAGCTCAGTTTTAAGAACTAGAGAAATATATTTCATGCTAACATAATGTTTCTCCTATTTACCATCAAATTTAAAGCCTTTAAATCTAGTTGCACTATCTTCAACACGTTTTGATTTGACCTCCTCATCACTCTTAGAGTTCATTCTAATTGAATCATAAAAACTAGTTGATGGTTGATTGTTTGTATGTGAGATCATTGTTTCTCTTCTCCAAGGTGTGATTTCCTCATCAGAGTCACTAACACAACTACCTTTCTTGCTAAGATGATGGTTCTCTTATTTACCATCAAATGTTTCTTTCTCTTCCCTTGTAATGCATTTAGACAATGCAATAGGTGTTGTATTTTCATGATTACTTGTATTAGAAGGTTGTTAATAAGGATCCATCCTACTTGTCCTTTATACATGCAATTGGTACTCATTTCAGGCTTTTATCTTCCTTTATCTTGATTTCCCTACCAATTTCCACTCTCCTGATACATTGCATTCTCTACATGAGTTTCAACATAATACCCTAATATAACTCATTACAATCAAAGGATTGTTCTTCACTTTGCACAAATTAATCAGAACTAGGTTTTCTATTTATCCTTAAATTACTTAAATAATTAATCTCCTCTTCTCTTTGGCTTGAGCTAAATGGAGGAACCTTGACTCATGTTGAACCTTCCTTGAGAAATATTTTAGGATTTGAAAGATCAGCATCATCTTTTGCAGCTTCGCATGCCTTCGACTCTTCAGAATAAGAAGTTCCCTGAGTAGTAGAAACTACATATTTTAAATTCATATTCCACTCTTTGCAGTTAGTGTTTAAAATCCCTATGTTATAGATGAGCTAGAGTGTCAAAGCACAAGACAAAACTTTGTCTATACTATTTTATCCCAACTACTTAGTACAAGGCCCCTTAATTGAAATACATGGGAGGGATTATGCCCTTAGTTCAATACTCCTATTCCAGAAAATCCTATGCCCCCATATCATGTTCCATTTCATATTTTTTAATTTTTAAACATTTTATATATATGTGTATTCAATGATTCATTCAATCAAGAGTCATAGTACTTTTGGTGTATTATTGTTATACATCCTTCAAGGATGTTATTGATGTATTTGGTCATGTAAAAGTCATTGAAAGAGTCAATGTAAACACTCATTGTAAGTTGGTCAATATAATGTACTATTGTACTAATTTTATATCATTTTTCTCATGCAGGCTTCACTTTTAGTTTCAATATCGATTTGGAATTTCAATTGTGGAATATTAAGTAAGATTTCAAACATGGATTGTGGAAAGAAAAATAAAACATCAAGACAAAAGGATGTAATACCATATTTTCAAAAGCCTCAATCCAATAATCCGCATCCTATTCATGCTTCAAGCTCTCTTGAGCAAGCTATCGGTGAGAGAGATGTCACCACTTTTGAGAATGCTTCTGCAACCCATACAATGGATGGTAGAATACATTCCTCTAGTGATCAAAGTGAGACAAATGCATTTTCATTTGAAATTGGTAGTTCAAATGTTGAATATTTTTCCTTGCAAGGTGACATGGTGCATTCAAGGAAAAGGAAAAATGGCCAATGGGACATAGGGAGAACATTCAAATTTGATTGGGTCTAAAGATACCCATTTATTGAACCAATACCTCCATCAAATGAGAATGAGACCTCATGAGAAGTTAAATGCATTTCATGTAGTTGGAAACTTGGTAAGGTAGTGAAATTGCATATGAAGTTAGACACATTAGAGAAGCATGTAGGAAAGGTGTATGATAAGAAAGCTACAAATGATGAGAAGAAATCTACTCCCAGATGGAAATATCTTAGCCAATGTCAACATCTCCAATATGAAGAGGAATATAATAAATTCTTAATAAATAAGAGAAAACTCGAGGAAAGTGGAGGAACCATCACATCTCAATTTGGAAAGATGATGGAAACAAATGTGTTATCAAAGACGATACAATTAAGCATTGTATTTCACATCCTATACAATGGTCGTCCTATGACAAATTATCCAAAAATGACAAAATATCTATATTTTATTCGAGTGCCAAATTTTCCATCTTCTCATTGGTTTGTATCGAGTGGTTGGGAATGGGGAAAATATCTAGCTCAAGTAGAAAAGGATGATATGAAATAGAAGATTAAAAATGCTACATTTTTGTCACTATCTGTGGATGAAGTTATGGATATTGATAATACTTCATGTATTTTCATGAGAATTTATATGGTCAATGACCATATCATGCATTCCTATCTACTTGGAATTCATAAAATGACCAAAATTTATACAGCAGAAAATATTTATGAACTAGTTATTGATAGTTTGAAGGGAATTGGTGGTATGGATCATTCCATGATTGCAAAAAGTTTGCAGGTATGTGTTGGAGCAGATGCAACATCAGTAATGCAGGGACAAAGGAATGGCCTTTGCGCTAGACTGCAACTCTTGGATTCACCGTATATGCTTAGTATTCATTGTATGGCTCACAGGATGAACCTTGCATTTAAAATAGTGAGCAACTTTTCATTGGTTTCAAAGGTTGAATATCTTGTACATGAGGTTCATGCATATTTTTGTAGGAGTCCCAAACGACTTTTAGAGTTTAATTTTTTTCAATGATGTTGCAAATGGAAAAAAAACTATTAAAAGATGTTGATACAAGATGGATCTCACTAAAGGGACCAGCTGAAAAACTATTCAATGATTATGCATCCTTGGTAGGGGTGATGTACGAACATCGCTCAAGTGTAGAAAAAGCTCAAACTCTTTTCTTTATACTAACTCATATAGAAACATTATTAACATTGGATGGAATTCTTCCTATGCTTCATGAAATGAATAACCTCATGAAGATGGCTCAGATTCACGTGATGTATATTGTTGAATACACAAGGACAATAAAATTAACATGCCTTGCATTGGATAATTTGTATATTATAGCAGAGTCTTTTACAGGTTTAGCTTTACAAATTGTTATGTATGACAGTGCGTGGGAATATGGTTCCCTTTTATTATAATGATAAGATAGGAATATCCACCAAACAATGCCCCGTGTCAATAGAATGATTTCACGATGTTGTAATTTTAGTGAGACACAACTTGATAGAAATTGAAAAATAACTATCATCAAAGATAAGAGAACAATTTACTTGAGATGAATTGTTGGAGGCCATGTTTATGGTATGCCCTCAATATTGGAACCATTGTCAATGTTCAAAGACTTTAAAGGTTGACTTTATAGAGAAATGCAAGATTTTGCAAAGCCATTTTTCTCGAGAGGTCGAGATACAAGGAGAACATATTCAAGGTATTTTAGATCTAAAAAAAATGAAATATCGAGCTGAATGCTTTGCTACAACAATGTGGGATCAATTTTCCGTGTTGGATAATCCTCTAGAATATGGTCAAACTACACGATTATGGACTAAAGTCAGCGGTAGAGAAATCCTATGGCAAAGAATGTCAGAATATTTCAAATTAGCGGATTTATCTCAAACCATGATTTTGGGTCAATGGAGGATGAGAGAATGTTTAGTGCACTGTCATTCTTGAAGTCGAGGTTGAGGAACAATCTTGATAAAAATGTGGATACATTCTTAATATTATATGTAGCAAAGTAAGAGTTTGCAATTTTCCATATGAAAGAGCATTAGCTCTTTGGCGATCAGATCATGAAAGAAGGGGAGAAAAAAATATAACAAATTTATCTAATGAACTTGATATGGAACATAATGTTTTGGATGATCATAATGACGGTTCATCTGGAGAAGGTTGTGTTCAGAATGTCGAAAATGAGGACCAAGGCCAGAATGTGAATTGGAAAATGAATTTCACCTAAGATTGTATATGATCTAATACACATGAGGGACTCTTGAGTCTTATTTTGGTCTAGGTATTTCATGTACCCTTGTTGGTGATCACTATATGTGAATTTGAGGTTGTGTTTTGGGTAAAAATAGATTCTACATTGTACCTTTTTGTTGTAACATTGATGATTTGAGCTACATTACCTTCATGCAGCTTATTTTAAGATTTTTGTTTTGATATTTATCTCTTACATTGCCTCTTTCTTGTATTTGATAGGAAATGACGTTGGAATTTTAGAAAGCTAGGCTTAGGAGCTATCTCTTCACATAGATAGTGTCCTAACATTAAAGGATAAATAATTAATTTCACAACACTTTCGCTAAGAAAGAACGGGCTCATTCAAGTATATGAAACCATGTTGGTGTTTAGCATGAATATCTTGAATAATTTCATGGTTTGTTTATTGCTTTTATTTGAAGCATTTTGTCGATTTTTTATATTTGTGTGTATTTTGGTTAAATATTGTGTTAGTCCCTTGAATGCTTCTAGTTCTCATTTGATTCTTGATTTAACCATTTGTTGTAGCTTGAATCAAGATTGGTTTTAGTCTATTTCCATTGATTCAGGGTTTGAGAAAAGATGTTTTTATTACCTTTTAGTTGCATGAATTAAGTATCTTGATTTTTTATTTGTTTATGTTGATTGTATATTTTCTTTGTAAATACTTATCATTATTCAGAAAAATAATTGAGCTCTACATAGCTAAGCGAAGAGAAAAATGTTCTATGCACTAGGTTCCTATGCATTTATCATAGGATACCTATTGGCACGAGACCAACATTCATCTAATGCAATAATCAATTGACATAATTACAACGCATAATTGTGTTAGCCTCCATGACCGCAATTGGCTAGTGGAGGCCAAGATCAAGCATAATATTAATATATGATTCTATCAGTTTATCGGTTTGTTAAGATTCAGGTCCCCACATTTATGTTGCACCATTAAGGGATGAGATAACAAATGGAGTCCCCACTTGCCCCGAATCTAGTCAGTGTAATTACGTTTCATTGACACCTTCCAATTGTGACTCGTGACTCTACATGTTCTATTGTTGATGATGTGATTCATGTTGTTTGACTAATGTTGTTGTTCCTTTATTTTTTAGGTAGGTTCAAAAGTCTTTATGGTAGCAAGATTGCTATATGTCAATTTAAGTATAGGTAAAAATAGACTCTATATTTTGTGTTTTTATTTGTAACATTGACGATTGGGACTGCATTTGCTTGACGTTAGTTATTTAAGATTGATGTTTTAATATTTAACTATTACATTATCTTTCTTGTTTGTGACTAGAAATGAAGTTAGAATTTGACGAAGTTGGGGCCTATCTTTTCACATAGATAGTGTCCTAGTATTAAAGGATAAATAAATAATCTAACAAGACTTCCACTAAGAAATAATGGGCTCATTCTAGTACATGAAACCGTATTAATGTCTAGCTTTGTACCTTGGAAAATTTCTATGGTTTTCTTATTGTTTATGTTTGTAGTATTTTATTGATTGTGGAAGTTTGGGTTTATTTTGGTTAAAGATTGTGTTAGTCCCTTGAATGCTTCTAGTTCTTATTTGATTCTTTATTGAACCCTTTGTTGTAGCTTCATTGGTTTCATTTGATTTTCTTTGATTCAATGGATTGAGGAAAGATGTTTTTATTTATTGCCCGGCTGATGCATTTCTTCATTTTCTTTTCTCTCCCAGATTTCATTGGATTGCTTCTTAGCCATATATGGGACACTTCCTTTAATTGAGGGATTTATTGAATCCTGCACTCTTGAGCTTTGTGACCTAATACATCACAGCTGTAGCATTTTATAGTGTAACATAATCTTGCAATATGTCCAGCATGACTGCATCTCCAACATATTATTCTTGGAAGTTCCAATACGTTATCTTGCATATAAATTGCAGTCCAAAGCTCTATGTTAGTCCCTTGAATGCTTCTAGTTCTCATTCGATGCTTGATTTAACCCTTTGTTGTAGCTTGAATCAAGACTGGTTTTAGTTGATTTCCATTGATTCAGGGTTTGAGAAAAGATGTTTTTATTACCTTTTAGTTGCATGAATTAATTGTCTTCACTTTTTTTATTATTTTACGTTGATTGTATATTTTCTTTGTAAATACTTATCGTTATTTTGAAAAAATAAATGAGCTATCCATAGCTAAGCGAACAGAAAAATGGTCTATGCACTAGGTTCCTATGCATTGACCATAGGATACCTATTGAAACAAGACCAACATTCATCTAATGCAAGAATCAATTGGATTAATTACAATGCATAATTGTATTAGCCTCCATGGCCACAATTGGATAGTGGAGGCCAAGATCGAGCATAATGTCTAATTCTATTAGTTTACCGTGACTGTGTTTACCTATATTGGACAAACTCGACTGTTTAGAACCCTCATATGTAGGATGTGACTGTTGGTGATTGTGTTTGACCTCCCTCTAGATGGGTGTGACTGTTCTTGGCCTCCTCCTAGCTGGTCGTGACTGTATTTGACTTTCTCTAGCAGGTTGTGACTGTTTTGGGAGCCCCTATTGATTGGGAGTGAATGTGTTGGCCTCCTCCTAGATGGTCGTGACTCTGATCTACCCTTCCTAGCTGGTCGTTCCTATGTTTGACGTCCTCTTAGAAGTTTGTGATTATTTTACATCCCTCTAGGGTTGGGTCGTGGACTGTAATAGTCCTTTCATCTAGGTTGTGGACTGTATAAGCCCTCTAGGGTTGAACTTGGGAATGTGGAGGCTCTTCTTAGTTGGGTTGTGCATGTTTGTAGCCTCTAAGGATGGTCTATGATTGTTGATGACTATTTTGATCCCTCTTGGATAGGCCATGACTATTGGTGACTGTGCCATTTCTCTCTTGTGTTGGTTTGTGACTGTGTATGGTCTTCCCTGGATGGGACATAGATTGTGTGATCCATTAAGGGTTGGGCATGACTTCTCCAACAGGTTGTGACTATTTGTGTTCCCTATATGGTTGAACCGTGACTGTGTTTACCCCTCTTGGACAACCTGCAACTGTTTAGAACCCTCTTGTGTAGGTTTGGAGCGTAAAATATTGTTTCTTATTGAAAAATCCAACGTAAATAGGATAGAAAATCCATAAATGGATAAATATATGAATAATAGATAAGTGATGATATTACATTTACAATGNTATATATATATATATATATATATATATATTATGTTATGTTATATTTTTACTTATATAACATTTCCTTCCCCTTAGAGGATCTTTGTCCTCAAAGATTAGAGAAGACATGGCTTATGTTTGATTTTTTTCTTGAATGTTATCTCTCGATATTTTTTGTTTAGTCATTGCGACATTTGATGAAATGAGGCGATACAAGTTACGAATTCCCCAGAATAATTGTCGCATCGTATCTATCGTGGTCCATCCCATATCTATTTTTATCAGACCTTTGAGATTGTTTTGGGAAATGGGTCGTCTCAATTGTTGCTTAGTATGTCGAATTGTTTGCTTGTCAACATAACTCTTTTGTGAATGCTTATTTTGACCATGTTGTTGGTCAAAATGACGATTATAATTGGGATGCATATAAGGCGTATGTGTTGTTTGTTTTTCTTCCTATTCAACTACGGCGAGGACTTCCTTCACTTCCTCGACTTGACTTTGTTTTTCAGAGAGTCTGGATGCTTCTCTTTGGATTTGCGCTATTTTTTCTCTAGTAGATTGTTTTTACTCTGAATCTTCTTGAACCTTTCATCTTGCGACTTTTTGTCTTCTTTTAACTTCTTGATTTCTTTCTCTAGTTCTTGATTAAGATTTAGAAGGCATTGATTTTCTTCTTGTTTTTCTAGGACTTTTCCTTCGATGTATTCATTCGAGTTGTATGCCTTCTTGGTACTCTTTAACTTCTTGATCTTCGTAACTGATATTTTATTATGATTTCTTAATTGATATATTTATTCAGTGTTACTTGTTAATGTGTTATTGACTTTCGTAATTTCCAACTTGTGCAATTTTTTTGAGTCTTCCTCTTTATGTTGGAGTTCCTCAATCTGTTGTTGAAGGAGACAATTCTCTACTTCTTGGCATCTTACTTTTGTCTGAATTTGCATGATTTTGTCATCTTTGTCCTTGATGATTTTGTTTAATCGTTTTACTTCTTCTCTATTCTCGACTGCATCTTTCATGATTTTTTGGTTTCGTAGATTTTGATTGGTATATTTTTACTCATTAATTCTTAGAAATATCCATCTCCATCATGTCAAACACTTTGTGAATTGCTACTTGTAGTTGGGACTGCAATTCTGATTTAGACTTCACCATAATTCCTGACTTCTGGTGTTCTTTGACGATAGTTGGTTTTCCTTTTGACTGACTTCTTGTCTTCTTCGATTTTCTCTTGTTTTTCATTACTCTTGTAATTTAATAATTGTACTTAATACAATTATTAAGTAATTATAATAATAATAATAATAAATATTTTTTTGAAGGTTGAAATAATTAATTTTCTTCCCCTAAAGACTTCTTGTAGATTGGGTGGTTGGGAGGAATGATTGTTTCCTTCCCCACCTAAGCTCAAATCTCACTTGCTTCTTAGTAGCAATTATTATGTACTTTTAGACTTTTTTTCCCCTTAAGTTTTGTAAAATGCCAGTAGATTGGGTGGTTGGGAGGAATGAGTGTTACCTTCCCCACCTAAGTTCAAATCTCACTTGCTTCTTAGTAGCAATTATTATGCATATTTAGATTTTTTTTCCCTTAGTTTTTGTAAAATGGTGTAGATTGGGTGGTTGGGAAGAATGAGTGTTACCTTCCCCACCTAAGTTCAAATCTCACTTTTTTGTTTGTTGTTCTAGAATAAACCCAAACCCACTTATTAAGAAACCATGTGTGGTTTCACTTTTACCCTTTTTTTGTTTTACTTTTACCTCTTTTTTTGGGTTTTACTTTTACCTTTTTTGGGGGTTTTAATTTTACCTCTTTTTGGGGGGTTTTACTTTTACCTTTTTATTTTTTTATTTTTTATTTGTTTTAAGGACAAGGTCCGATTTTTTAGGGAAACCTTAGAAAAACTTCGCTCTGATACCATCCAATGTAAATAGGATAGAAACTCCATAAATGGATAAATATATGAATAATAGATAAGTGATGATATTACATTTACAATGATGGGTCTTATATAATCCCATCGTGCATTTACTAAGAGGCATGTCTTTTGATTTAATTAATTAATTAATTAATAATTAGTATTAATATTGATGATATTATATATATATGTTATATTTTTATTTATATAACAAGGTTGTGACTTTTGGTGACTGTGTTTGACCTCCCTTTAGCTGGACATGACTGTTCTTGGCCTCCTCCTAGCTGTTCGTCACTATATTTGACCTTCTCCAGGAGTTTGTGATTGTTTTCGAAGCCCCTATGGGCTAGGAGTGACTGTGTTCGCCTCCTCCTAGCTGGTCTTGGATGTGATCTACCCTTCCTAGCTAGTTGTGCCTATATTTGACGTCCTCTTAGTAGGATGTGACTATTTTGCATCCCTCTAGGGTTGGTCCATGGACTATAAAAATCCTTTCAACTAGGTCGTCGACTGTAGAAACCCTCTAGGGATGACCTTGGGAATGTGGTGGCTCTTCCTAGTTGGGATGTGTTTTTTTGCATCCACTAGGGATGGTCTATGACTGTGTTAAGTTTGCTAGAGGTTGCTTAATTGTGTTTAGGACTAAGTATATCTGTTGCTAGGGTCTTAACTCTTTGTGATCGAGATATCTTATTATTACTATTTGTGCCTGACCTAATCCAATTGCACTCTAACCCTCTCTCTATCAAGGTATGTCTTTTGGCAGCTTGTCCTTACAATGACAAGAGTTGATTCCAGAGATGTCCGAGTTTAAGGCTGATCCAAACCAGATCTAAACTAGCAATGTTATTGTTTATTAATTATTGTCCATTAGTTTAATGTACTATTGCTATTATTTATTTTATGTACATTTCAATTGTTAAATCATCTCAAGGACCAACTTTAACATAGTAACCATTGGAGTGTTAAAGTTGAAAGAGATGAAAAACTTTGTTTTCTATTTATTATAGCAGTATTGTTCTATGAATGGATATGAATGGAAATCTGAGCTATGAATGACAATATTCACCCCAAGAACCCTTCTGATAATGTTCCTCCCTACCATGTCCATGTTGAGCATATCCTAAAAGCATTTCATTCCATGATATCGTATTTCTCTCTGGTACTTGGTCAAACACTTTACATACATCCTCCAAACACCCACATTTAGAATACATGTCTACAAGATCCACTCTGATTTGCTTGGATATGAAGGAATCATTAAGGCCACTACCATTTGGTATTGAGACCAAAACTTGAAATATAACAAATGAACTAAACATTTGAAGAAGCCTTGAACTCAGATTTAACAAGAAGAGTGCCATTTAATGTGTTTTATAAATCAGTGAAAGATTCACCAAATTTTTACAAAATTTAATAATTCAGTAAAATATTCGCCAAGTTTTTACAAAATTTTATAATTCAGTGGAATATTCGCCAAGATTTTACAATATATTATAATTTACTAAAAGTTTCGCCAAGATTTTACAACATCATATAATAAAATGAAATATTCGCAATCTATATATATATATATATATAATTGATAAAATCGCCTTCAAATTTTCCTATATATCGAGAAGATTCACCCATTTTTTATACATATAATTTTGTTTTTCTTTTTCGGGGGGGGGGTTCTTAAAATCATCCCTGTGTTTTGAAATTTCTCCAAAGATGGGGACGATGCTCCTATTATGGATCAAATATGGGTTATCAAACGGTTTCCTACATTCTACTCTCTAGAGGTAGCTGTGGAAGTTGGAAAAGAGGTAACCTTAGCTGAAGTGGAATTGGTACTTAAAGGGTTTTCCAAGGACAAGAGTCCTGGACCTGATGGTTTGTCACTAGAATTATTTATAGAATCTTTAGATTTGGTCAGTCCGGATTTATTGGCAACTTTTGACCAGTCTCTGACTGAAGGATATGTTTCATGAGCCATTAATGTGAATTTACTCACACTTAACCCCAAATGTGAGAAACTTGTTTCCTTTGTGGATTTTCAACCCATATCTCTTTGCAATATTTCATATAAGGTGATAACAAAAATTATATCTAACAGGATGAGACTAGTGTTGGAAGAGGTGATCACAAAAGAATAGTTTAGTTTTATCAAGAATCATCAAATACTGGAAGCAGTGGGAATTACTCAAGAAGTTCTCCACACTATCAATATAAAAAAATTAGATGCCCTTATTTTAAAGATGGATCTCATTAAATATTTTGACAGGGTAAATTAGGTTTTCTTGCGGCTCATCCTACTTCAAGTGGGACTATATGTGGGGGCGGTTAGCTGGCTTATGGCACGTGTCTCTTCGGAAAATTTCTCTGTATCGATAAATGGGTCTCCAACATTTTTCTTCAATGTGTTCCACAACATTCGTTAAGGATGCCCCCTATCACCCATGCTCATTCTTCTGGTTATTGAGGGTCTAAGCCTTCTCTTTGGTGAATTTAAAAGTCAAAGTATGTTACATTGGGTCATATTGTCTTCTACTTTAGCAATCACACACCTTTTGTTTGTTGATGATGCGGTATTGTTTGTATTTGGATCAGTTGAAGAATGGGTGATCTTTAAATCCATCATTTTCTTTTTTTTCGGCATCTGAGATGTAGGTCAGCCAGATGAAGTCTTCTTTTCTTGACAGTGGGGACAAGGAGGATGTTCTTACAAAAATATATGCCTTACTTACTTATAATATTGAACCCCTGTAGAAAGGTTTCAGATACCTGGGGTATTGGTTAAAACCATTGAACTACATCGTCAATGATTAGAGATGGATCATCAAAAAAATGAGAAGAGGATCAACAATTGGTCTTAGCACTTTCTTTCTCTATGTGGTAGACTAATCCTTATTCATTCGGTATTTTGTGGCATTTTGTTCTATTGGGTCTCACTGGTTAAGATACCAATTACTATCATGAGGTCTCTCCGACATATTATGTACAATTTCCTATGGGGGGAATGACTAGCAGGAGGAAGATACACTTGGCTTGTTGGGATCTCATTGCCACACATTACTTACGAGGGATGGAATGTAAAAAACATTGATTGGTTCAACATCTCCCTTTGGTTAAAAATCCTGTGGTTTGCACTATTTGGTGAAGGGTTGTGGCATCATGTATTATTGGCTAAGTACTTTCACAACACAACATTGTTGAGATGGCTTTGTCTACCTGAAAAGTCGGTTGTCAAGTCATCCTTCATTTGGAATGACTTTGTTCATGTTTTTCGTTGGATTAGTAAAGCCTTAAGCTGGAAGGTTGGGGATGGAAATATGATACATCTAGGGATTGATCCAATTTCTGGTTTAGAAGACTCATTTGTTCTCTCTTTTTCACTCGTGGATTACCTTCATAACTATGGGATGTACACTCTCAACCAAGATCACAATCTAGAGGGATGTTCACCTGCTAATGTTTATTGGTTGAATGATGAATATTTGGAGTTGGGAGGAGCCTGGAAGGTGGAATGGTCAGGATACATTAACAACCTCAATTGGGCAGGTATCATACTAACTAATCAGGAGGATGTTTTAGTTTGGAACATCAATCAAGTGAATGGTCAGGTTACTACCAACATGGCTTACAATTACACTGTCTAATCCCTTCTGGAATCAATGGAGGCTTGGTGACATAAACAACTATGAAATTAGAAGATTCCTACAAAACTTAAATTTTTTACATAGCTTGCAGTGGAAAATAAGATCAATTCCTGGGACAACTTATGTAGGCGAGGCTAGGAAGGATCAAACAGATGTTGTTTATGCAAATTTGTAGTTGAGTCGGTTGACCACCTATTTGTGACTTGCCCTTTTGGTAGGACGGTCAGGAATAATGTGGTGCATCTTTTGGGTTTGCCATTTTCCTGGAAAGCTCTGACTCTTATTGATAATATGGTTAATTGGATCAATTCTACCCCTGACCACTTATATCTACCAATTTTTTGCATTTGGAATATTTGGCATCCCAGAAAATGAGCTCATATTTGAAGAGAAGCACCCTGATATCAACATGGTATGCACTAGTATCATAATGCTACACGTTGATTATGTTGTTGTCAAGCACTCTAAGTCTCCCCGTATTATTGGCTCATCTCCTTCATATATGTTTCTTGCAGGTTTTTTATGAGGATGCTAATCTTGGATATGGTGGAACGAGCACAATTTTATACATCTCCAAGGGCCATTACTATCATTAGAAGCTTGGTTGTTGGAAGAGTACCAAGACCCGCGATGAATTGTTAGTGCTCCATACTTTATTATATTTTTCTTCATCTATCGTCCTTCATGGATTGAGCTTCTTCAGGGACTCAATGGTTATCATTGGTTGGGAAAACCTTACCTCGCAGTTGCATGTCATGGATCTTGACCATTGGTGTTTGTACATTAACTCATTAAAGAAGACCTTTATGGAGCTCTGTTTTCAACATGTTTATAGGAAACTTAACTCTATTGTTGATAGAATTTCCAAGGAATCCCTTTGGAGTGATATAGGTTGGATATCTTTCACCGAATATTTTGAGGGCGTTAAGATTTTCAAAGGCACTTTCCAAGCTATTTGTTGAAAACTAATACTTTGCGACCTTTGGGGATATATTTTCTTATGGATTAGTCTATCCTTCCATGTGTCGGTGTTGATGGGTTTCTACTTTTGTTTTGGTTTGGTTGTACATTGACATGTTATATTACTGTATTTCACCTTAGTTAGTGAGTTATGATCGAGATTAATGATATTTGTTTTGTTGAACGATTACCTTTGGTAATTCCTACAGTTTTTATTTTTGATCAAAGTATATTTATGTATATTTATCGTAAGATACATGGTATCTCAGCAATGTATATTGGTTACGTTTGATTCAATGAATACCAAGGAACTATTTATTTTTCTGTGAAAAAAAAATCTCCATAACTTTCATGGGTCATTGAAATTTGACACTTGAACATTATCCCCTTCCACTAATGGAATCTTGTAATCATAAAACTATGTTGAGTTTGAATAATGGATGGCATGACTGGCCAATCCGCTCCTCAATATGTCGTATAGTGCTCACGTACTTCACTTATTGAGTGATTAATTTTATTTTTTTTAACCATGGGAACATAATCTCTATATATTTAAGAGCTCGCAAGCCAGATATACCTGTAACTTCTGACTTAGCAGGAGAGTGACGAAATTCTTAAGAAGAAGTCAAATTGCTATGTGGACCGTCCCTTGTCTCGTGTCTCTATATTAATTTTTTGTTTAGCTAAGTTGTGATATTACAATTATATTATTAATATATTATATCAATAACTTATGCTACTAAGTCATGTGCATAGTAACAACCTACTCTTATAGGTAATAAGAATAAGATAACACGATAAATCAAGACAAGTAGGTCCAAAGCATCAATGTTGGAAGTAGGGAATTGCTTAATCTAAATGGGTTGTCATGACAAATAAGTTGAAGGGTAAATGTAATTTTCAACAACAATCATTGAATCACCAAAGTTTGGCATCATTGATCTTACAAGGAGAATCCAACTATACATTGTGAAACTTGGATTTGTTAGCACTCAAAATATACCCAAGGTTGTGAAAGGTAATCTTAAGCCTAACAGCAAAAACCACTTTAGAAAGAAACTGGATTTTCTTTCCGAAGAGGGATCTCTCAGATATAAAACTAACAAGGCCAGATATTGGATTCACTAATTTAAGTTATGCAGATGGTTGAAACAACACATATAACCATTGGGCAATGGAGTCAAAACAGATAAAGATAATACAAAGCTTCATACACAGAATTCCAACAAAGGCAAGATAATCATTCATTTACAGTCATTCATTGATTTTCAGGTGATAGGAGAGAAACATGAACAGTCCATCAATATAGAGCATCAAAAGATGAATTACATATCAACTTTAGAGGAAATATTTGTGAATATCTGAAACAATAGCCAGAGCATAACATGTATGAATTCTGAAACTATTAAACACTACGTTCAGATATGAAAGAAAACATAATGGAAGGTAAACTCTTAGAAAATAGTCACAGGGAAAGAAGGCACAGACTGTAACATAAACAACACATGAATATTTGAAGATCGACTAGCATTCGGCTCTGTAATTTCATTCAAAAATAATAAGTTCTCAAAAACATCGGTCCAAACTTATGGGTTCCAACCCCCAATACATCAAATAAATTCAAAAATAGTTTCTTCCCGAGAAGATAAATAACCAACTAATATGTTAATCATAATTTTTTTGTAACCATATCCCTAATAACTAGGAATAATAATTACATGCTTTGATTGAAATAACAGATTGCTTGATTATATCAAACTTAGTAACTTCAAGGTATCACGAACAAACAGCTTCACAAACTGCAACACCTGTCTTCATGAATGTAGTATGTACTTGGTCTTCCCAAATTTCTCCACGATTTTCCATTGTTCCACATTTGGAGTGTCATATTATGTCATCTCTCTTATTGACACCTCCAAATCCACATAAGCTTCATAAGACACGGCTGGCAATCCTTTTTTAATAATTAAAAACCTATCCAATATCTCAAAGTCTTTTGTCAATTTTTCCACAATAACCTTTCCTGTTAACCCTTTGATTAAATCTTCAAATTCGGAATGATCCATGTGATTCTGTACCAATAAGTTATGATATTGTTCCTGGGAAAACAACCGTCCTTCGTCATCCCAAAAAGAAGGGAGACCATCATCAAATAAATCTTTAAAAGCAGTGCTAAAATCTTTTATTTGAGAAGATAATTTATTCACCTTATCCTGCACCACTTTCATGAGTTGATGTTTATTGATAAACTTCTTTTCCCATAACACAATTGCTACCCTGTCTTTGATCCCAATGTCCTGCAAATTTTGATATGTTAAAGAATTCAAGAAATTCAAAGCATTGTGAGCAGTATTCAAAGGATTCTTTTCCATAGTTTCATTGGCCAATTTCAATCTTTGAGTAGCTAAATCTACCAGTGCACTTTCATCATCAATAAAATTTAAATAATTCCTGAACTTGGTGATCTCCACAGACAAAGTATCCTAAATCAAATGTTTAGCTCCCTGTAAAGGAGCTTTTCCTGTATTTCTTTCTTTTAATTCATTGAACTTTTCTGTAATTGGATTTTATCATTCCATGCTTTATTCTTCTCTTCAATGCTCTTATCCAATTCTGATTTTATCTTTTCATTCCCATCTTTCAATTCTTTAATCTCTGCTTTTTTCAAGCTCACCTGAGACATAGGAACTAATAAGGCATCTGCAGAAAATTCATTTAATGGTCTTTCAACATTAACAAGGGGTAGATCAGTATCAACAAAGGGTTGACTCATAATTTCTTCCATAACTTCTTTTTCATCATTTTGATCTTTTTTCAACTTTACAATCTAAGCCATCAATTCGGCCCTTTCTACTTCCCACTTGTTTTTCTCCTCCTGCAGCTTCAATGATTTTCCTTTATAATCCATCATTTCCTGATAGACTTTCTCTTTTTCTTCTTGAAGTGTGAATAGTTATGAATATTGAACATGTTCAGCATTAGGGACTTTAAGCTTCTTTTTCAACACTTGAATGGTATTTTCCTTCTCCTCTAGAAGCTTTTTGGTCCCCTTCATATTACTTGGTTCGGTCCCTAGGCTTACAACATCTGCCTACAAGTTTTTAATTTGAATCAAATTTGCTTTATTTTCAACCTTTTCATGCTTCAATTGAACTTCCATCTTATCTACAAGAGACTGTAATTTAGTAATTTTCATAATTGCATGTAACAAATCAAAATAATAACAACTCCAATTTGTTTATGGAGTTGTATTTTATCAGGAACACTGATTTTGTCCAGCTTCACCTCCATTTCAGACACTTTCTTGTCACTTACCACAACGAATTTTAGGGTATTCCTCTCTGCGTCTCGAGTAGAAATATATGAAGTCTTTTGATTGATTAAATTTCTAACTCGAGGGAGCAGATTCTTAGTTTCCTCCGATAATTGCATTTCTTTATCAGCATAACTCGACATTAACTGTGTCCTGGATTTGTAACGGGAACTGGACTCTATCTTACTTTCATCTCCGAAGGAATATTGATGCATCTATACAAACGTTTTCTGGAACAGTACCATCTTCTTTAAGTCTTTTGAAAATATATCTTCTGAAATAGTTTTCTCATCTTGAGGGTGTGTTTTGATCTTTTTATGGGAAATATCTTCATCGACATCCATGCCATATGCTTCAGAAAGACTCCTTTTATTCATAATTCTGGAATTAACAGGCGTTTGAGCCACTACAGTCAATCTATTCCTCCTATCTTCATCAGCTTCTATATCTTCTTCAAAATTAACAAGATTTACTATTTTGTCTAATCCCTCAACAATTTGATGATCAAATGGCTTATTTTTGTTCAGTTACTTCCTCTAAGAAATAATATTATGTGGGTCATAATTCACTTTTTTCTCTTTTTGAAAATCCATAACTTCTAACAATTTCTGAATGACTAACAAGGCGCTTTTATTTTTAAAAATGAAAGGACCAACTTTGAGAGGAAATTTAACATTAGAAGATTTTTTAAATGCCCCAAAATGTTCTTCTTCTGCATATAACCTCTGTCTCATAAACTCTAATGCGAATATTCTTGGGGTCAAAAAAGCAGGTAACCTATATGGTTCTCCAGTGAACCCATACACTCTAAGAACAGTAAATTCTTTATGCAAGAACCAATCTCATGTTCTGTCTTCTGAAGAAGACTATAACATAAGTCTCATGTCTTCCAACAACCTTGGCAAGACATCATCGAAAAGCAATTTGTAAATATCAGCCATGATTGTATTTACGAACTCGAACATGTTAATCTGTTTCAGAAGGTCCATAGAGAACATGGTAGACAAGAACTACAACTCCGACACATTAGAACACAAAAGCATGTTCAGCAAATAGGACTGATATCTGAAGAACCTGAATTTAGGAAATTCAACCAATTGGGTATGGATAACTTCAGCTAAATACTCATCAAGATTAAAACAACAGGCTGAATGGGATTCATGGTCAGTCAAACCTATACTTAGCAAAAAACCTAAGATGACTTCATTAATATGCGTATCATCATCCAAACCCAAAATTTGACTGACAAGTGACATGACCAACTATACTTCCTCCTTGAAAATATGGACATTATATGGTGGAAATAAACCCTCTAACGACTTACCATCTTTCAGAATATTGGATAAAAACTGACATCTGACTTCAGCTTTACAATTTTTATACAATTCAATTAAGACTTGCTCATTTAAATATTCACAACTATCAGGGAAACTATCAGGCAGACTCAATATCCCGCGAACAGTTTTCGCATCAACTCTACAACGGATTTTTGACGTTGTAACTCTACAATGGATTTTTGACGTTGTATGACTCATAATAACTCTTTCGGATGACGAGTAACTATTCGCACACCATTTGACAAATTCAGGGAAAGGTAGGGTTTGTTCAATAGCAAAGTAATATAAGAAAGAACTGTAGACATTCAGAATATCATTCCCTTGTGAATTATGCTGCCACAAACGCTCCTTTGAAACTGATACACTACATACTAATAGAATAGGGTCAAATACATTTCTCTCCCTATCAACAACAACCTCTTCTCTCTCATCTAGAACTCTACACAATATTCCTAAACCTTGCTCCTTCTCCATAATAAAACGATGGCGACAAGTCTTCAACAAAGTCTCAATGTTTTAAGGCTTGCCTGGTAACTATTGGATACATAGACGTTGAATTTCAAAAAAATATTGCACACTGTCCCTTCTTCTTTTCACCCGCAGCATGCAAACGGAATGACTTTACCTAGGTCAACTCACTTTTTATACAGTGGATCATTCCAGGACCCTCAACAAGTTGTTTTTCCTTTACCGCTTTCCTCAGCGGAACTCACTAAAAGTCACAACGTGGAAAGTGGTTTAAATTATGCTACCACTCACCCTTTTTAATTATCTCACAGCTTTGCACTCTGAAATATACTATGACCGTTGATAAGATTTCATCCTTTGTCCGAACCTTCGGATCAAAATCTGTTCTACGCAATCCACTAGAGTTTCCCATTTTCTCAAGCGTGCATCTTCACATCGCAGACTACCTCATGATCTAGATTTTATTTGCTTTATTTTATTGGCCATTGATCTTTCTATCTTGTTAACCAATTCCACTTCTCCATCAAAACCTCTCTCTTGCGCAACTTTTCCCAGCGGATCAATTTGCAACCGTAGATTTTCACCCTCATAAATCTACACCTTTGAATTGTGCAATGAATTAACGAAAGTGCGCATTTTTAATAAGAGACTCATGACTACCAACCTTTTACCAATTTTTATGTATGCCTTTATCATTTCTCGACCACATTCTTCCTCAATTGTTCAACATAGAGGGTGTTAACAACTGGCTCCAACTGGGGATGATATCCTCCCTGTGAGGTATCAAAGAACTTGTAGACTAGGTGATAATTTCTAACTTTCGTATCCAAACCTCCAAACTTCTTACTTTTTCTCTGATATATATTTTCTAAATAAAAAAAAATGGCTATCCTCCAAAATCTTAGGGCCCTCACTCCGGGCTTCAAAAAATATTCGGTTCACCATATGTACTGCTTTCAAGAAAATAAATATTTACAAACTATGGTACAAATTTTACCCTCCACCTTAGGACAGGTAATGCTTCAAAAATATTCCATTAACGGGGTTACTCTCCAACGAAACCCCATTTAGATATTCCAGAATAAATGCATTTTCCCCTTTGTGACCTGCAATAACATAAGGACCTACCCACATGTGGTCAAATTTTCCATGCTTGTCTTCCCTAGGAGCAACCCATTTTAATACCAGGTCATCAATTTGGAACTGTTCTTCTTTCACCCTTCTATCAAAAGTATTTTTCATTTTTTCTTGGTGTATCTGCACTTTATCATAAGCTTTATTCCTTTGCTCCTCATCCTATTGTTCCTGAAAATATTTCATAACTGGTACACCCAACGATGCTGGAAAAATGACTTTAGTTCCATATACCAATTGAAAAGGAGACATTCCAATTTCCCTTTTAGTGCTAATTCTATCAGCCCACAAAGCATACTTAAGCTTGGTGTGCCAAGCTCTTTTGTTATATTCTAACAACTTCTTAATAATTCTTACCAGACTCTTATTAGAAGACTCTTCCAATATGTTTACCTATGGATAGTAAGCAGTTGAATGATTTAAATTGATATGATACTTATGAAAAAAATTAATCATATTTTTGGATTTAAAAGCTGCTGCATTATCAGTCACTATTCTTTTAGGACACCCAAACCTAGCCAATATATTTTCTTCAAGAAAATCCATAATTACTGTCTTAGTAGCTCTCCTGGTAGGTATTGCTTCAATCCACTTCATGAAATAGTTTGTAGCTATTAGAATCCATTTATGTTGTCCTAAAGAATTTGGGTTTATTTCTCCAATGAAATCCAAACCCCATTGCTAAAAAGGAGCTTCTATTGTTATTGGATTAAGGGGAAGTGGAATTACCTTTCTCTCACCATCAAAAATCCGGCATTGATGACATGTGCTATTTTCTTTGTACACATCCGAAAACAATGACGGCCAATAAAAACCTGCTCTCAAAATTTTGTTTGCTGTCACTTTCCAAGAATGATGTCCCCCACAATCTCCTTTATGAAATTCCTTTACTGTGTGCTAGGCTTCATTTTCTAAAAGGCAATTAAGTAACACACCTCCAAGATCCTTCCAATAAATATATTGATTTAAAATACAAAATTTAGTAGCTTTCAACTTCACATATCTTGCTCTAGTTTTACTTAATCCTACAGGAGCTTGTAATTTTTTAAAAACATGAACAATATCAGAATACCATGGAGATGTAGTGAAATCAACCATCACCTCCACCCCTATGTCGAACTAATGAGATTGACTAGATAAGAAATTAAGCTGTAAAGATTCACAATTTGAATCTGTCAACATTTTTGCAAGTCCTTGCCCTTTAATCAACTAGGTAGGTCTAATTTCTATATCATACTCCAATAATGTTGCTATCCATTTCGCTCTTCTTCCTTCTGGATCAGGATGTGTAAGAATCCCTTTTACTGCATTGGTTGGAACATGAGCAATTATATGTGAATGAAGAATATACACCCTGAAATATTTTAAGGCTTTAACCAAAGCATACACCTGCTTCTCCATAATATCATATTTTAATTCCCCATCTCTCAACATCTTACTGAAAAAGGCTATAGGTTGCTCCATGTTCTCATTATTTTTCTGTAACAAAACTGCAGTGATAGTATGTTCTAAAGCATATGAAAATATTAAGGAATATTTAGTGAAGCCTGAACTCACCAGCGCAGGAGCTTCTGAAATGGCTTGTTTTATTTCTTTAAAAGATTTCTTAGCCTCTTTTGTCCATTTTATTTCATGACCCTTTTTCAGCATATTTGTGATATTCATTAATATTTCAGCGAAACTGGGAATAAGCCTTCTCAAGAAATTTACCTGTCCCAGGAATGATTGTATTTCTTTTTTGCTTCTTGGTTCTCCTACCTTCAAAATTGCACTGACTCTATCAAGATCAATCTTTATTCCATCCTTTGAAATTATGTGACCCAACAATTTTCCTTCTTCTAATGCGAAATTTGATTTTTTTGGATTCAATGATATACCAAATTTTCTGCATTTTATGAAAACTTTTTCCAAATGGTGAATATGATCTCTATCAGATCTTGAATATACCATGATTTCATCCATATAAATTACCACAAATTCACCTATTTCCCTTGCAAAAACAATATCCATGGCACGCTGGAAGGTAGCCCCTGCATTCATCAAACCAAAAGGCATCTTTGCATACATAAAAGTGCCCCATGGTGTGGTAAAAGCAGTCTTTTATTGATCTCCGGGTAACACCTTAATCTGATTATACCCTGAAAAACCATCCATAGTTGAAATTATTTCTGCTCCGACCACTTTCTGCAAAATATGATCCATCTTTGGCAAAGGATAATTATTTTTCATTGAGACTTTATTCAAATTCCTGAAATCCATACAAAGCCTTATTTCTCCATTTTTCTTTCTAACAGGAACCAAATTAGCAACCCACCTTCAGAATCTTAAAGTCACAATAATTTTGGAATCAAACATTTTTTTGATTTCCTTTTCAATAACTGGCAATAGCTTTGGATTTATTCTTCTGAGTTTCTATCTGAAAGGTTTTTCTCCAGGTTTGATTGGAATAGTATGTTGTATTATTGAAGTATCGTATTCCTTGAGGTCTTCATAACTCCAAGCAAACACATCTGTATACTTTTTCATCAATTTCACATCTTCTTCTTCTTCTTTGGCAGGCAGGTTTTTAGACAGCTTCACAATCTTTGGATTCTCTTTAGTACCAATATTTCTATCTTCAATAGCATTATCAGCAGTTTTCACTTTTGGATCTTTAGAAACATCATTTTGATCAAAAAGTTTCTCTAAGGGGATCAAACCTCTTGTTATAAAATTACTTTTTAATTGAATGATATCCTTTCATCCTAGATTTCCCTTCAATTTATCAGTACTAATCTTTTCTTCTTCACTTTCTTCAGCATCTTGGAAATTTTCACAATTATCATTTTCACCATCAATATGAGTGTTCACAAACTCCCCAGACAATTATAAAAATCTTTTTGTCTGCATACCATCTTCAAATACCTGCCAATATTTAGAATTATCAGGTATGGATGGTCTATTTACAATATCCACTTGATATTCCCTTTGACCAGCACTTGGAGTTTTAAATTTACCAACAGCAACTGCCAAAGAATCAGCTATTGTTTTCTCATATCTAGGAACCACCTTAAGTGTATGTTCTGTAAAATAGTTATCAAACATATCCCATACTTCATTTCTATAAGCTCTCATCTAGGGATGTCTGGTTTGATAACTATCATTCACTTGGTTTATTAGAAGCTCTGAATCTCCAAAAACTCTTATCCTTTGTGCTCCCAGATATTTCAATGCATGCAACCCAAGTAATAAATCTTCATATTCAGCCACATTATTTGTGCATTGAAATGTTAATTTATATGATAAAGCTTTAAAATCCCTGATAGGAGAAATTATATATACACCAGCACTAGCACCAACCTTTGCCACAGACCCATCAAAATGCATGGTCTACAATCCATCTCTTTCCTATTTCTTTTCCAAAACATATTTTTCCTTTACTCCCTCTTCATTATTTTCAGATTTAGTTTGCAATGTAGATTCTAAATCGCATGGGACAGTATCATTAAAGAAAATAGAAGAGCCCAAATCAGTATCGACAGCATATATATGATGAATATCAGGTCTATCTAGACTTCTTACTACATAAGGAGTTATTTTCTCACTGTACAACCTCCTACTTCCATATTGGATAGGAATAGTGGTGTATGACATGTCCATTTGTAAAATACCTTTTAACTTTGAAGTCCAAGACCTTGATAACAATATTCCAAATTTTGGTGGAATGCCTGCTACTACAACATCCATCACTATTGTTTTAGCTGGCAATTTATTTAAAGTCACTACCATATCTTTAAAGTCACTACCATAGCATCACAAGTATCTCCAATATTGGAAAAACATTGGGTATTTTGGTAATGGTTAGGCAAATCATTATGAGTTGTATTGTTTTCAAAAACTTTAACTCTTACAACATTTGAGGATTCATTAGGTTACATTGACAATTGACATTGTTGGGAGAGGTATACATACATTGGTATTATATCATCCAATTGATTTCACAATGTATTTGCATCAATATAACTCCATTAATTTATTGCATTCATTGTAATGTCCCTTTTTAATATTTTTTATTAAATGACCAATTTTTCACTTTTTCCCCAATTTTGACCATTTACTAGTTTTGATGTCTAGGTCTCCAAATTGGCCCAAATGCTCCCAAATATTTTGAGAAGGTGTATCAATGATATTAATACTTCAATATTATGTTAATACATTATTTATTACCCTACAATCACTTCTTCAAACTAGTTTTATATTCTGATCAAAGTAGGAGTCTTTACTAGCAAATTGGGGTTCCAATTCCCCCCTGGGTAAATGTTGGAAATGGATTCTCAAATGCTCCAAAACCCACTCGAATTTATGAATAGAATTATTTTAAATGTAAATGAAATAAATATTAACTCATATGCATCACCATTCAACTTTTAATGTCTTCTATAACTCCCTTAAATCGGATCCAAAAAGACTAGTTTCAACCTTGGGGGAAATCATAGGAAAACTTCTCCAAATGCTATGAAACTCAACAAACTAACTCCAAATTATTATGTACTGAACATTAAACTAATATAATCCATAAATAACAGTCCATTCATCCATAAACCATCAGTATTTCACTTATCCATTCAAATCTATCAACATTATATTGGTTCACAACAAGGTAGTGGGGAAATGGCACTGTTTCTTCATTGTTTAACATTTATACATGAAATATTTTGGGTATTTTGAACTAAGAGTATTATGAAATTTAAAAACATAAATATAATTCCATTAATCCATAAACCATCAGTATATTAGTTATCCATTTGAATCCATCAACACAAATTGATTCACAGCAAGATAGTGGGGAAATGGCACTATTTCTTCATTTATTAACATTTTTACATGAAATATTTCAGTATTTAGACCTGAAAGTCTTATGAAATTTAAATACAGATAATTTACATCAGAACATAAAATAATTTGGCATTATAATATTCCCCAAATAAATCAATATCTCACCCAAAGCGTAATCCCTCTATGAGAAGGAATATGCCATAAAAAATGGAGTGGTTGAGAGAAAGTGTTGCAATAGAAGGAACCATGAGATTCCCTGCAGATTACACCTACAAATAAAATCCATTAAATATCCATGAAATACCTGAGTGGCCTCTCCAAACACCAACTTGTATAGGAATCTTTCACCCTCGAAATTGGCTAAGGCAAGAAAACTAGTCATCCACTAGCTCTCACAATTCACAAATGACAATTTCTCAAATGAGAAAAATATATTCTCTTGGTTTATTCCTGTATTTTATAAACATCCTTAGCCTTATAAGGTTGTCAATCCATCCAAAAACTCAATCCAATTCTAATTTGGGTGTGGGATCAATATTTTCCATGTGTCCTCCCTTTATGGAAATTGAACCCAGGTGATAGATCAATTGCACTCACAAAATTACTAATTAAACATGCAAATTTACACACAAAGGAGACTGAAATTGGAGCATAACACTAATCTGTATTGAATAAGTGTACAATAGCCAACCTTGTAAAGTCATAGGCTGCTGCAATAAATAATTACATGAGAGATTTGAATGCATAAGGATGCCATTCGAAATAGTCAAAAGCAGGCTTACTAAATCTAGTCAAATCCCCCATAGGTGCATAAAGCAGTTTCCAAATCTGCCTAGGAGCTCATGAATTGGAAAATTCAAGTAGGAAAGCTAATAGGTGATGGAAATAAAACTCATACATGCTTTTATTAGGAGAAAAGAATGGACGATGATGAGGGCTAAAAACAAGTCAACTACACCTAGTCTTACTTTCCCTTTTGCCATAAAACTTAGTAAAGCAGGCAATAAAGCAGAAAAAGCAGACATGCGCTAGGGAGGATGTGGAATAAAGAAGATATGCTAAATATGGATTCCAGGAGGTTTCCCAAGTGCTCCATGACTCAGTTTTAGCAAGTTTGACTTCTAGGACATGTGGAAGACAACTTGCATAAAGTGGAATATTGGAACTAGGCAAATAAGACAAAAATGGATTAATTAATGTCTAAGGTAGCTAACTATGGGTTGATTATTCTAACACCCCCCCTTAAGCCTGACTTATGAGTAAGTATCAGAAAACTATAGGGCCTAGAAATAAGGCTTAGTCACCCTTTACATACTGCATGTCCATTTAACCAAGGAAAAAGGAAAAAACCTAGTGGGAAAATCCTCCCTTAAACATGGACAATAAAAAAAATTTGAAAATTTTGTCATCAATCATGATTCACAGCATGATCAGCAATCCCTAGTAATGATTTGAGATTGCTGGATGTCTTCTCACAAAAAAATTTGGTGAAGATGTCAGCTACTTGTTTTGAAGATGCATAGAAGAGTAGGTGAATGGTGCCATCATGCACAAGCTGTCTGATGTAGTGCATATGGATCTCAATTTGTTTGGTTCTCTGTCTCTAAACTATATCATTGCATATTTGAATGGTGATCTGATTATCACAATATATAATAGTTGAGAACTATGATTCTAAGCCACACTCACCAAGTAACCCCTGCAACCATAAACATTGAGTTGCTGCATTTACAACTCCTCTGTACTCTGCTTCTATAGATGAGAGTGAAATGGCACTTTGTTTCTTGCTTGACCAGCTGATTGGTCCTTCAACAAGCATGAACACATATCCTGATGTTGAATTTCGATCTGTGTTGTAACCTACCCAATCACTGTCAGTAAACCCAATCAAATCAAGATCAGATTTAGCTTTGTAGAAGATCCCATGAGTTCTTGTTCCCTGAACAAAGTTAAGGATCTTTTTGGCTGCTCTCCAATGGATCTCATGAGGCTGATCCATGTATCTTGAAGCCACACTTACTGCATAATAAATATCAGGTCGAGTGTGTGTAAGGTACAGCAAACACCCAATCAGTTGTCTATACAGTGTACTATCTACCATAGGAGAAGAACCTGCTTCTTCAAGCTTAACTCCTGAAATGAAGGGAGTCTTGCTTGGCTTGCAATATTTCATGTTGAACTTGTTTAGCAAATCCAAATAATACTTGGACTGATGTACTTTTATTCCATGTTGGGATTGAGCAATTTTGAGACCCAAAAATTGGCTCAACAACCCCAAATCAGTCATAGAAAATGCATGGTTCATTGCATCCTTCAAGGAGGCAATTTCTTTCTTTGAGCTTCCTGTAATCAGAAGTTCATCCACATACAATACAATAATCATCAAAGAACCATTAATCAGCTTCAAATAAACATTTGTATCAAACTTGCAATGAACAAAACTCAATGACAGCAGAAAGCCATCAATCTTGGCATACCAAGCCCTGGGGGCTTGCTTAAGCCCATACAATGATTTCTTTAGCCTGCACACAAAAGATGGATTAGTAACAAACCCTTGAGGCTGATGCATGTAAATATATTTAGTAATATCTCCATTTAGGAAATCACACTTCACATCCATGTGATGTACCTCCCACTGCTTCGAAGCTGCAATGGCTAAGGCTAGCCTGATGGAGTCCATCTTTGCCACTGGTGCAAAGGTCTCATTGTAGTCAATACCATGTAAGTGTGAGTATCCCATGGCTACCAATATTGCCTTATATTTCAAAGGTGAACCATCAGCAGCAAACTTATTTTTGAAAACCCACTTACATTGAACTAGATTTCTCCCTGGGGGAAGATCAATCAACTCCCAAGTGTTGTTCTTCTGGAGTGAGCTGAATTCTTCTTTCATGGATGCTTTCCATATTGGATCATGTGTTACATATTCATATGTTTGTGGGTCTGATTCAACCATCAGATAGCATTTTTCTACAAACAAATGGTCTTTCATGCTCAAGGCACTCTCAAACTGAGATCTAGTCCTCCTAGGATCACTAGGATTTCTAGCTAGTTCCCCAGCTGCATGAATGGTATTTGCTTCCCATTTTGGTCTTGTAGGAATGTTAGGATATGCAATTAAATCATAATTATCAGACATATCAGAATCAGAAAACTCATTTTTCTCTTCACTTACATTCAATGGTTCTGGTGGTGAAGAAGGCTCTCCAACTTCAACTACTGCTAAAGGCTCTTCTTGGAATTGAACACTCCTTTCAATGAAGGATTTGTTTGTGCTCAAATTTATCAGCTTGTACCATTTTGAATCTTCAAAGTACCCAACAAATAGACACTCTTGGCTTTGGGGCTGCAAAGCCTTCCTCTTTTCTGTTGGAATTCTAGCCCAAGCCCTTGAGCCAAAAATCCTGCAATGGGTCACATCTGGCTTGTGCCCACTCCATGCTTCGAAAGGAGTCATACCATAAAGTTGTTTATGAGGCACCATATTCTAGATATAAGATGCACAGTTTATAGCCTCGTCCCAAAACTTTGGTGGCAAAGTCTTAGCCTCCAACATACAGTTTGCCATCTCTTTCAGTGATCTGTTCTTTCTCTCGGCAACACCATTTTGCTGTGGTGTGTAAGGGATTGAATGCTGCATCTGAATACCTGCATATTCACAATATTGAATGAACTTAGACTTGACATACTCACCACCATTTTCATATCTGAGGATCTTGAGTTTCCTCCCAGACTGGTTTTCAACCAAAGCCTTAAAGACTTTGAAGAGGCCAAAAAATTCAGACTTATGCTTCAGGAAGTAAACCCAACAGTAGTAATCTATGAAATTTAATGCATATTTGGCCTAACTCATTGAAATATGAGGTAATGGACCAACATCACTGTGGATCAACTCAAGAGGTGCAGAGGTTCTCTCATGACTAGCTCTCTCAAATTTATGCTCTAGGTGTTTTCCTAGGACACAACCTTGACAGAATCCCTTGGAAAACTTAATCTTTGGTAACCCTATGACCATTTATTTTTCACTTATATTAGAAAGATACTTATAGTTAATATGGCCAAATATTTCATGCCAAAGCTTGCTTTCCTCATTAGCATGAATCAGAAGAGCAGAGGGGTTTGAGTAGGGTAGAAAATGTGAAAACCAATATACCTTCGAAGTGTGATATACAACTCCTTTTGTAATGACTTTACCACTCAAGACCTCCATGATCTCAACATCATCAAGGGAGAATATGACCTTCTTTGGAGACCATGTGTGGGTCATCTGATACACTGACAAGAGGTTAGAGGCAAGACCTGGAACATACAATACATTGCCAAACTTACCATGGTCAAGATCAATCCTTCCTTTGCCCAAACTGTCAGTGAGAGAGTCATCTCCCAGCACTATTGGTGGACCTTTCGACATTTCAAGAGAGGAGAATTCCTCCTTGGTCGAAACCATATGTCTTGAAGCTCCGGAGTCTATGATGAAGCTAGGTGAGCTTGATGTGCCAGCAACCAATGCATGAAATCTCTCTCTGTCTTCTGAATTTGATCCTCCTGCCCTCTTCTTTGAGCTATCAGGAAGGGAGATGTTATTCTTCTCCAGGAGTTGGGTCAGCATGTCAAGTTGCTTCTTCATGCAGGAGATTTTAGGATGAAAGCCCTTACTGCAGTATGCGCACTCGCTCATTTCTCCTTTGTTCTTCTTCTTCTGGAAATTCTTCTTGGAGCCTTGGGGCTCCTCCTGAGACTTGTTCTTGTCTCTCTTCTACTCAGGTGGCTTCTTAGCTTTCTTCTTGCCTTTTGAATCCACCCTCGAATCTCCAACAACCAGAGCTTCGTCTTTGGAAGGTTTGATGGTGCCCATCATCACCAGTTTATCTTGTTCTTGTGTGAGGGATTCCATGAACTCTGCAAGATTAGGCATCTTCCAAGCTCGAGCTGTCAACTTGGTGGCATGGAAGGTTGAAACAAACACTGAATAGTTAGGGCCAAGCTTTGAGAGTATGGCCAAAACTAGTTGATCCTCCTTCTTTTCAATTCCACGTTGTTTTAGCTGCAAAACAAGGGCTTTAAATTTGGAAAAGTAGAGTTGCAAGGATTCGAAGCTGCTAGGACTCAAGGAGATCAATTCATTCTCAATTTGATGTCCTCTCATCTCATCTGTATTACCAAAAAGTTCTGCAAGCTTCCCCCGTACTTCATTTGGTGATGTCAATCCATCAAGATGGAAGAGGAGATCTCTGGATATGCTCAGACACAAGAGAGCATAATCCTCATCCCTCCTATTGTGCCATTTAATTTTCTCTGTAGTTGCATTGGGCTCTGCTTCAGTTTCCATAGTCACCCTATAGAGACCTTTCGCTCTCAACAATATCTCCATATCTGCTTTCCATTCAAATAAATTAAATGGAGTCAAGATGATCTTCTGAGATTGAGCCATAGCTCAGAAATTGTCCCTTCAGTCAGCAGAATAGCTCCCAGTCAAGATGTCGAATCTGCAATAGCAATATGGAAGGAGAGAAATCGATCTACAAAGGCTCTGATACCATGTGGAAATTGAACCCAAGTGATAGATCAATTGCGGTCACAAAATTACTAATCAAACATGCAAATTTACACACAAAGGAGACTGAAATTGGAGCATAACACTAATCTGTATTGAATAAGTGTACAATATCCAACCTTGTGAAGTCATAGGCTGCTGCAATAAATAATTACATGAGATATTCAAATGCATAAGGATGCCATTCAAAATAGTCAAAAGCAAGCTTACTAAATCTAGTCAAATCCCCCATAGGTGCATAAAGCAGTTTCCAAATCTGCCTAGGAGCTCACGAATTGGCAAATTCAAGTAGGCAATCTAATAGGTGATGGAAAGACAACGCATACATTCTGTTATTAGGAGAAAATAATGGAGGATGATGAGGGCAAAAAACAAGTCAACTACACCTAGTCTTACTTTCCCTTTTGCATAAAACTCAGTAAAGCAGGAAATAAAGCAGAAAAAGCAAACATGCACTAGGGAGGATCTGGAATAAAGCAGATATGCTAAATATGGATTCCATGAGGTTTCCCAAGCACTCCATGACTTAGTTTTAGCAAGTTTGACTTCTAGGACATGTGGAAGACAACTTGCATAGAGTGGAATATTGGAACTAGGTAAATAAGACAAAAATGGATTAATTAATGTCTAAGGTAGCTAACTATGGGTTGATTATTCTAACACCCTTTCCTAGCCTTACATCTCCCCCCAATTTGAGTAGGAACCCATTGATTTTTCTCAACTCACATGAGCACCATATTGGATGCTCTATTTCGACCTGACATGTCACATATGTCATATGTCAACCTTCAGATATGATTTTTTTCATAGGTGTCATAGCATCTTCATCATTGTCGTCATAGAGCTAGGGAATCTAGTCCAAGTGTCTCACTAGCTCCAAAATGACTCTTTCTCTCCCATGTAAGTTACATTTCCTTCAAAATTAGACCTATTATGTATATTTCCAAGTGTATTATCCTTCTAACTCATACAATAACATTTAGGCTTCCCATGGATTCAAAATTGCAAGAGGAGGATGCCATGTGGCACATAAATTCTATCTTGTGTGGGCCCCACAGTCTCCATGTGTCTCCATGCTCCATTTCCACTTAAATTTTCTCTTATATTTATTTATTTATCTTCTTTATTAAATATTTATTCCATTCTAATTTTCAAACATCATTCATTGTCCCCCTTATTCCAAATCCCAAAGCTTCCACCCCCAACCTAGGAAACTAGTATTTTTTCTCCTTGGCAATTATTTGACCCTTAGCATCAATTTGACAAACTCTAATGAATATGGAAAATGTGATTCGGTTATTGTGACCCAATACAAAATTTGGGACATGACAAACATCAAAACTAGTCAAGGGTCAAAATTGGGGAAAAAGTGAAAAATTGGTCATTTAATAAAAAAACTTAAAAAGGGACATTACAATTGTATCAAAGCATGATCGTGGCGCCTAATGTGGTCTGATATTTATGAGGAAAAGAAGTCAGGGACCACCATTAGATATTGAAACCAAAAGTGCTTTTGTTGAAGAGGAAAAAAAAAGTAGGAGAAGAAGGCATTTTTTTTGGAAACTATGACTAGGGATGAAAAGGGAACCTCATATGATGGTGAGGAGCATATAAAAATCATGAAACCTCTCTTTGATGACATAACCAAGAACATGACCCAATAGCTTATGAAAGGATTCGAATTGATGGCTATCCAACTTAGGGGTAAGCTGGCATAAGGGGGTAGTAGAAGTTTCCATCATGGAGAGACACTTAATACCATTCATTTTGAAGACTTTTATGATTGGTTGAATGAATTTAGGAAAAATAATTCAAATGTGAATTCATTAAGTAATAATCAGCAATGCATAAGTATGGAGGAGGCCAAGGAGCCACCAAGTTATATGGGTGGTGAAACAAAAAAAGAATTACACTATGAGGATCGAAAGTCACTCCCAAGTGACTCTAAAAAAGATGAAGAGACATCACATGAGTATGAAGAAGTTTCTATTGAAAATATTGAAGATCATTTCGAGACACGTCCTACCTTGGAAATGAAACAAAGAGAATCTACTGATGGATGCTTGAACTATGAAGGAGTACCTATTGATGGGTGCTCACACCTATATGTTGGTGACATAGAGATCACTTTTGAAAGTGTTGCTGCAATCCAAACTTCCATTAAACATGAAAATGAAGATCTTGTAGTTGTTGAAGAAGAAACAAGATCCCCATCACCACTTGAGCTTAATGAAGTTGGTCCAAGTAAGAAAGAAGAAGATGAGGAGGTTCATTTCCAAGAGCCTCATTTTCTTGAAGGGTCCTTAAAGATGAATGAAAATAAGATCCAAGAGTCCCTTAGCATACTCCATGACACTCAAGCATTAGTGTCAAATTCTTGTTGGAGAGCTACTTCATTGGAGGAAACATCCTTCCTTGAATACATGGATAAGATTCAAAGAGAAATGTGCCACATCAAAGGTAATTTCATGTCTTTTATTTTTGATAGAAACCATTTGTTTGAGATTAATGAATTGTTACATGATGCATACTTGAAGAATAATGAGGATAATCATAAGATCACAATTAAAAATGAAAAAATTCTTAAAAATTTTCAATACTGAAATACTCTCAGGTTGAAATACTGAAATATTTCATGTAAAAATGTTAATCAATGAAGAAATAGTGTCATTTCCCCACTATCTTGTTGTGAATCAATTTGATGTTGATGGATTCGAATGTATGATTAAACTACTGATGGTTTATGGATGAATGGAATTTTATTTATGTTTTTAAATTTCATAAGACTCTCAGGTCTAAATACCAAAAATATTTCATGTATAAATGTTAAACAATGAAGAAATCATGTCATTTCCCCACTACCTTGTTGTGAACCAATATAATGTTGATAGATTCGAATGGATAAGTGAACTACTGATGGTTTATGGATGAATGGACTGTTATTTATGGATGATATTAGTTTAATTTTTGGTAAATAATCATTTGGAGTTATTTTGTTGAGTTTCATAGCATTTGGAGAAGTTTGCCTATCATTTCCCCCAAGGTTGAAACTAGTCTTTTTACATCTGATTTAAGGGAGTTATAGCAAACATTAAAAGTTGAATGGTGATTCATATGAGTTCATATTTATTTCCTTTACATTTCCCCTACTTCCATTCATGAATTTTAGTGGGTTTGGGATCATTTGAGAATCAATTTCCAGCACTTACCCAGGGGGGATTGGAACCCCAAATTGCTAGTAAGGAATCCTACTTTTATCAGAATATATAACTAGCTTTCAGAAGTGATTGGAGGGTTATAAATCATCTATAAACATAATATTTAAGTATTAATATCATTCATACACACTCTGAGAATATTTTGGATCATTTGGGCCAATTTGGAGACCTAGACATCAAAAGTAGTCAAAGGTCGAAATAGGGGAAAAAAGTGAAAAAAATGGTCATTTAATAAAAATTCAAAAAGGGACATTACATTCATGATAAAGGATAAATCATAGTGTTGTCTTTGTAGAGTTTATCTCTTTATTAAGTTGATTATAGGCCACTAAAGTGCAATGTGATCAAACTATAACATGGTGAGTTATCCCTCAAAAATTGGCAGTTGTCTCATACATTTGTACAAGAGTGGTGTGCTTCTATAAAAATACTAAAATGGCATCCAAATATGGTTATAGACTTGTCTTTAATCTGCATGTTGTAGCTTGGCTAACTCTAATTTTTGAATACTCTTTGTAGCACAATATTCCATAGCCTCCATAGTTTGATGCGTGATTTTGATCTCATTCTCAATTTCTATGATTTCATGTGCCAATCATTTCTTTAAACCCATTACTATTTTGTGCAATTACTCTTATGTGTGGTTGTTCTTTCCTAGTGTCTCTAATAAGTGCATATCCATTGTCATATTCTCACATTCTGTAATCTAACACTTCTAAATAAAACCTCTAATTATATCATATCAATGTGTGTCATATCTTCATTCAATCAATGAAAATAATCCAAGGAACCCTATAGTGCAACATCTTCAATCTCTTATTAATCAAACACCAATTGTACCAATTTGAAACTTGTTCATATGTCTTGTAATATATTAACTCTTAAAATAGGAGGAGGAGGATGTGCAAAGGAGTAGCCTCTGGAGTGGCTTTTGGTGGTGTTTGACTATTGTTGAGTTGTACTTGTTGTCATGGAGGCATCGTGTTGAAGTGGAAACATTGATCTAGAAATGGGAGGAGTGTGATGGTTTGTTTGAGGGAGAGGATCATGTGCAAAGCATGTTCTAATTATATCATATCAATGTTTTGATATATCTTCATTCAATCAATGAAAATAATCCAAGGAACCCTATAGTGCAACGTCTTCAATCTCTTATTAATCAAACACCAATTGTACCAATTTGAAACGTGTTCATGTGTCTTGTAATCTATTAACTTTTAAAATAGGACGAGGAGGATGTGCAAAAAAGTAGCCTCTGGAGTGTCTTTTGGTGGTGTTTGACTATTGTTGAGTTGTACTTGTTGTCATGGAGGCAATGGGTTGATGTGGGAAACATTGATCTAGCAAAGGGAGTGTGATGGTTTGTTTGAGGAAGAGGATCATGTGCAAAGCATGTTCTAGATAAGAATCTTCCCATGTTCCAAAATAAGGTTATTAGAGGACAATGACATGTCTTAGTTAAGTAAGATTAGAAGGTGAGTCGAATCACATGGGATTGGTTGGGAAGGAAACATGAGATCTAGTTGTTAAACCATTGTGCTAATCACGAGATGATGGGTGCTTTGAGTGATTTCCTCCACAATTGGTGTTAGATAAAGAGGATAATGATTTTCAAAAGGTGAAATAGCATGTGTGGATAGGTTGGTATGGGTTTGTCTCAAACAAGACTAATGAGGAACATCCAAGAGATTTGGTGAGGATAGGTCAATCATATTTGCAAGGTAAACATTAATGTTGCACAATTGGGTGATGAAAGGCGATGAAGACATACTTTGATATAGCAGCATTGATTATTGTTGAGGCATGAACTATTTTTGGGGCTGTATTCAACTACTCCTTGAAGTGGTGAAAATTTCTAGATGAAGATGATCCTAGAGGAGTTATGTCATGATTGTGCCACTTCACTTGTGCAGGCATCATAAATTTTAAACATTTTTCCTTCACCTTTTTCTTTCCATGTTATACCAATATAGTTTATATAATATATAATATCGATTAGGGATACTCATGTAAATAACACGAGCATCATGGAAACAATACGAAAATTATGGAGGATCATGGGAATTCAAAGAATAGACCAATGGATATGGGGGCTATATGGAGAGAAGTTTGCATACTAGACTACTCGCTTTTCCTTTCGGTTATCTAAATACCACCAAGAACATCAACGAAAACTCTTGTGAACAAAGACTCCAATGAATCATGTGCTATTGCATGCTTTGGGAACATTTAGGTCTTGATCGTTGGCCATACTATGTCTATCAACTCAAGCTCGAGGGGCAAGGGCTCTTCTCTACTTGGGTATCTTGTTGGGGAGGAAATCACAATGAAGGGATTCCAAGCTGGTGATAGGAAAGGGAAACGTTTGTTCCAGGAATAAGCTGAGAGAAGTTGCAACACTACTAGGTAAGGTAGACCTAAAACTAGTAATTCAATTCCAGTAAAGTAGAAGGTCAAAAAATTAACCAAATCCTAGCAAGAAAGAAGCAACGGAAGCTACCAATAGGTATTTCCTTAAACAGTGTATGGTTGTTAAAGGTGAGATGGATGAATTAGAAAAAAAGGAAACAATCAAACAAGGGAAAATACTTACTAACAAATTTGACATGGAAGCTATCCATTCGATCCCTAACACAGGCTTCTCCAAAGTGAGGGATACTAAGGTTTCAAAAATGATAGAAATTTACTAGTTGATTAAATTTTTAATTCAACTGCGCAATGGAGTAAAGGGACACTTAGGTGCATACTAATATCATGCAAAAGTTAGACTTTATGGAGGTCAAGTATGATGCACTCATCCACATCCATTAAGGTTTGAAAGTTTTGGTAGTGGAGGATGAGAACAAGTCCAAGGAGAAATCTGTTAAGGACAATCAACATAATTCTCAACCCACCTTTATCATACTTGACTTCAACTTAGTAGATGAGAAATAGCTCATATAATCAATCATGCAAGTTATTTTGGTATTTACTTTTCTAGTTTGTAGGTCATGATGGATTCTTTATATCCCTTTGCTTAATATCCCTATCTAGCATGAGGGTTAAAGTCAAAAGTAATACCCTCCATTTTGGGAAGATTGTTATATTAGCAACATGCGTTGCTAGCATCTATGACACACATGGTTTTTTGCCATTTCATTTGAATTGAGTATCAAGTCTATCTTGACTATCATGTTTACGAATGTATATTCTCACATTTTTTTTCTAGATCTCAAACATTCTTCATAACACACAAGTCTATCTTCGCTCTGATATAATCTCTTTACATGTATATAGATAGAAATTAAACTCTATCTTACAATGATAATGATAATAAATACTTAAAAAAATAAGATTAATTGTTTTACAATTTTGAACTTTCATAATTTATCAAATACTCATTTAAAATAATATGTGATACTTTACAATTCTAATTAAAAACAAGTGTTGCATGGCAGCGGGTACCTGCCGAAGTTATTTTTTGTTTATTTTTCTTGCAAAAAAATGCAAGAAGTATAAGCAAGAAAGATTGTTTATATTTTCTTGCAAAAAAATGCTACTATATTCAGGAAAGAAAAAAGCAGTCTGAGAGCCACTGTCCTTGCACATGAAAATCCAATTGATCCCATAGAGTTAGATCCATATTTGGTAGACCCGATTCAAGTGGCAATAGCAATGGATCTAGATTCAGAGCTATCATTTTTGGAGTCAGCATCTTAGCCAATTCATTTCAAGAGTCATCAGTTACAGTTGGTCCAGTTATAAAGCCAGAATCCTAGGAGGCGGATTAAGTAGTTGATCTGACCTAATAAGTTGTTGATCAATTTCTAGCAAATGGATACCCAACGTCATGCTTTTTAGTTCAATAGTAATTTACTTTGCACAAATCTATATGCAACAATTTATTTTTTCTTGCAAAAAAACACAGGAACTTTAGAAGAGATTTATCTTCTCGTTCTTCTCTCTAATTTGATAGGCATATCACCAAGTTATTACTTTACTTGCCTGATAATGGGCGTTCTATTTAGAATAATATTTAAGTAGTCTCCAAAATGTGCACAAAAGGGTAGAAGAAAACTAGTCGATATGGCCGAATGTTCATTATTCGACAAACGACTCCTCCTTGCATGAGCCACTTGAGAGATTGATTCAATAATTCTGTCTATGGAGATATCAAATGATCAAACACAATATCTCTAATATTGAAAGATTGATTTCTTATTTAGCATTTATGAAACATTCTAATTACCAAAGCTACCCATCAGCATCAGTTACACCAGCGTTACAACCAACAGCAGTCCCAGTACTATGGATATCATTCCAAAATGAGTATAAAAGAACCTTGCACATATCAGCTATGATTATTTATTTATCCACGTCCCTACTAAAAGTTTGGAAGCTTATGTAAAATAGAAGATAGTTTGATAGCAAGAGTAAAATAGTTCCAAGGCTAAAGGTTAAGGAATATGCTCAAGGGCTAGCGCAAAGGGAAAAGGTATGTAGATAAGGAGATCCAAAGCTCAAAGGGGAAGCAAAACCGTCTCTTATAAGCTTTTCATTTTGACAGGACCAACCTGAACTAGGTGCCTGCTTCCCCACCAGATTTCTTTTTCAGATAGGATGAGGCTTCGTCGGTTTAGATTGGATCGGATTGCGGGACTTTCTATAGGATGTTCTTTTTATACCTGAGATTTCTCATTAAATCTGGGGTTGGGCTTCAGAGAATAGACACTATGTTTATGGAATATTTCTTAGATTTCTTATTTAGCATTTATGAAACATTCTGATTACCAAATCTACAAGAACAACGAACACCAGTCAACAGCATGAAGATATAGGAAA
>LPNX010082429.1:168240-186342 GCA_001517045.1 Pseudotsuga menziesii | reverse complement strand
TCCAGTATGTACCCAACGACGCATGAATTGAAGTGTAGCTTTGTGTGAAGGTTTTACCCTTACTACTTATTATGCACTATGATCACTCGAATTTAATGATGTAGGAAAAAGGTTGTAGCTTCCAGTATGTACCCAACGACGCATGAATTGAAGTGTAGCTTTGTGTGAAGGTTTTACCCTTACTACTTATTATGCACTATGATCACTCGAATTTAATGATGTAGGAAAAAGGTTGTAGCTTCCAGTATGTACCCAACGACGCATGAATTGAAGTGTAGCTTTGTGTGAAGGTTTTACCCTTACTACTTATTATGCACTATGATCACTCGAATTTAATGATGACCATGTACATGTTACATCTGGGGTTAAGTGACGTATAAGTAAACGATGGTACTAAATTACATCGCTACACGTCGTAGCTATATGCAGGAAACATTACATGTCTCGCTTTACCAAATTCAGCTAGGGTACAATTTAATCCTGCATGCACAACCACATGGACAATTGCAAAATCTAGGAGGAAAAATCTAAATATCATGTCAAACCAAGCGGGGAAATTAACAGCACAATGCTTGAAGATATGCAGAATTAAATCGAAAATGCCATGTATGGTTCAAAATGAGTGACATGACTGGATTGTTTGACAGACCGTATGTTTATCGCAATCAGTTCGTCATAGCCACAGCACCGAATTACATTGTCAGGTCATCGATGATAAAGGAAAGGTTGTGATCAAGTATTCCTTGAAACTGGGTAAGCTACAATTCGTCATAGTCACATCACTCAATTACAATGTTGTCAGGTCGTCGCTGATACAGGAAAAAGGAAAGGCCATGATCAACTATTCCTTGAAACTAGGTAAGCTACATCGCTAATTTCTTGTCATATTTACAGTATTTATATGTCATAGCATAGCTAAAGTCCAATTTAATATATCTAGTACTATTTAATATAGAAATCCTCTACATTTCATTGTGTTTGCATATCCCTCACTCCACATTGCCAAGGGTTTTCATCTAGTGTATTACATATGTTTTTTTTCTCATAAAACTTGAAACATGATATGCTTTGACTGGAAAGACATGAACCTTTTATCTGATATACACCAACTTGTCCCACATGGGTGGTGGTGCTAGAAAACTATTAAGATTTCCTCAAATATAAAAGAACATTATCTTAGTTCCCGCTGGAATACAGAGAGCCTTTGAATGATCCTGAGAGTTACTCTTTGCGGCCTGCCAAGAGGCCCCCTTATTCAACATAGTCTCAGTGGCACTATTATATGTCACTATGATCAGTAGTCCATGAGTTTACGATGAACAAGATAAAATAAATCTCGAAGTAAGATAGATCCTGAAACCAATAGGGCTTTGTTTTTGGTCTTAGACTTATGAGGGCAAGGATTTTTGCTAAGTCTTATTACAATGGAAAATATTCTCAATGGTTGTTATAGCTTGAAGCTATGTTTCCACAAACCATAGCTATTAATGGACGTGTCTCCTACCACTTGCAATGGTGTACTGTGAATATCATACATGTGGGCATCTGCAATCTCTGAGGATTGGTGTTACGGTTTGAGCTCCTTCTGCATGATTATATTACTATTTCGTTTGCATAGGAATTTATGGTTACATTTTTATGCTATGAGGGTCTTTACTCGATGCATGCATAGGGATGCAAAGGATAGGAGAGAGAGTGCAACAAGAATGGTGAGATCCCTATAGATTTATCCCATGGTTTTACTTAGCCTCCTACTTATGCATACCGATGACCTCTTCCAACTGGATGATATGTGCCCAATCCGTGTATATCCCTTTGGTGTTGGAATCCCCGTTCTCCCTCCTCATGGGAGATGCCCAAGTTTTACCTGGAATTCAAATCACACAACCAATCTATTCAGGGTGAAGGTCATTCTTGTTCAAATCCAAACCACATATAATGAATGAACCAATTAGAATGGGCATGTGTCGTTCTTTCCCCAAGGAAGACGCCCAGTTTCAGGTATGTTAAATTTCAATCTCATACAACTATCTTTCTATGGGTTTTTCATGTTTATAATTAAAAATAAATCAGATGGGTCGCAACTCTGAGGGAAGATTCCTAAATTTCCTGTGCTGGGTGTTTAAATAAAAACCATGGCATTTGGACATTTTGAAACTTAAGAAGAATTTTTTTCAATTTATATATAAACCCAAGGAAAACTTGTTCAAAAATGTTTCAAGATTTAGTTCACATTGTAGTCATTTGGACTTTTAAAACTTGGGTGTTTTGAGTTGGGTGGATTCTTGAAGAGCGTTAGGGATGTTAAGTATAGAAACATTTCTTGGAAAACAAAATTGAACCTGTTTAAAAGAGAAAACAACTAGAAATTTAACACAGGAAATAATAAGCCACAACCAAGAATCGAACCATAAAGGAAAACACAACCAGAAATTGAACCAGAGTTTGAATGTGACTATCACAATTAAGTTCAATACACAAGTTAGCAAATGGTTCCTTCTGTCTGATTAATTGAATAAAGAACTAAAGGAAAACACAACCAGAAATTGAACCAGAGTTTGAATGTGACTGTCGCAATTAAGCTCGATACACAGGTTAACAAATGGTTTCTTGTGTCTGATTAATTGAATAACGAACTGACCTATTGATGTTCTAATGTCACAGTAAATATTGATGCCACAATGGATCTGAGGAACTTGATCTCCATCTGTGCAAGGTAATATCCCAGACTAGTTCCGGTTTCTCATGCTCGCTACAACAACAATTTCGGTATGACTTTGATTTTCTTCAATGAATGATTAATTTCTGGAAATAGCCCAGCACTTATGCTTTGTCAATGACGGTAGACTTGAGGGATTTGTTATGCTTTGACAATGGCAGTGTACTTGAGGTATCGAGGTGCACCTTAATTCAATATATAATCTGCAGTGTAACAGATATGCAGTCTGTGACAAAAATAGATGCACCGATTTGACTGACTTGAATGCTCTGTACCGATTTGACTGATTTGAATGCGCTGTGCATTGCAGGAGCCAGAATTCAATGCAAGGCATTGGATACTAAGGAAGTGGTCATGGAAATCTAGTCCATCCAACACACGGACTGTGACAAGAAGGAAAAAAATTAAATAAATTATCATTCCCAATAAGCTTGCTTCCGGCCTTGCAATAAGACTTCAATTGCATTAGCCAATCACAAACCAAATAATTGAATATTCAAAATTCAAAAAAATAAAATTTTCATTGTCCAAAGTAAAAGTTAGGTTAAATTGCATATTTAAGTTAGTCAACGCTAAACTAATAGTGATTCAAAGCATATCGAATACATATGTACATGCCTATGGGCAGGTACAATAACACCCCCTTTCTCATACAATCTATAATAAAAAAAATAACACCTATATTAAAAAGATATTCAATCATGTGACCAACGCATTTTAAAAATGTATTCAATCACGTGGCATTAGAGTTGAAATTAACATTGAATATGAAACAAGGTCCATAACTTTCATTGGTCATTGAAATTTGACACTCGAACATTATCCCCCTTCCATTAATGGAATATTGTAATCATACAACTATCTTGACTTTGAATAATGGATGGCGTGAGTGGCCAATATGCTCCTCAATATGACATATAGTGTGCACGTACTTCACTTATTGAGTGGTTAATTTTATTTTATTTTTAACTATGGGCACATTAATTTCGGTATATTTAAGAGCTCGCAAGTTAGATATACCACTAACTTTTGATTTAGCAGGAAAGTGATGAAATTTTTAAGAAGCATCAGTCAAATTGTTATGTGGACGGTCCCTTGTCTTGTGTCTCTATATTAATTTTGTGTTTAGTTAAGTTGTGATCTTACAATTAGATCATTAATATATTATATCAATAACCTAGGTTACTAATTCGTGTACGTAGTACAACTTACTCTTATAGGTAATAAGATTAAGATAACAAGATAAATAAAGACAAGTAGGTCCAAAGCATCAATGTTGGAAGTAGGGAATTTCTCAATCTAAATGGGTTGGCATGAAAAATAATTTGAAGGATAAATGCAATTTGCAACAAAAATCATTGAATCACCAAAGGGTGGCATGGAAGGAGAAGCCAACTATACATTATAAAACATGGATGCATTGGAACACTGATAGTATGAAGCTAATCATCAACCAGAGTCCTTGAAAATGTATAGTAATATATTCTTACACTAGAATAGAGGATGGTTAAATGTATACTACAACCCAAAATTCAATCTGCAAATTTAAGGTCATTCGTTGGAAATGGTGCCATAGAGGATGGTTAAATGTATACTACAACCCAAAATTCAAATCTGCAAGTTTAAGGCCATTCATTGGAACTAAGTAATAGTGCATCCATAAATTTTTCTATACAATCTTAATGAAAGTGACAACAATATCTCGTTGCATCTCGATATCAATTAAAGCAAGCATATAGCATTGACAGGCATCACAAGTATCTCCAATATTGGACAAACATTAGGTTTTTGCGTAATGGTTAGGCAAAGCATTATGAGTTGTATTGTTTTCAAAACATTTAACTCTTACAACATTTGCGGATTCATTAGGTTACATTGACATTTGAAATTATTGGGAGAGGTAGACATACATTGATATTAGATCATCCAATTGCTTTCACAATGTCTTTGCATCAATATAATTCCATCCATTCATTACATTCATGATAAAGGATAAATCATAGTGTTGTCTTTGTAGAGTTTATCTCTTTAGTAAGTTGATTATAGGCCACTAAAGTGCAATGTGATCAAATTGCAACATGGTGAGCTATCCCTAAAAAATCGGCATTTGTCTCATACATTTGTACAAGAGTGGTGTGCTTCTATCAACATACTAAAATTGCATCCAAATATGGTTATAGACTTGTCTGTAATCTGCATGGTGTAGCTTGTCTAACTCTAATTTTTGCATACTCTTTGTAACACAATATTCCCTAGCCTCCATAGTTTCATGTGTGATTTTGATCTCATCCTCAATTTCTATGATTTCATGCGCCAATCATTTCTTTAAATCCATTACTATTTTGTTCAATGCCTCCTATGCATGGTTGTTCTTTCCTAGTGTCTCTAATAAGTGCATATCCATTGTCACAGTCTCACATTCCATAATCTAACACTTCTAAAGAAAACCTCTAATTATATCATATCAATGTTTGATATATCTTCATTCAATCAATGCAAATAATCCAAGGAACCCTATAGTGCAACGTCTTCAAGCTCTTACTAATCAAACACTAATTGTACCACTTCGAAACTTGTTAATGTATCTTGTAATCTATTAAATCTTAAAATAGGAGGAGGAGGATGTGCAAAGGAGTAGCCTTTGGAGTAGCTTTTGGTGGTGTTTGATTATTGTTGGGTTGTACTTCTTGTCATGGAGGCACCGGGTTGAATTGGGAAACATTGATTTAGTAAAGGGAGGAGTGGGATGGTTTGTTTGAGGAAGAGGATCATGTGCAAAGCATGTTCTAGAGAATAATTTTCCCATGTTCCAAAAAAATATGATTAGAGGACAATGACATGTCTTAGTTAATTAAGGTTAGAAGGTTAGTCGAGTCACATGGGATTGGTTGGGAGGGAAACATGAGATCTAGTTGTTAAACCATTGTGCTAATCACAAGACGATGGGTTCTTTGAGTGTTTTCCTCCACCATTGATATTAGAGAAAGAGGATAATGATTTTCAAAAGGTGTATTGGCATGTGTGGATAGCTTGGTATGGGATTGTCTCATACAAGACTAATGAGGAACATCCAAGAGATCTGATGATGAGAGGTCGATCATATTTGCAAGTTGAACATGAATGTTGCACAATGGGGTGATGAAAGGTGATGAAGACATACTTTGATATATCATCATTGATTAGTGTTGAGGCATGAACTATTTTTGTGGTTTCTTCAACTACTCCTTGAAGTGGTGACAATTTCTAGATGAAGAGGATCCTAGAGGAGTTATGTCATGGTTGTGCCACTTCACTTGTGTAGGCATCATAAATTTTAAACATTTTTCCTTCACCTTATTCTTTCCATATTTTACCAAGATATAATTGTCATAGTCACACAAAAAATGGGTTGTCTAGCCATTCTATGAAGAGCGTTATACTAAGTAATTACATGTTTCAAGGAAAAGTTCAGTATCACAAACTATTTGAGGATAGACTTTTCCCTTATTCAATCTGATCGAAAGACATCCTTCGCACACAATGATATTGTTGAAACTCCATTTCAAGCCAATGTTCATGCTTAACAAGACATTACAATGTTTCTTGTGTTCCTAAATAATCATTACTATAGCATTGCATAGGAATGGTTGCATGAAGAATGAATGATCATCTTACCATAGGGATGATATTGATGAATTGTGGTAACAGAGTTGTGCTCTAGATTACACAAGATCTATTTTATATTCAAGTGCTTATGATAAGTTCAAAAAAGGACCAAGAACACCATAAGTTATCACAACACAATAATGTTCACACTACGTCCATATTTCTATGTATTTGATCATATCATTGATATATAGAGGTGTACATGGAATCTATGCCATAAGCAAAAGTTTAAACTTGATGGAAGCATCAACTATCATACTAGCAACCATCACTTCAATTTTGGGGCCTATAAATCTCAAGAAACATGTAGGAAATGCATTACAATTATGGGGTTTTTGGACGTAATGGGATTGAAATTTAGATCAATGTGATTTAATATATCTACACAAGATACATCAACGAAAAGCTATAGAAACAAATCTCATCCAAAATGGACATTTATAATGCCTTGAGTCATAAGCAGGTCAAGCTAACCAACAAAGAGAAAAATGGGTCCTATTGGAACCCAAACGTTCACCATGTGTATTTGGTCTCCAATTATAGAGAAGGTCGGCTGACATGGAATTTATCACAAAGTAGCAATGAACTCATTGGCCTTTTATTTTTTCAAGGCCATTGAATTCAGAAGGATAATTGTTAGGCTTATTCCATCAACAAAATTATTCTTCCTCCATATGATCAAAGGGGCAAAATGAGAATATTGGCATCCAAGCCAATAGTTTTCAAGATTAATGGAATTTGGGATTTTTTCCTTTTTTTCTAAACTTGGTCCCCTGAAGGAACTAAAGATGGATAATTTTGAAATTTTGTGGTTTTTCATGATTCTTTCTTCCTTCCCCTTTAAATATATTTAACTTAACTTTTTTCCCTTTTTCTCCCTTCGAGACTATAAAAGTTTTAATTAATTAGATTTTGAGGTGTAAAGAGCCTAAGGATTTTCCCTCAAATTTTTGGTTTGGTAGATTTGATTTGGAGATCCCATCCTCTGACATTGAAATTATTTGTTTGGGTGTGTATATGAGGTGGCAGAGAACTCAACCTCTACCCTCATAAATTGTTATGTTGGTTTAATATGAGTAATTTGGAACCCATCCTCCACCCAAAAATTTGTTGTCCTAAGTTGGTATCATATGGAGATCATCCCACTCACCCAAAGTCTTTTGGTATCCCTTGACTAAGACAAACAGTAGACATTAGAGAAAATTTGGGGTATAAAATGGGCCTCATAAAAATGTGTGCCATGGATGAGTTGGATTTCTCAAACCAATAGAATTTCAATAAATTTCGTCAATGATTATTGTTGAGTTGGAAATATAGAAGTCAATGATGATTAAGTGTCATATTTTTATTTGGAAATAGCTAACTCCATAAAATCCTCACCTTGGTTAAGATCGTGAAGATTTCATCTTGAAATATGATAAATATACTTGAAATAATAAATATAGATTATTTTATATTATCACTACTTCCAAGTCCTTAAAAATATAAATCTCACATTAATCAAAATGCTAGTTGAGTAATTTTGAAATAATAAAAGCATTTATATAATTAATCTTTTAGAAAGGACTCCCTATGACAGGTGCAAATATCCTATATCCACGTGATGTGATCATGTATAGAAATATAAGTTGGTGGAGGGGCAAACCATGTAGGCCAACATGTGTCCATCCCAAAGGTTTTAGGAACATGAGCCTCCCTCTTGTCATCATGGTTTGTTATGTCATCCCGTATAAGTGATCTAGGGTTCTCATGTCCAACAATATGATTGTATGTGCTTCCTACATGCGAGTATCCATTGTTGGATTTATATTATTACTAAGAGGGGAGGGTGAATCATTAATTGCACATATGTGTATATTATTTCACTTAAACAGATTTTCACAAATTAAAACTTTTTAGATGCAACAGTAACAAATACACCAATGAAAAAATATCTAAGAATAATTGTATATCTATAAATATATAAGAATGATTACATCAGTGGGAGAATGAAATTTCCAAACATGAGCACCCACTCTTTTCAGGTGTTGAATTGATATCAAGTACAATATGTTGGTTGCTGGCACTATTCTACAATGACTTCAATCTACGCAAGCACCTACTCACAAACTTCAGGCACCAATCTGAATAGATATATGTCTCACTGCACAAACTATGACTTGTGGTAATCAAGCTCTCACCTATGGATAATTTCGATCTCCAATTGTGGAAGCACCAACCTTCGAATTATATTCTCTAGCACCAACTGGAAGGAGGATCCACACCATTTATTATATTTACCAACTTCAACTAGAACTGAGACTCCAAACCCCTAATTATATTTACCAGTTGCAATTGGAAGGAGGCTCCAACCCCCTAGGTTTCGTCTATTTCGACAGAAAGGATGCTACAACACCCTGATTATATTTCCCAGCACCAATTGGAAGGAGGCTACAACCCCCTATTCCTTTCCCCATCCAACCTCCCTGATATGAAATAAATATGTAATGAATAATTTCAATTACAATATACCTTATCTTCGATGAAAGACTTCACAATCCGCAACTGCTGTAAAAATTTTATCTTCATTTGAACAGTCAATTGCCAAAACTAGGATGTGTGAAAATTACTGTGATCTGCATCTCTTCTGTGGTTCTGCGATCTGTGCGTCTTCTCTAAACAAATTAGTTTCTAACTTAGTCTCTTTTGTTTTTCTACATTCTGTGTCTTTCACTAAGTAAGAACACCGCACCTCCAAAATATGGGTATCCTTCTATATTGTGCACTCTTTGTTGTTCATAACTAGTTTATTTGCATGCTTTAGCTTCGTTGTGTAAAATATATTTTTGTGATAAACGAGCCATTTATACCCCAAATAATTTTGAAGCTTGTCTAACTAGATTATATCAAATCTTCATCTTTCAATCTTACTTCACCACATCCGTCTCTTTCCTATTTATAGTCTTCTTTATCTCAAGAGATGTGTCCACTTAGTCAAGTTCCTCATCCTTGACAATGCCCCCACTTGTTTGTGTCTTCTCCAAGCCAAGATCTTCATTGGCATGCTACTTATCACAATTCATATTGTGGTGTTTAGCACACATATGCCAACTTCCTTGTGGTTCTTTTACACATAGGTTCATGACTCATATTTTTCTCCACAAGTCTTTGTACTGCATACCATTTTCTTTGTGGGATTATTACACACACATTTATATTTCGTGTTCTTTACTCATAAGTCTCACAAATGGTATTTGTGCATATCTATTATTTTCAATGTTATTCTTTATGGAGTTTTATATGTGCACTGGTGACCGCTGTCATAGTGGGATATTTGGTCTCATGGGACTTCCACATTCTTCCATATGCATGCATTTCTTCAAGATGGAGTTGTGTGACGAAGTATATTGCAACGTGTTTAACAATATCCTTAACAATCCTCTTTGACAGCTCATTTTCAATAGCTTAGACATCAATTCAATGCCTTTGACATCTCAATACCTTTGGCATTTGATCCTTTGACTTCAATGACAATACATGTTCATCATTCTCCCCCTTTGTCATCGATGTCTACACCACTTTGAATGATATCACCTATCACAAAATCCCCCTGAAGGTGAGCTCTACTTCTGTGTGTCAAATGCTCCCTTTGTGGTCATGTTCTTGCTTCTTTTATACAGATTTTCCTTCTGAATTCCTTCATTTTCTCATTCTCCCCCTGTCATTGGGATTTATTTTTCTATACCCCTTCGATATCAATGGCAAAGGGACTCTCTTCTTTGTTGACTCCCCCTATATTTTTGTTCATTTCTTCATGTTGGTCTCGCTTCTGGTATTCTAGGTCACAGAAAACCAAACTCTATGTTAGATACATGGAGCTAACTCATACTATGTCATCGTAGATGTCTATGTCTTATCTAATGTATCCTGTGAGTGATATTAACTTAGTTTTCGGACATGAGGGTCTTTTATGAATGTCAATAAATTAACTTGTTTTCACACATATTTCCAACCATATACATGCATGGTAGAAGATTATATGCCCGATACCTTGTCCATGTGTTATATTCGTACTAGAAATTCTATTCCTACATCATTTTTCCAAATCACCTTTTGTCATTTATTGACTCATGCATTAAATTTGACATCGTCGTGATCTCCCTTGTATTGCACAGCTCATGAATTCATCAACTTCGAAGTCCCTTCAATATATGTATGAGTGTGTGAGAAATTATCTCCCAATTCTATAAGTTGCAGTGTATTCACTTGGTTCACCACCTTGGTTCATTCATCGTCGAGCTTGCTATGGCGTTTGATTCTTGATTTTTAATTCTTCATATCCCATTCACCGTCATGTCTTTCTTCTAGATATTACACAATTCCGTTGACAACCTTCATTTGGTGGTTAAATCATAGAAGAAGTGTTTACATCTTCTAGATATTTATGAGATACATTCTTCACCCATGTCTTCTGGTGTGCAATTGACCTATGCTTCTATGGCAGGTTTTCTTCCACAAACTTGTGCCAAATAGGTCTGTTTCGTTGTCCTGATTTCATGAAACAATGTGATGCCTTGTGCACATATTCATCACACACATAGCATATTATGGTATGTTAGCATTTCACTATGTGTCCAATAAAGTTACATCTCCAACATTTTACAGAACTGAATATAATTTTATACCAGAAGAAATTAGCATACTTGGGTTTCTTAGATGTTCTATTTTCTATGAAATGTAATTTGTTGGTCAAAACCAATAACTCCTTTGTCGCACACATCATTACTTGCCTTTGTTTATCCAATTCATGTCTTATTCTTTGGAGACCTTTGGAATCTCAAGTTTTCATCTAGGATTGTCTAGTTGTTGTTAAACTTGATTTGAGTGTCAGTGTCAATGCATGCCTTAGTTTTTCCTTGTATTGTGCAATCTGTCTCAGCCTTCAAACGTGAAATTTCTGAATCTTTTAGCACAATTTGTTCTTGCAGTAGCTCATTTAATGATTCTGACTCCTTCTAGGATTTTTCAAGTGCACACTTGTGTTCTTCAAGTTCCTTTATTCTTTTCTTTGAGCAGAACAATTCCTTTTCACCAACCTTCATTTGCTTCTCCAATATTGCTTCATGCATTCCTTAATTTGTTTGACCTGTTCTTTTTCCTTTTACAGTTGTTCATTTACCACCTTATTGCCTTTTATCACTTTCTTCAAATATTCCAATGTGCTAATCAATTCACCTTCCTAGTCAACTTCAATAGTGTCCTCACCTTCATATTTTTAATTTTATTCAATCCTACTGAACTTTTCTCTTGACTCAGATATCGAAAATGGTAGGGTGAATCCATCATAGGAATTTTTATTTTCTATAGTCTTCTCAATTTTGAATGATTCTTTTGTGTTTCTTGGTTTTTTTCTTTTCTTCTGACTTTGGAGAAGGCAAGTGAACTCCATTTTAGGTCCATTTCTTTGACGGTTTTGATGTATCGGTTGGAGATCCTTTAACTAGGGAATTTTATCCTATTCGGTTTTGATCTTGGATCACTACCATGAACAATACGTCCCTTGGATTGTCACTATTACCTTCTTCCTTTGAAATATTATTCTCCTCAGTGTTCAAACTTTTATTTTGCCTTTAAAAATGATTTATGTCTATAGCTCTATTTTGTTGACGCTTACTTCTTTGTTCTTGATAATATGATTCTTCTTCACTTTCACTATATTTGTTTTCTTCATATGTACATTTTGAAGTGAAATGCGCAATCCTTCCACATTTAAAGCACTTAAAGGGTAGATTTCCTTTGTACTTCCCTTGACCTCTCTTCAATTTTCTCATGAAGTTAGCCTCTTCTTCATCAAACATGTCAGTTATGTTCTTGCACTCATTCTTGATGAATTTTGGATTTGTAGTAGCTTTAAAAGAGACTTCCTTCCTGGTGACATTCTTAGGTTCTTCCTTCATCTCATACACAATGAGAATTCCATACAGTTCATCATTTGTCAGGTTGTCTAGGTTAGATCTACCTTCTAAGACTGACACCTTTTAATTGAATAGTGCAGGAAGGGTTTTCGTGATTTTTTGTACAACTGGCCTTTCTTCAATTGTTGCTCCAATTTTAAATATAGAATTTACTATCTCATCCACTCTGAGAAAGTATGTGGCAACGTCTTCCTCCTCCTTCATCTTGAGCATTTCAATCTGTGCAGAGAAGGTTCACAATTTGTCCTTCTTGACTTATTCATCACTTTCATAAATACTATTTAACTTGTCCCATATTTCTTTCATTGTAGCACATTGCATCACTTTGGTAAATTCAGTATCAACTAACCCACATAGTATTGCATTCTTTTCTTGTGCATTCCATTCATATTGTCTTTTGTTTTCAAGGTCTACCAGCATTGTTCTAGAAGTTGTGTGCTCATGAGTTTCTTATGTTTCATTTTTTGTTGATTTTTGAAACTTGTATCCATACTATATTTATTTCTAAACATCCATAGCGAGCGACTACAAATAAAATCCCATTTGTATCTTATATAAATCATAATTGGAGCCATCAAATCTCAGAGCACGGTTGGTAGACATACCTTCTTGTTTGTCCATATCTGCGCTGGATCTTTCTTCCATATGTTAATCTATTATTGAAGACACCCACTCTGATACCAATTGTTGGATTTATCTGATTATTGAGAGGGGGGGTGAATCAATAATTGCGCATATACATATATTATTTCATAGAAACATATTTTCACAAATTAAAACTTTCCAGCAGCAACAATAACAATTACAACAACACACAAATATATGCGAATAATTGTATATCTATAAATAAATAAGAATGATTACATCAGCGGGAGAATGCAATTTTCAAACATGATCACGCACACATTTCAAGTGTTTACCCAATCCTCAAGTACAATATGTTGTTTGTTGGCACCGACCTGTAATGACTTAAATATGCACGAGAATTGACTCACAAACCTCAGGCACTGACCTAAAAAAATATATGTCTGACTATGAAAACTATGACTTGTGGAAATAAAACTTTGAGTTGTGGATAACTGCGATCTTTGATTGTGGAAGCAACAACTGGAAGGAGACTCCAACCCCCTGATTATATTTACCAGCTTCAACTGGAACTGAGGCTCCAACCCTCTAATTATATTTAAAAGATGAAACTGGAAGGAGGCTCCAACCCCCTAGGTTTTTTCTTCCCCGACAGAAAGGATGCTACAACACCCTGATGATATTTTCTAGAACCAACTGGATAGAGGCTACAACCCCCTATTCCTTTCCCTGTTCAACCTCCCTAATATGAAATAAGTATGTAATGAATAACTAAAATGACAAGATACCTTATCTTCTATGAAAGTCTTCACAATCCACAATTGTTGTAACTATTTTATCTGTGTTTGAATATCTATATCTAAATAGTCAGTTTCCAAAACTATGATGTGAAAAAATGATTGCAATATGTGTCTCTTATGTGGTTCTACGATCTGCATCTTTACACTGAACAAAGTTCCTAATTCAATCACTTATTGTGTTCTACAGTCTGCGTCTTTCACCGAGTAATAACATTGCACATCCAGAATACGGGTATCCTTCTATATGGCGCACTCTTTGTTGTTAATCATTGGTTGATTTGCGCACTTCGGCTTCACTATGTAAAAACTCTTTTTGCGATCAACAAGCCATTGATACCCCAAAGAATTCCAAAACTTGTCTAACCAGATTATATCAAATTTTCATCTTTCAAGCTTACTTCACCACATTTGTATATTTCTTATTTATAGTCTTCTTTATCTCAAGAGATGTGTCCACTTAGTGAAGTTCCCCATCCTTTGACAATCCCCTCACTTGTTTGTGTCTCCTCTAATTCAAGATCTGTATTGGCGTGTTGATTATCCCAATTCATCTTTGTGGTGTTTGGTGCACATATGCCAACTTTCTTATGGATCTTTTGAACATAGGTTCATGACTCATATTTTTCTTCACAAGTATTTGTACCATATACCATTTTCTTTGTGGGAATATTATACACAAGTTTATGTTTCGAGTTCTTTACTCATAAGTCTCATAAATAGTATTTGGGCAAATCTGACATTTTCAATGTTCTTCTTTATGGATTATTATTTGCGCATTTGTGACCACTTTCATAGTGGGATATTTGGTCTCATGGTATTTTCACATTCTTTCATATGTATTTCTTCAAGCTAGCAATGTTTGAGGAAGTCTATTACAACTTGTTCAATAATATCCTTCAAAATCATCTTTGATTGTCCATGTTCGATACCTTAAGACATCAATTCAATGTCTTTGACATTGGTTCAATACCTTTGACATTTGATCCTTTGAAATCAATGACAATACATGTTCAACATCCATGGAAAATAACTCTCGTCTAGGCCATCTCTCCACAGATGAAAACATCATGATGTAGTTTCTAATTGGAAAGTGTCATTGTATGCACCTTCACAGATATGGTTTGGATAATTTCTTCAGAGGAATAACTTCATGGTATTGTTTTCATTTGGTGGCTCTACTATTTAACCCCCCCCATTCACAATGCACACTTCTCGGTCTAGTACTTTATCGATTCGCCTTGTCTACAATGGTGTATACCAAGGTGAATCAGAAAAAGACTGCCATCATCCCATGGAAGACACATATTCCTCGAGCCATAAAGGGCATGGAGAATTCCTAGGGTTACTTTGAACTACAGGTGAAGCCAATAACGAGAGAGTGCATCTCCACGATGGAAAATTGACTTCACAGCAGGAGAAAAAAGTCGACTTAAGAGAAATTAGTGGAAGAATTGGGAGGCATGGTAGAGGACTTGCAATCCACTAGGACCTAGGAAACTCATTATACTCTAACTCTAGGCATGTTTTGGAACATGAAGGCCTTGTTCTGTCTAGCACTAAAATATTTTGTGGAAGGACATTTTCAGGAAGACCCCAATGACATTCCTTTGGCAGGTCGGATTGCTAACCTGGTGGAGGGGATTCAGAGGATGGCTCACAACCAGTTAGTAGATGATGAAATAATTAATGTCAATATCAATGCTTTGTCAAGATAATTGACTAGAAATACATTTAATAGCGCCCACAATGAGCACCTTGGCCTTGCAGTTGATCTTCCCTTGCTTGTGTTAAGCCCTAAATATTGGGCATGTTTCCCCATGTAGAGTGATGTATTACCCCATAGATTGTTGTATATTACATATTATTGATGTTGGTTTGGATATTTTAGTGGTTCTATTATTTGTTATTGTGCATATTTGTCTCTTATATATAGGAAGGACATATTTTAATTTTAGTGATCATTATATCTTGTCTTGTCTTATGTACTCAGTACATTGTGTAGGGAGGTTCCTCCCTCGAAGATGATTGATATTCATATCTATTGTTCACTATTGAGTGGATTACTTTATTTTGGTTTATTTCTACTATCTTTATGCTATTTATGGGATTTGGTTGCATATCATTTGGTATCAGAGCTCTTTCCTCGATACTGGTTTCTTCAAAACTCGTGACCTTGGAATTTTCTCTATGATTTTTTTCTACAAATATTAAGAGATCTAAACTTGGAACCCCATTCCAAAAAATGCCTAAGAATATGTGGTAAAAAATTCAGATCTTGATTCATTACAAGATCAGATTTATAGCTTCAAGAAGTTAGGGTTTATGGTTATCCCAAAAGTTATTCTCAAACATGTGTTCTAGGGAAAATAGTTATATATGTAGAATCTGATATGAAAATTAAGTGAGACATATTTCTTCATAAATAAGATGGACCAGAGTATCTGTGTTAGTAGTTTCAAACTCAGAGTCCATATATTGGACATGTGGAAGACCGTACAAGTTCAATCTTATCGATAAACCAAAAATACAAAGAGTATGGAGATTTGCAATAATGTTTTACTGGAGCATCCAAATTAGGTCATATAAGTTGCACCAGAAAGAATACATACCAGAGTACCCATGATCATGTTTTCATCCTCATATCTGAAATATTGGACACGTGGAATACCATACAAGTTTGCTTTCCTGAAAGGAAAAAAAATAAGAATTGTTGGTACATTTGCAATAAATTTCTACTCAAGAATCAAATTGTGTAAATTGAACCAGGTGATAGATTAATTTTACTCACAACAATTAATAATTGATCATGCAAAATCACTCACAAAGAGACTGAAAATTGGAGCTGAACACTAAACTGTATTAAATCAGTGTACAATAGCCAACCCTGTAATAACATAGGTTGCTGAATAAATAACATACATCAGGGATTCGAATGCATGAGGAGCAATTCAAATCTAGCATAAAGCAGGCTTACTAAAAATAAGCAAATCCCCCATAGGTGTAAAACGTTGATCCCAAATCTGTCATGGAGCTCACGAATTGGAAAAAAGGCTTAGGCAAGCTAAAGAGTGGTGGAATGGAAGCTCATACATGCTTTTGCATGAAGAAAAGAGAGGAGGATGTGTAGGAGAAAAAACTAGTCAACCTCACCTAGTCTAGCTTTTCTATTTGCCTTAAAACACTGAAAAAGCAGGGAATAAAGCAGAAAAAGCAGAAGGGCGCCTAGGAGGCCAGGAATAAAGCAGATTTGATTCCTTGGGCTTTCCCATGCACTACATGAGTCAAATGAGGCAAGTTTGACCACTATGGATAGGTAAAAGACAACTTGCACAAGGTAGGACACATGAACTAGGCTAATAAGACATAAATAATTAAATTAATGTCTAAATGGGTAAACTATGGGTTGATTATTCTAACACCCCCCCTTAATCCTAACTTATGAGTAATATATCAGAAAATTATAGGTCCTAGCAACAAGGCTTAGTCACCCTTTACATACTGCATGTCCATTTAAACAAGGAAAGAGGCAAAACCAACTTGGGAAAATCCTCCCTTAAACATGGACTGTAAAACAAAATTGTAGAATCTTGTCTCCACTCATGCTTTTACAGCATGATCAGCAATCCCCAGCAGTGATTTGAGATTTCTGAAGGTCTTCTCACAAAATTCTTTGGTGAAGATATCAGCTACGTGTTCTAAACATGAACAGAAGAGTAGGTGAATGGTGCCATCATGCACAAGTTCTCTGATGTAGTGCATATGGATCTCAATGTGTCTGGTTCTCTGCTTCTGAACTGGATCCTTGCATATTCAAATGGTACTCTGGTTATCACAGTAGATGGTGGTTGAGTACTCTGGTTCGAAGCCACACTCTCCAAGTAAACCCTGCAACCATAAACATTGAGTTGTTGCATTAACAACTCCTCTGTACTCTGCTTCTGTAGATGAGAGTGCAATGGCACTCTGTTTCTTGCTTGACCAGCCGATTGGCCCTTCTGCAAGCATGAAAACATATCCTGAAGTGGACTTTCTGTCTGTGCTATCACCTGCCCAATCATTGTCAGTAAATCCAATCAACTCAAGATCAGATTTTGCTTTATAGAAGATCCCATGTGTCCTTGTTCCCTGAACAAAGTTAAGGATCCTTTTGGCTGCTTTCCAATGGATCTCTTGAGGCTGATCCATGAATCTAGAAGCCACACTTATTTCATAACAAAGATCAGGTCTAGTATGTGTCAGATACAACAAACATCCAATCAATTTCCTATACAGTGTATTGTTTACCATCGGTGAAGAATCAGCTTCTTCCAGCTTCACTCCTGAAAGGAAAGGAGTTTTGCTTGCTTTGCAATCCTTCATTTTGAATTTGTTCAGTAAGTCCAAGGCATATTTTTACTGG
>LPNX010082429.1:74087-168127 GCA_001517045.1 Pseudotsuga menziesii | reverse complement strand
TATAGACCCACTTACACTGTACTAGTTTTCTCCCTGGGGGAAGATCCACTAGCTCCCATGTGTTGCTCTTATGGAGTGAGTTGAACTCCTCCTTCATGGTTGTTTGCCATCTTGGATCTCCTTCTGCTTCTTCATATGTTTGAGGATTAGAATCCACCATCAAATAGCATTTTTCAGCAAACATAGGATCCTTCATGCACAGACCATTCTCAAATTGAGATCTAGTCCTCCTTGGGTCATTGGGATCCCCAGCTAGCTCACCTGCTGCATGTAGTGTCTTGGCTGCCCATTTTGGCCTTGTAGGGATGTTAGGGTATGCAATAAACTCATCTCCATCAGACAAATCAGAATCAGCATGTTCAACAAACTCTTTACTTACTTCTTGAGGTTCAGGTGGTGAAGAGGCTTCACCAACTTCCACTGCTGCAAGGGGTTCTTCTTCAAAATGAACACACCTTTCAATGAAGGATTTGTTTGTGCTCAAATTTATCAGCTTGTACCCTTTTTAATCTTCATAGTATCCAACAAAAAGACACTCTTGGCTTTGGGGCTACAAAGCCTTCCTCTTCTCTGTCGGGATTCTAGCCCAAGCCTTTGAGCCAAAAATCCTGAAATGGGTCACATCTGGCTTGTGCCCACTCCATGCTTCGAAGGGAGTCATGCCATCAAGCTGTTTGTGAGGCACCCTATTCTGAATATAGGCTGCACAGTTGATAGCTTCGGCCCAGTACTTTGGTGGAAAAGTTTTGGCCTCCATCATGCATGTTGCCATCTCCTTCAGTGATCTGTTCTTCCTCTCAGCAACACCATTTTGTTGTGGTGTGTAAGGGATAGAATGTTGCATTTTAATACCTACATATACACAATAATTAATAAACTTAGACTTGACATACTCACCACCATTGTCAGATCTGAGGGCCTTGAGTTTCCTTCCAGACTGGTTTTCAACCAAAGCCTTAAAGACTTTGAATAGGCCAAAAACTTCAGACTTGTGTTTCAGGAAGTGAACCCAGCAATACCTGGAAAAGTCATCAATGAAATTCAATGCATATTTGGCCTAACTCATGGACATATGAGGGAATGGGCCAGCAACATCACTGTGGATCAGCTCGAGGGGTGCAGAGGTTCTCTCATGACTAGCTCTCTCAAATTTGTGCTCTGGGTGTTTTCCTAGGATACAGCCTTGTCAAACTCCTTTGGAAAATTTTATCTTGGGAAAACCTATGACCATCTCTTTTTCACTAAGATCTGATAGATATTTGTAGTTTAGGTGGCCAAATATTTCATGCCAAATCTTGATGGCTTCATTAGCATGAATGAGAAGAGCAGAGGGGTTTGAGTAAGGTAGGAAGTGTGAGAACATGTATACCTTTTGAGCATGATTTGCAACTCCTTTTGCAATGACTCTACCACTTGAGATCTCTGTAATCTCAACTTCATCGGGGGAAAATATGACCTTCTTCGGAGACCCAGTGTGGGTCATCTGGTACACTGACAGGAGGTCGGAGACGAGACAAGGCACATACAGCACATTGCTGAACTTACCATGATCAAGATCTATCCTTCCTTTGCCATTACTTTCAGTGAGAGAGTCATCTCCCAGTATAATAGATGGTCCTTTCAACATATCCAGTGAGGAGAAGGCCTCCTTAGTCGAAACCATGTGTCTTGAAGCTCCAGAATCAATGATAAAACTGGGTGAGCTTGATGTGCCAGCAACTAGAGCATGAACTCTCTCTCTGTCATCTGAACTTGATCCTCCTTCTCTCTTCTTTGAGCTTTCTGGAAGGGAGATGCCATTCTTCTCCAAGAGTTGGGTTAGCATGTCTATCTGCTTTTTCATACAAGAGCTTTCAGAATGATTGCCCTTATTGCAGTATGCGCACTTGTTCATTTCAACTTTGTTTTTCCTCTTCTGGTTATTCTTCTTGGGACCTTGTTGATCCTCCTGAGACTGTTTCTTGTCTCTCTTTTGCTTAGGTGGCTTTTTAGCTTTATTTTTGCTTTTTGAATCCACCCTCGAATCTCCAGCAATCAAAGCTTGATCTTTGGATGGTTTGATGGTGCCCATCATCACCAGCTTGTCATGTTCTTGTGTGAGAGATTCCATGAAATCTGCAAGGCTAGGCATATTCTAGGTTCGAGCTGTCAGTTTTGTGGCATAGAAGGTCGAAACAAACACTGAATAAAAAGGGCCCAACTTCAAGAGGATGGCCAGTACGAGCTGATCATATTTCTTTTCGATACCACACTGTTTCAGCTACAAAACTAGTGCTTTGAACTTGGAGAAATATAGTTGCAGGGATTCAAAGCTCGTTGGACTCAGAGAAATAAGCTCATTTTTTATTTGATGTCCCCTCATCTCATCTGTCTTTCCAAAAAGATCAGCAAGCTTCTCCCATACTTCATTCGGTGATGTCAATCCATCGATATGGAAAAGGAGGTCTCTGGAAATACTCAGACACAGGAGGCCATAAGCCTCATCCCTCCTGTTGTGCCATTTTATCTTCTCTGTAGCTGCATTGGGCTCTGCTTATGTTTCCATAGTCACCCTGTAGAGGCCTTTCGCTCTCAACAGTATCTCCATCTCTGCTTTCCATTCAAAGAAATTGAAGGGAGTCAAGATAGTTTTCTATGATTGATCCATAGCTTAGAAAATATGTCCCTGCTGTCAGTAGAAGGCTCCCAGTCACTGATGTCGAACCTGCAAAACAATTTTTGAAGGAGAGAAACAACCTACAATGACTCTGATACCATGTGTAAATTGAACCAGGTGATAGATTAATTTTACTCACAACAATTAACAATTGATCATGCAAAATCACTCACAAAGAGAATGAAAATTGGAGCTGAACACTAAACTGTATTAAATCAGTGTACAATAGCCAACCCTATAATAACATAGGTTTCTGAATAAATAACATACATCAGGGATTCGAATGCATGAGGATCAATTCGAATCTAGCATAAAGCAGGCTTACTAAAAATAAGCAAATCCCCCATAGGTGTAAAAAGCTGATCCCAAATCTGTCATGGAGCTCACAAATTGGAAAAAAGGATTAGGCAAGCTAAAGAGTGGTGGAATGGCAGCTCATACATGCTTTTGCATGGAGGAAAGAGATGAGGATGTGTAGGACAAAAAACTAGTCAACCTCACCTAGTCTAGCTTTTCTATTTGCCTTAAAACACTGAAAAAGTAGGGAATAAAGCAGAAAAAGCAGAAGGGCACCTAGGAGGCCAGGAATAAAGTATATTTGATTCCTTGGGCTTTCCCATGCGCTACATGAGTCAAATGAGGCAAGTTTGACCACTATGGATAGGTAAAAGACAACTTGCACAAGGTGGGACACATGAACTAGGCTAATAAGACATAAATAATTAAATTAATGTCTAAATGGGTAAAATATGGGTTGATTATTCTAACACAAATTAGGTAACACCTATGGCATCAGAAAGATGAAAAATTAGTGTACCATGTGCCATATTTTCAGACCCAAAGAGGTAAAAATTCAAATTTTACCTTAGTTACAAGTCGGTCATAAAACAATATTCCAAAAATAATTGGAGTAAGAAGTTTGAGTCCTCAAAAGTTGGTGATTCACTATAATATCGTGGATTGAACTCATGCCCAAAGCACTACTTTATTATTGGTTTATCCAGCAATACTGAGAGGGGGGGTGAATAAGTATTTCCTTCTTTTCACTTTAGTAAAACAATTAGTATAAGATAAACAATGAATCAAACAAGTTAGGACATAGAATTTTATCGTGCAAACCTCAAAGAGAAAACCACAAAATCAAACTCAATAATAAGATTATTTTTACAAAATTATTTTTTCGCTAATATAGAAAGGATGCACCAACACCATGTTTCTGCCTGTTCCAACAGACAAGGATGCACCAACACCCTGGATTTTTCTACTTGCACCAACAGACAAGGATGCTACAACACCCATGTACTCCATCCACTACTATAATGAAGCTAAAACCTCCCTGCAGGATTGCATCCTGCCCTAGCACCACCCTACCTCCCTAATTTGTTTTTTTCTTCAATTTTGTTACAAATTATTCTTCGCTTCATTGGTCTTTGTCTTCTCTTGTTGTTACATTGATCTGGATTGCTGAGACGTCTTTCTTCCACTTCGAACTTATCTTTAAATACTTCTTTCATCATGTCTTTGAACCATTGTGTATTTTCATCGTTGTATCCCTTCATTAAAACCTTTTCACCAATGCATCTCTTCATTATGGAAACATGCATTTTCATGAACTAGTGCAAAACATTCTAAAACCCTATTTTGGCAGACCTATAACTTTGTAATCAAGCACATTTTAGGAGAAATAAGACCATGGTCAGATGCACACATCAATAAGATACATCCTGATGATCTTATATTATTTTTATCAGTTTCCTACAAAATATAATTTTTATCGGTATCCTACAAAAAAGGGTGGACATTTTACTGAGGCCACTTAGGCAGATTTACCATAACTAAAGCAGTGCAAATCATGCCAGAAATCACTTTTGGAAGACTAATAACATCATCTTCAGAGACTATCTTGAGAAACCAATCATATGGTTAGATGCAAAAGGCAACAATATATATGTCTATATCCTCATAATCATTTAAATCATCGAATACATAAGATGGCAAGTATTTTACAGAGGCCCCTTAGGCAGATTAAGAAGAATTTATACTTAATCAATTTTTCGGAGTTTCAGCAAGAGTTTCAGCAGGTTGCCATACTTTTACATAATGGTGTCAAATTGTAGCAATTACTTCATGAGAGGACTAGAACATGATCATATGACTTTAAAACCTCATCACACATGCCACATGCCATGTCATCACTTCCTTTGTTATTCCTTTGTCATTAATGAACTCTAATTTTCCTATACTTCTTCAATTTTCAAAGTTTCAACAAGAATTTCAACAAGTTGCCATATTTTTACAGACTGATGTCAAATTGTAAAAATGACATTATGGGAGCACTAGAATATCATTATATGAATTTGCAACCTCATCACACATCTCACATCATCATACATGTCATGTCATTTCCTTTGTCATTAATTAACTCCTTTGACATCAATGGCAAACATACTCAACATTATCCCCCTTTGGCATTGATGGAAACAACTCCTCAATTTTATCCCCCTTTGACATTAATGACAAAGGTCTCCTTTTGACATCTCCCCCTATCAACATGTATCCCCCTGGCATAATGCTTTTTTTTTATATCTATTGTAAGGATATTACTCTCAACTTTTGTCTAAGATGCTCAAATGCTTCTTTAGGTAGTGGCTTAGTGAATATATGAGCTATATGTTCCCTTGTATCAACATATTCCAGTTTCACCACCTTCTATGATACTTGATCCCTCAAAAAGTGATAATTTATAGGGATGTGATTTTTCTTGGAGTGCTTAACAAGGTTTTTTGATATGTTTATGGAACTGGTATTGTCACAATTTATCACTATTAGATGCTCATACTTTATAAATAAGTATTCCAATGTATGTTTCATCCAAATGACTTGAGTGCAACATGATGCAGTAGCAATGTATTCAGCTTCTGTTGTAGATAGTGAAATGGAGGATTGTTTCTTGCTTGGGCATTATACCAAATAGTCTCCTAAGTAGAATGTTGATCCATTGGTACTCTTTTCATCAACACTTCTTGCCCAATCTACATCAGTGAATGCTTTTAAAGTGAAGTCTTGACCTCTTGGGTACCATAACCATACTCTATAGTACCTTTCAAATATCTGAGAATTCTTTTCATTGTTGTTGCATTTGTTTCTTTGGGAGCTTATTGTAATTTGGCAACCAATCCTACAACTTGCATCACATTTGGTCTTGTAGTTGTCACATATAGCAGGATTCCTATCATAGATCTATACATGGTATGATCTACTTCCAAAGACTCATCATCCTTTCTTAACTTACAACTAGTGACCATAGGAGTACTAACGAGCTTGGAGTCTTCCATCTTAAACTTCTTAAGAATGCCTTTAATGTACTTCGTTTAAGAAAAGAAGATCCCTTTGTCTAATTGAGAAACTTGTAATCCCAAGAAGAATGTTAATTCACCCAACAAAGACATTTCAAATTCTTTCTTCATATATGAGGAAAAGTTTACACTCATGATTTGTAGATCATTTCCAAATATGATATCATCTACATAGACAACAACAATGATCATATTCTTATTTTCAAACCTTATATAGAGATTACTGTTAGTGGCGACTCTTCTATATCCTTGGTTCTTGATCCGGAATCGAAACATCGACATTCAAAAATGGCTACCGCAGATTATCCAGAAAAATTTTCCATTAATCTACCTCACTGCAGAAACTTACGAACTGTAGTTGTGAAGTCTTGATAACCATGCCCTTGGAGCTTGTTTGAGGCCATAGAGTGACTTTTTTAGTTTGCAAACATTGTTGTTCATTGTTACCAATGTCAATGGTTGACATTGTTAATGCCAATCCTTGGTATTTATGGATAGTCAATGCCCATGCCATCTTGAAAGGGATTCTAACTGTCGTTCTTTTTAATTGGACTCATAAGTGCATCAGCATAAATCTTTGTGTCGTATCCTAATCCAGTTTTTTCACTTGATGGTATTTGACTATTTAGGATGTCATGTAGATTCTTTGAGTTATTCTCAAACTTTGATTTAATATGTTCTTCATCAAGCTTCTTTCTAAGTAGAGTGATTTCTTCTTCAAGTCTTTCAAAGTCTTGTATTCTCTTATAGATCTGTAATTATAGGTCTTCTTCAATCTTCTTGGCCAATTGAAGTTGGGTCTTCAAATTAGCAATGATTTCATTTGACTCGTTGTTCTCCATTCTTGTCTTTCTCAATTCTTCAAGAGCACTTATGGGTTTAGCTTTTAGGTCCACCTCTTCTTCCACATCTGATTCATCATCTCGAGTCTCCATACCCATGAATAGAATTTTGGCTTCCTCATCTTCACCATCTTCCATGGTGTAAAGGATATTCTTCTTTTCATTAACCTTCTTGTTTCCTGCTTTGCTCTTCTTGAAATTATTAGAGGTTTCTCTATCATCACTATCATCCATTTTAGGATAGGGACATTTGGAGGCAAAATTTCCAATTGTTCCACAGTTAAAGCACTTCAAGGGTAGCTTTCCTTTGTACTTTCCAATACCTCTTTTACGTTTCTTGTTGAAAATAGCTTCTTCATCATATGAGTAGTTCTTGGGTAAGACTTCAAATTTCTTTGATTCTTTTGTGGCTTTAAATGTTGCCTCTTTTCTTGTTGGTTCATTTTTTCATGTTCTCATCTCATATGTAGTGAAGATCCCATGTATCTCATCCATTGTCAGAAGTTTAAGATAATCTCGATCTTCTACAGTACACACTTTGTCCTAGTCACTTTATCGGTGATTCTTCTCTTTATACTACAGCACCCCAACTACCTCTCCAAGAGATTTAATCATTCTTTAACAATGCAGACTATAACTCGTCTTGAGTATCAATAGTCTCTAAGGCTTTGACCATGTCTCTGATCATGTGGATTCTCTCCACAAGGTATCACAGCCCTTGGTTTCCTCAGTCATGTACCATGAATACCTAATGGGGAATTTATATGTTGCCTTCTATGAAGACACAACAATACTCCCTCTTCAACTGGAGGAGTGTTTTTTGTGCTATACCAAGCTTATCCCGGATAGAGGCTTAGTAAGAATGTTGGAAATGCTGCTCATTTGTGGATATGTACCATGTCTCGAATATAACTGATTAGAAACCTCAAAAGCTTTACTTCTTTTCAATGTGCTCTATCCAGAGCAACACATGTGATCTTCCTTCATCACTAAACTAATCAAATTTCATATATATTTGAAACTCTATTTCACTGACCAAAACATATATGAGTCCACATACACGTGTACCAAGTAGGTACCAAAACATATGCTTTTTTGTACATGTTTATGTATAGACTGCAAAGAATATAACATATCCAAGGACATGTGAATAACCAAATACATCTCAACTTGCTTGAGATCCTCCAAATATGAAATAAGAATTATAAAATTTCATATTCATCTTTATATGTGTGGCCATGGATTTGTAGTCCATCATCCTAAAACTCTTTAGGCTCGTTTACTACAAATTTTCCTTAACTAAGGAAAATCATTATCTGGTGACTTCCACGCCACTAATCATAAGAATCATAACAAGATTCTTGAATACATTTCTCAACTTCATTCTGAATATGAGCATCATGCAAGTCTCCTCTTAACATAAGATACATCAACCAGTTTAACTGGTTTCTTTAGTGTTAAGATTCAATATACTAACATAGATAACAGTAGTATTCAATTCAATTTCACAACAATAGAATATACAGGATCACTGAAAGAAACACAATCATAATATAGACACAGATTTATCCTGGTAAACTCTCTAGGGGAAGAAAACCCAACAAAACGTCCTCAATATAGATGATCAAAAGTACAAAGACAAAACCCCAAACATGCGCTCCTTCTCCTTGCAGATATCTATCTCTCTCTCTCTTATGTGAATTACACAAGTGAGTGTGTTTTCAAATGTGGAGCACATCACTCCTATTTATACTTTATCGTCAACTTGAATTTTTCACTAACTAGGTCGGCCCCTACAAACTTAACTAGGTCAACTTACCTAGGAAGACTCAAAACAATACAATATTACTTTCTAGAGGGTTCTATCGACCCAACTTACAAGGGAGGTTTTACCTCATGACTCTATGATGAAGAAATACAATAATAACACCTCGGCAAAGGAATAAAACATCTCCAAATAAATTACAATAACAAAATACAATAGATTATTCTTTGAAGTTACAATATTTCAACTCTCCCCCTTCACGACAAGGGTATTCTATTGACAACAACAACATCAATTGTAGGAGCAAGGAGAGAGAGAATATTCAACAACATCAAGGTGATACATCTATAAATCATTAGAATTTTTCTTCAACAACATCATAAACTGGAACAATTGCTGTAACATCTTCAATATCTTCATTACTTGAGCATCATCTTCTATAGCACCGAGTATTCATATTTGATATTCATCTTCTGTAGAACTCGATCACTCTATTGTCTACAAAAACACTTGATCTTTTGACCAGCAAAAACATCATCTACAGCAACATAACCTGCAACACACCTGATCCAATTACAGGATGATCAATCCCTCTCGCTTTAGGACATAAGTCCAAGGATGATGCAGTCCTAACCACATCACTGAGACAAAAGTACAAAGATCACTTTAGGACTAATGTCCAGTGATGATACAATCCCAACCACATCATAGAGACAAAAGTATGTGGATCACTTTAGGACTAATGTCGAGGGATGATGCAATCCCATTGCAACATCATCATCATTTCTCACCCTTTCTAGGAAGTTCCTTTCGAACAACACCAATCTTGTCACTAAAGTACTCAAAATTTACTCAATTCAAAGGCTTATTTAACACGTCAAGAACTTTCTCATCAATGCTCACATAATGGAACTTTATAGCTCCCTTCTGTACCATATCTCGTATGTAAACATATAGGATTTCTATGTGCTTTTACTTGTCATGGAACACTGGGTTCTCCATCATCTTTATACAACTCTGGTTGTCACATAGAATCACCATGGTATCCAACTGCAATTCAAATAGACCTGGCATTAATTTTCAAATCCATATAGCTTCACAACTAGCAGAACAAGTTGTTATATACTCTGCTTCAGTTGTGTTAAGAGAAACACTGGACTTATTCCTTCTAAACCATGAGATCATGGCGGATCCTAGACAATAAAATCCACCTGAGGTGCTCTTCATGTCTAAGACACTTCCATCCCAATCTGCATCTGTATAACCATACAATCTATAGTCAAGATCTCCAACATAGTATAGACCAAATTCTATCGTACCTTTCAGGTACCTCATCACATACTTTACAGGTACAAGGTAAACACTTCAAGCATCAATTAGATACTGACTCAGGGTGTTCATAGCGAAGCATATATCTAGCCTGGTATTAGTCAGATACATCAACGACCCAATAATATGTTTGTACTGAGCCACATCCACTAACTCTGATGATTCATTAGATAATAGCTTTAGGTTGGTAGCCATGGGTGTGGCCATGGATTTACATTCCAAGACATCCTTTTTGATAAATATTCCTTCTGGTTTCTTCCATACTTCTAGACCTAGATAATAGTGCATCAATCCAAGGTCTTTCATCTCAAATTATTCAACAAGCTTCTTCTTGCATTCTGCAATATGTTTCTCATTTCTTGTCAGAAGTAAATCATCCACATACAACAATAATATGACAGGTTCATCATCCATAACCTTAAAGTAAAGGTTAGGGTCAGCTTTACTTTTGGTAAAGCCCAAGCTTGTCAAAAATCTACTATCCTTCCATACCAAGCTCTAGGAGCTTGGTTCAATCCATAAAGATCCTTCTTCAACTTTCATATGTGAGTCCATATGTCTTGAACTTCAAATCCCTATGGTTGTTCTATGTACACTTCTTCCTCAATAACACCATTCAGGAAAGTTGTCTTCACATCCATCTAGTGTAAACTCCACTTCATCATGGATGCAAGTGTCATGATGGCTCTAATGGAAGTGTACCTTTCTACTGGCACAAATGTCTCTTCATAATCAATTACCTCTTTCTGAGGGAATTCTCTAGGCACAAACCTTGCCTTGTATTTCCCAATACTTCCATCACCTGCATTCTTTATCTTGTATATCCACTTGGAAGATACCACACTTTTTCCTTTTGGTTTGGGAACTATATCCCAAACATCATTCTTCATTATTGATTGGTATTCTTCTGTCATTGTTTCTACCCATTATTTCTTTTGTATAGCTTCTTCATAACTGGTAGGTTCTTGATATACAAGATCACACATCAAAGCCACATAACTGGAAAATGGATTTAGCTTCTTGCTTACTCTTGTGGAGCCTTCTGGAGCTCCATACTTATCTGCTTCTTATATAATTTTTATTTCCCAAGCAGGATTTCTATTTCCTGACATATTCATAGTAGGAGGTTCTTGAGGTTCTAGCATATCATGATATTCTGGTGTTTCATCTTTGGGGGAGGGTGCAGCTTCTTCGTTTATGTGAGGTACATCTTCTTCATATACTTCTTCATGTTGGCACTTTCTGGATCTCTTAAGAGATGCTTGTTTTTAAAATGTTACATCTCTACTAATCTCCATGTGATGGAATCCTGGAATGTATATTCTTAAGGCTTTGGAGATTTCACAGTATCCAACAAATATTTCCTTCTTTCTAGAAGGCTCCTACTTGGTTCTCTTTTCTTTTGGTATGTTAACATATAATGGGCAACCAAATATCTTGAGGTGGCTCACTTCAGGCTTCTTTCCTCTGAACATTTCTTTTGGAGTCTTGAATCCAAGAGAACTATGGGATAATCTATTATGTACATAAATTGTCATCCTTGCCGCTTCAAACCATAGATACATTGGAAGGTATTGATCATGTATCATTGTCTTCACTGCTTCCATAATGGTCCTATTCTTTCTTTCTGCAACACCATTATGTTGAGGATTGTAGATAGTAGTTAGTTCCCTCTTGATTCTATCTTCTTTACAAAAGGCTTCAAAATATTTTGTAGTATATTCTCCACCATTGTCTATTCTGAGTGTCTTCATTCTTCTTTCGATTCTCTATCAAGGCTTTGAATTCCTTAAATATTCCAAATACTTCATCCTTTGCTTTCAATAAATATATCCATGTCTTTCTTGAATAGTCATCAATAAATGTAACATAATGTTATGTATCTAATATTATGAGCAATTATTTTAATATTAATGTAGTATTAATTAAAACATAGGATCACACCCTTTTAGTGAAACGGTGTATTTTTTACCTATAAAAGGTTTTCTCATCATTGTAATTAAATCATCAATCAATATTCAATTTTACTGTGGTTAATTTCCGGAATTCATGTGGGTTTTAGAGTTTTAGTCCGCTTCAAGTGGTATCAGAGCGAGGTTACTATTCAAGCTTCTAGGGTTTCCCTAAAAAATAGGACCTTGTCCTTAAAAAAATAAAAGGTAAAAGTAACCCCCCCAAAAAAAGTAAAACAAAAAAAGGGTAAAAGTGAAACCACACATGGTTTCTGAATAAGTGGGGTTGGGTTTGAAAATAAAGTACAAAATAATTACTTGTAAAGAGAAAGTGAGATTTGAACTTAGGTGGGGAATGTAACACTCATCCCTCCCAACCACCCAATCTACTCACATTTTACAAAACTTAAGGGAAAATAAAGATTTTATTATATAATAATTAATTATTATTCCTTAAATCTCACCATTCTTAATAAAACAAAATTCCTCCCTGCACAAGAAAAATGGCAGAAATGAATGAAATTAAAGAAATAATGGCGAAATTAGAGCTTAACCAAGCCCAAGGTTCTAAAAATATTGAAGGTTTACACTCAAGACTCAACCAAATCGAAGGAGAACTACACAAAACCAAAAACTAATTATCAGAGACTGTCACAAAAGAAGTCAACGAAGCAGTATCTTGGGAGATGGAAGGTGTAAAAAGAAACATCACAATATTGTTCAAATCCGGGTTAAGCAAACTCGAGCATCATTTGGAAAACAAAATTACTACACTAGTGTGCAATATGTCAAAGGAAGACCAACCATCCTCAAATTCAAGGCACCATAAGACAATTCCTCCCAAAAGAGGAAGTCCACAAGAAGAGTTCGATCACGATCTCTCTCCAAATCATGAGCAATCACTTTCTCCTCCAAAAAGGAATGGATATCAAATGAAACCCAAGTTATAATTGTCAAAATTCAATGGAGACACAAAACGGAGCGTGGCGTGGATCAACAAGGCAGAAGAATTTTTTTCCATACACAATGTCACAGCTGACGAGGAAATGATAAAATATGCCTCTATGCAACTAGAAGAGCGGGCTTACAACTGGTACATGTGGTGGAAGGTTACAACATAGGAAACTAAGCGCAAGTGGAGAACATTCAAAAACGATTTCTTTAAGAGGTTTGAAGACTTAAAAGAAAAATACTTCTTCGCAAAACTTACCAGACTACAGCAAAAAGGCGATGTCGATGAATACACCGACGAATGGGAAGCCCTGGAAACACGTGTGCCAGAACTCACAGACAGTCAACGCCTCCAGACTTATGTGTACGAACTAAAACCCTATATAAGAGATGAACTAGAGCTACTAAATGTATCAACCTTGGACAAGGTGAGACGCAAAGCAAAAATCATTGAAGAAAAATTAAAAAAAGCGTGGAACAAAAACCATGATAAAGATAGAAGGTCTATTCCAAATACGAAAACTGACACCAAATACCAGCCACCACATCTGAGGAATGACAACAAAACCACCTTAGAAGCCCAGCGGATGAAAGAAGGAAAGTGTAAGTATTGCAGAGAGAAGTGGGACCCAAGACACAGATGTTTAAAAAAAGAGACCACCAAGAACTTATATCAATGTGAAGCAGAAGAAGAAGACAAGTCAGATAGTGATGAATCCGACATAGAAGAAACTCGTGACATTGAAAATCCCTTGTCAAATTCAGAAGATGAAGAAACTCCCAAAATATCAATTGCAGCCATAACAGGAATACACCAACCACAAACATTAAATTTAAAAGGGCATATAAAAAATAACAATGTTGTAGTCCTATTCGACACAGGAAGCACCCATAATTTCATTGACATAAGTGTTGCAAAGAGGCTTAACCTTTTCATATATCCAATACCCAACATGAAAGTAATGGTAGCAGATGGAAAGAAGATTGAAAAAGTAGGGAAATGCCACAAAGTTAAGCTACAAATACAAGACTATAACCTTGAGTCAAAATTTTATGCAGTGCCCTTAGGAGGAGTTGATGTAGTATTAGGAATTCAGTGGTTGCAAACACTAGGTACCTACTCAGCAAACCACCAAGAACACTTTATAAAGTTTAAATGGCAAGGAGAAAGATACAAATTATATGGGTTCCAACCCCCTCGCACGCAAATTGTGTCATCCCACAAAATGGAGAAGCTAATTCGAAAAGGAGCACCAGCATATGTTGTACAATGCCAGGAGATGGAATTATTAACTTCGGAAGTAGTTAAACAAGATCATCCAGAGATCCAAGGATTAATCCAAAAATACAAAAAAGTATTCGAAGACCTCCCCATGGAGTTACCACCAAAAAGGAAGATCGAGCATGTCATCGAAATCAAGTCAGGATCCAGCCCTGTCAATGTTAAACCCTATAGGTATCCACACCACCATAAGACGGAGATTGAAAGATTAATCTGTGATTTATTGAAATGTGGAGTGATTACAGAAATTCGAAGTCCTTATGTTGCACCAGTAGTACTGGTACAAAAGAAGGATGGATCATTTAGGCTATGCATCGATTACAGAGGACTAAACAAAATAACTATTAAAGACAAATTCCCCATTCCATTTATTGATGAGATGTTGGACGAACTGCATGGTGCAAGGTACTTTTCAAAATTAGACTTAAGGTCAGGATATTACCAAATCAGAGTAAGGCTAGAAGATGTGGCGAAGACAGCTTTCCGAACCCATGAGGGACATTACGAATTTAAGGTAATGCCTTTTGGGCTAACTAACGCCCCAGCAACATTTCAAGCAACCATGAATAACCTATTCCAGTCATTCCTAAGGAAGTCTGTATTAGTGTTTTTTGATGAAATCCTTATATACAGTAAGACATGGAAGGATCATCTCACATGCCTAGAACAAGTGCTCTCTATTTTAAAAGAAAATCAGTTCTACGCCAAGATGTCCAAATGCACGTTCGGTAAAGAAGAAGTGAGCTATCTTGGACACGTAATATCTAAAGAAGGGGTCAAGGTTGATCCAGAAAAAATCAAATCCATCACCAAATGGCCCAACCCTACTAACATCTCCAATTTAAGAGGATTCCTTGGGCTAACGGGATACTACAGAAGATTCATTAGGAATTATGCGCATAGAACCGCACCCTTATCCAACCTTCTAAAAAAGAATGCATTCCATTGGAATGAAGAAGCGGAAAAATGTTTTGAATCCTTAAAAGGAATTATGTCCTCCACACCTGTATTAGCTACCCCAGACTTCTCAAAACCATTTGTGATAAAATGTGACTCTTCAGGTTATGGGTTGGGAGCAGTACTAATGCAAGATGAACACCCGATAGCTTTTGAGAGCAGGAAATTAAACAAGCGAGAACAATTGAAGTCTACATATGATAAAGAAATGTTGGCAATTATGCACGCATTGGTAAAGTGGCGACAATACCTATTAGGGAGCAAATTCATGATCCGCATAGACCATAATAGTCTTCAATACCTACTTCAACAGAAAACGTTGTCCACAGAACAACAGAAGTGGATATAAAAAATTGTTGCTTTCGACATGGAAATAATACACAAAAAAGGGAAGGAAAATGTAGTCACAGATGCACTCTCTAGAAAAGATGAGGATATTACCTCTTACTCCATCTCGGTTGCAATTCCAGAATGGCTGAATGAAATACGAAGTGAATACGCCAAGGACCCAGAAACAAGCACTATAATTAACAAATCCAACCGTGACCCCAAGTTTGAATGGAAAAACGATATTCTTTGGTATAAGGGGAGGATTTAGTTGAACTCAAACTCTAAATTCAAGGTTAAAGAAATAAAATAATCCCATGATTCACCAGCCGCCAGACATGTAGGATTCTTAAAATCTTATTATAATGCAAGAAGGTCATTTTTCTGGAAGGGAATGCAGAAAGATATCCAGCAATATGTGGCAGAATGCGACAATTGCCAGAGAAACAAAAGTGAAAATGTTTTAACCCCAGGGTTACTCCAAACCCTATACATTCCAAACCAGAAATGGGAAGAGATATCAATGGATTTCATTGATGGGTTACCTTCATCAGAAGGAAAGGACAAGATCCTTGTAGTGGTTGATCGATTAACCAAATTTGCTCACTTCATGGCAATTAAAAAAACAGACACGGCAAAACAAATTGCAGAAGTATTTTGAAAAAATGTCTACAAATTGCATGGATTCCCAAAAGTCATCGTCAGCGACAGAGATGCAAAATTTAATGGAAAATTTTGGAGGGAATTCTTTAAACAAATGGGTACATCACTCAATATGAGCTCAGCTTACCACCCCCAAACAGATGGTCATACTGAAGTCGTAAATAAATGCTTAGAAGCATATCTACATTGTTTCGTAATAGATAAACAAAACCATTGGTCTCAATGGTTACACTTAGCAGAATGGTGGTACAATTCAACATACCACACCTCCACAAAAATGACCCCTTTCCAAGCGTTATATGGGTATGAACCTCCAAATTGGAAGGAGTTAGTTCTGAACGATAGTAATGTTCCAGAAGTAAGGAACCAACTAGAGAAATCCCAAAAAACAACTGAATTACTAAAGGATAACTTAATCATGGCACAGAATCGCATGAGGCAACAAGCAGATCAACATAGAACCGAAAGAGAATCTGAGGTAGGAGATTGGGTATACGTAAGAATCCAACCCTATAAACAAGTATCCCTTAAAAGTGGAGGGAAACACAAGTTGGCCCCAAAGTTCTATGGACCGTACCAGATTATCCAGAAGATTAGTCAAGTGGCATATAAATTACAGTTACCTGATAAAATTCGTATCCACAATGTCTTCCATGTATCATGTCTCAAAAAATTGTTGGGTAAACATCAAATAGTACAAACAATAGTTCCTATGTTAGACGAAGAAGGAAGGGTCATTTGGGAACCTGAGGCAATCATTGCAATCCGAGAAAGAAAACTCCATTCTAGAACACTCAAGGAATATCTCATTAAGTGGAAGAATTTTCCAGATGAAGATGCATCATGGGAGACAGAACAGTTTCATCAACAATACCCGTCATTACCCTTGCTTTGAGGACAAAGCATTCTAAAAGACGACGGCAATGTTATGTATCTAATATTATGAGCAATTATTTTAATATTAATTTAGTATTAACTAAAACATAGGATCACACCCTTTCAGTGAAACGGTGTATTTTTTACCTATAAAAGGTTTTCTCATCATTGTAATTAAATCATCAATCAATATTCAATTTTACTGTGGTTAATTTCCGAAATTCATGTCGGTTTTAGAGTTTTAGTCTGCTTCACATAATATTCATAACCACTAAAATATGTGGAGGGAATTGGACCACATACATCTAAATGGATTAATTCCATTGTACCTTTGGTCTCTGTCTCACTCTTTGGAAATGGATTCTTGATATTCTTTCCTTTTCCACATCCTTTGCAAATGCCTTCATGATCGATCTTCAAATATGGTAAACCTGTCACTACTTTCCTCACATGGGGTAGTTCTTTGTAGTTGATGTGATCAAGCCTCCTATGCCATAATACACTTCAGCTAGTGGTCTCATGAACAAGGGTTGTTTATGAATGTCCCTTGAGTTTTTATAAGCCTCCTTCTTCTTCACCAATGGAAACTGCATCTTCAATTGATTTTCCTTTGGGCCACATAAGTACTTGTCCATTTATGAATGGAACCCTATATCCTTTATTATCTAATGCTAATATATAAAGTAAGTTCTTCTTCAAACCTGGTACATATAATACATCCTTCATCTTCATGGGGGTTCCAAAATCAGGCTTGTAGCTTGCTTCACCAATTCCTTTGATAGGATATGGATAGTCATCTCCTAATGATACCTTGTGAGGAGAGTTCTTCTCTTTAAGTTTTGACAGGGTTTTCTTTTGTCTCATCATGTGCTTTGAAGCACCACTATCAATAAGCCATGTATCTTCTCCAGGTGTCACGGACCTAAAGAGTGCAAAGAATAATACATACTCGTTTGCATCTTCTTGTTTTGCTTGTTTTCTTCGAGGTCATTCTTCCTATTCTAGTTCTTCATCTTAATATTCATCTAAGTGTCCATGATATCTTTTGTTTTTTTCCTCTTCTTGTATTCTTCTTTCTTCAATGGACAGTTTCTAGCAATGTGTCCTAGCTTGTCATAATTGAAACATTGAAAGTTGGAGTAGTTTCTTCTTGGATTGTTTGCTCTTATCCTTTGGAACTTATTGGGAGGTTGAGACTCCTTGTCTCTTTCCTACTTGAAGTTAGATTGAATTCTTCCTCTCTTGGTATGGGTGACTAGGGCTTGATACTATTATTTAAGTATAGCTTCTTTATTGGATACTCTAGCCTCCTCTTAGATGCAATCTTCTCATACAATGTCGAATTTCAGGCTTTCATTTTTGGCACACATAGTCTGGATGAATGAATTCCAAGGTCTAGTGAGACCATTGAGATCATTAATAACTAGCTCATCTTCATCAAGGGAGTCTCCATTGGCTTCTAGTTGCTCCTTGAACTGGGAGACCATTGTGAAGTAGTCTTGGATGGATTCTCCTTGGCACATCTCGGTACTCTTCAATTAAGTTCTCAAATTCGTCTTTCTATTGATGTTCCTTCCTTCATACATTCTAGCTAGGGCATCATACATATCCTTCAGGGTCTTCTTGGATGACACTTGAGGAATCAAGTGGTCTTTGATAGAATCAGCAATGATCCTCATTGCCCTAATCAATTCCTTCTTGTGCTTCTCCTTGGCTTATTCCTCTTCAGGTTCTACAATTTCTTCCTTGATGTATTTGGCAAGATCATTCTCTTCAAGAATGAGGCCAATCCTATATTTCCATGTTCAAAAATTCCCTATGCCTTATAACTTATCCTCAATCGTAATGCTTAGGGCCATCTTACCCAGGAGGTCACCAAAAAAATAAATTTATCAAAATGAAAAACTGACCTTACCAGGAGATGTGCTTGACTGAGGCAAATTGACCAGTATACTTGGTTTCTGGAGATTCCAAATTTTCACCTCTCAAAATTGACTTGCAAAATTCTGATCTACAGTTTTCTGGTTTTTTGGTCCAAATTCAAACTAGGGTTTGACTTTCCCAGAGATCTACCTACTCAAAAATTATGATCTAGGGCTCAATAGATGTGCCCTAAGGAGGCACAATTTTCTATGTAATCATATTTCCAAAATTCCAACTTTTACATAAACCCTAATTTCTTGCCGGAGGGAGAAGAGAGAGAGTTTCACCTTGTGAAAGTTTTCATATTCAGGCCAGCTCTGATACCATGTTAAGATTCAATATGCTAAGATAGAAAACATTGGTATTCAATTCAATTTCATAACAATAGCATATACAGGATCATTGAAAGAAACACAATCACAAGATAGACACAGATTTATCCTGGGGAACCCTCTAGGGGAAGAAAACCTAGCAAAAATTCCTCAATATATATTATCAAAAGTACAAAGAAAAAACCCCAAACAAGTGCTCCTTCTCCTTGCAGATATCTCTCTCTCTCCTATGCGAATTACACAAGTGAGTGTGTGTCCGAATGAGGAGCACATCACTCCTATTTATACTTTATCTTCCACTTGAATTTTTCACTAACTAGGTCGGCCCTCAACAAACTTAACTGGGCCAACTTATCTAGGAAGACTCAAAAAAATATAATATTACTTTCTAGAGGGCTCTATCGACCAGACTTACAAGGGAGGTTTTACCTCATGACTCTATGATGACCAAATACAATAATAACATCCTGATGGAGGAATAAAACATCTCTGAATAAATTACAATAATAAAATACATTAGAATGCTCTTTGAAGTTACAATATTTCAACATTTAGGAGATGGGGAATATAGATACTCCATATCACCATCAGGATGTGAGTATCATAATCTGGGCCCTCCATCATGGAGAATTCATTCCCATCTATGTTTGAATCTCTTCTTGACACATGAATGTAAATAAGATAATGTAATTATCTTCAAGAGTCTTTACATCTCTCGGAATAGGATTAGGGATTTTATTCTTACTTTTTCCTAATACATAGGAACCTCCCGATTTGCTACTAGAAGCCTCTTACTTCACAACATCCCTCTCTCTGTTAGGATCAGCAATTAGAATTAGTCTTCATTCAATACATGTCATTTTTCTTGTAGGCCAGGACATATAGTTTTTCACTACAAGCCAAATTCAATCAAGTTATTAACAACCTTGCATAATCCAATCATTTCAATAAAATTACAAACAACACATACTGACATGCAAAACATTCTAACCAATTTTCTAGTATAATCATATCTCATGAATTTTAATCACATGAATACCTCAATGTATTTGCAATGGCTCGTATAGTTATGTACACGTTAAATCAATGTTTTGACATAACCCCATTCATATTTCATGTAATGTTTTGCAGTTCTATATCAATCTTATATTTAGAGCTCATGAAGATTTATGCAAACCCTTATTCTTCTTAACATGATTTTTCCTATTTACCAATAAAATAGAAAGATTGTAACATATGCTTTTAATCATGTTTATACCATAGCATCATTCCTAATCCCAAGAATAGAGATTGTAATGAAACAAAATGTGATTTCATAAAAGCATATGATAATCAAATAATCATGCATCCCAACATTCATATCTCATGAATCAATTATGTAGCTCTATATTCATATCTTTATGAAACAATCATGCATGCTCTATATTCATATAGAAGATAGGATCCAATTTTTGAAGTCCCAACTAGAACAGTATGGAGATGTTTTGATGTTATGATTTCTAGAAATGCATGATGGACCTGGAACTCTGCAAGAGCACTATGTAACCAGTTTTTATAAGTAATATAGTATTTTTATTTACAAAAAAAAAAATTGATGCATCTAATTTTATTAATCATATAAAAACAATAACCAAGAAGATATATTGATTTTTTTAGAAAAGAAGAGAGAAATCCCCAATCCCATGCTTGAAAAAAGTGAAGAAGAGAGGGATATGTAAAATAAATATGTTAGGCACAACAAAATGGATGTTGTAAAAGAGAAGTGGGTGCAACTAAGCTCCAAACCCCTTCTACCTATCAAGATGATCCTGCAAAATCTAGACAATTTCTCATACAAATAAGGTTAATCCACTTAATCTCATCAATCAAAAAAGTAGGAGAGCATAAGTATAACCAACTACGGTCTATTGCTCCTATAAAAAAATTAAGATAGTGAAATGAAAATAATTAAATTGACAGCAACAAATACTTATTCAAATTAAACTGGATCTAAACACATAATCTGACAAAAATAAAGCATGAGATTTAGTTGATTTCACCTCAAAATTAACCAAGTTACAAGATCACAATGCAATTCCACATACTAGCCTCCAAATCCTTCAATATTTATTAAACAAATATCAAGAACAAAATTACAATAGGAAAAGGTTCAATACATCATCCTGAATGAGGATAAAGACCATGCTTTCATAGCCAAAAAAAAACCCAAACACTAAGGGGCGCAATTCCCAATGAGGAGGTGGTTCTGGTGGTTGGGAGAATGGTGGGAGGAGTTTTTAATTCATGGGAGGGGATGATTCCACCTCGCATGAGGTATCCCACTTGTTTTTGCAAGCCTCCACATCTTCTGACTACTATGATCCAAGTGGCAAGGCACACCCTCCATGAGAGAATGCGCCCCCCTTTGATGGAGGTGAATTGGATCTCCTCCTTTGATTATTGAAGATGCTCATTTATGCTCATAAATTTCCCAGATAATATCCTTAATAGCCATGACACCTCAGATACAAGTCCCATACAATATTCCTTTGATTTAGGAATTGGATTTTCTCCCATTATCCTCAAAGTCATTTTGGAGAGAAAATCAAAATTAATAGTTGAGAATTACTAATTTGACTCACAAAAGTGGGTTTAGGGGTTAAGTGGGGGATTTGGGTCCAAAATGAGCATCCCCATGACCAAATTGGCCCCCTAGGCCCAATTTTATGACCTTTTTAACTTTTACAATTAAAATACACCTTATCAGAGATTGTATTAAAAAACTAAAACTTAAACAATCCTATGAAAGACCTAGCGCATGTCCATGAAACTTTGGTACTATGAATAGAATGGTATAATACATAGACCATAGGATTTAATAACCTTTTAATACATAATCACAAATTTCACCATCCCGGCTTTGGAGGATTTTGAGTGAAAAACTCAAAAATTATGTCGCTTAAAAAAGCATCACATAATTGACGAGGGAGAAAACACTCAAGGATGATGACCTTAATGACCAAGTCCTAGGAAGGCCAAGCCTTTTACAAAAAGAAACCATCATTACAATTCCCCTGAGGGGGTGTGAACATGCAAAATAGGGACCACAGTTGGTCCTGATGAAACCATGGAACTTCCTAAGCACTGAGTAAGAACACTGATTTGTTATGATCCTTGGTGCCTCACTTAAAAAATCCCCTAAGTGAAACTTAGTGGATAACATTTGGCTCCAATTGTGGGACATGCACTCGACTGATATTCAATTAAAGAGAGTGTGCGAGGACCCTAGAATGTCAAGTTCCTGCAAGAAACTAAAGTGCATCAGTCCCATATACATGTAAAATAATGCCAAAACGAAATACAAGCTACAGCATAATATACAAGATAATATACAAAAACTATGGTACATAAAACTATGATACAAAACTATGATATTAAACTATGGTACATAAATAATATACATCAATAAGCTATGATACATAAATTATGATACAAAGAAAAAGGTTTAGAAAAGTCCCGATAATACCCCATTGGACATTAGATAGGATCGTTAAAGAACAATTTCAATTGTTTCCCTTTCGCTGGTAAGAGCATTTTTTCTCCTTCCATGGTGTTGAGAAGAAATTAATTGGTTCCAGCCACATCGTAGATGATGAATGGCCCCATCCACAGACTATCGATCTTCCCATGTTTTTCTAGTTTATCCCTTTGCTTGTCCCATAATAAAACTGTATCTCCAATTTGAAAGGCCCATGGTTTTGCAAGATTATCAAATGCTATTTTAACCTTCTCTTAGTTGTTGTGTCCATTGCATAATTGCCTCCACAAAATCTTGCATGAAACTCAATTAAGGGTTGTTTAGACTCTTGCTCATTTACACATCTAAGTATTATTTCATCAGGGTTTCTCCAACTAAGTCCCTCTTGAGTGATGCAATAATTGACGAATTTAAGCCTTGGAGACCTTCTTTTGTGACCATTAAGGTGATCAGGACATGTAATATTAAGCATAAAGAATATTATGACTATATACCACGGATCCTACTCTAACTGCTTAAGTCCTGCTGACTTTACCTGCTCTAGGTCATTGTTCTAACACGCCATTCCTAAATCCTATCCATTCCCTTGACTTAACATATTGGCTAAAGCTTGACCTTTTATTAATTTTTTGGGCCTAATCTATAGATCATATTCCTTAATTTTAGAGACCCATTTACCCCTTATGCCCAAACAATCATATTGAGACAATATATCTTTTATAGTTGCATGAGGTAAATAACCAATTATTTTTTAGTAGCCAATGTATGTTCTGAAATGTTTTAACGACTTTATCAAGGCATAAGCATGATTTTCCATGATTTTATATTTCAAGTCTAGATCATGTAAAGCTCGACTCATGAAAGCAATGGGTTGCTCATATCCTTCATTGTTTTTCTGGAGCAAGACCACCGCGATAGTAATTTCAAAAGCAAATGAGAGAATTAAGAAATCTTTAGAATAATCAGGGATAACCAAAACTGGTGATCTGGTAATTTCATCCTTAATGCATCTAAAATATTCTCGACCCTCATCAGTCCATTCAAACTTAGCATCTTTCTTAATAACTTTTGGGTTGGATTCATTAATTATGCTAAGTTAGGGATGAATCTTCTTATAAATTTGATGTGGCCATTAAAGGATTGGAGAGCTTTTACATTTTTAGGAAAAGGGATCTTTTTAATTTCCTCAATCCTTTCGAGGTCCACCTTTACTCCATCTTTGGAAATAATATGCCCCAACAATTCCCTTCATCAATACCTAGGACAGACTTTGTTGGATTCAAAGAGATACCATATTTCCTACATCTTTCAAATACTTGCTTGAGGTGACTTACATGACTCGTTCTTTGTTTTGAAAAAACTGTTAAGTCATCTTGATAATTTTTTATGACCTTTCCAATTAATTCCTTTAATGCATAATCCATGGCCCTTTGGAAAGTGGCCCCGCATTCAACAAACCAAAGGACATCCTTAAATATTTGAAAAATACCCCATGGGTTTGTGAAATTAGTCTTATGGGTGTCCTCCTTTTGAATCTCCACTTTATTATACCCTTAAAATTCATCTAGCATAGACATCATTTCAGAACCGGTTACCTTTTAAAGAAGAGTTTCCATATTTGAAAACAGATAGTTGTCCTTTTGATAAGAAATGTTTAGATTCTAGAAATATATACATATTCTTATGCTCCCATTATTTTTTCTCACAACCACCAAGTTAGATCACCAAGATGAATGTCGTGTTGGCACAATGATCCCCGCAGCCAACATTTTATCAAGTTCCTTTTTAACTATTGGTTCAAGCTTGGGGTTGATTTGTCTCATTTTTTGTCGAAAAGGTTTAAATTATTTAATGTCTTGTTTGAGAGGTATAGTGTGTTGGAACACATCCTCCCAATAATATTTGAGCTCCTCATAAGTGAAAGAGAAGACATACCTATACTCTTTGACAAGATTTACTAAGTCATTCCTTTCCTTTTTAGAAGTACCTTTTCCAATTTTTGTCATTTTTGGTTATTATTTGTTCAAATGTTGATCTCAATGTAATCCCCGGGTTTCATTGAGTCTATGTTGGTTTTACTTCTATCCTGCCTATCAAATATATGCTCAAGTGAAACTAGACCATGAGGTACCAGATTTTCGAATTGATCACCTTTCCCCTGATACTCTTTACCCTCCTCTTGAAAACTGACATTGAAGTTTGGAAATTTCGGTATGTTATGGATAAATTTCAAAATATGTTCATCATCGTGAAATACTTGCCAATGCTCCATGTTATCTGGGATATATGGTATAAAGTTAATCTCTAATTTACCATGACCATTTAGCAATTCTTCTAAAGGTTTAAGAGTTTAAAGTACTATAGCTAGCTTATCTCCTAAGCTATTTTGATCTCTATGGATGCTAGTTAGATTTAAGGCATCGATTAATTCCATTGTATCCCACACTACATTCCTATATTTCTTTAACCTTTTACACTGGCGTGAAAAATGGTTCTTAACTTGGAGGATTATCAAATCGGAGTTGCCTCTTATATTCAACATGTTAATCCCCATATCTTTAGCTATTTTCAACCCAAGCAAGAGTGCTTCATAATTTGCTACATTGTTGATTGCTTCAAATTCTAACCTAAAGGCAAGGTTAAAAACTTGTCCTCTAGGTGAAGAGATGACAACTCCAACTCCCTTTCCAGATCTTGAATGAGTGCCATCAAAATTTATCTTCCATATTTCATCTACCTTTTCATCTTTAATTTTTTCTTTAACTAAGGCCAAAAAGGTAGAGTAGCAAGAATAATTTCCAATATTATATGTGTGGTAAACATATTCATTAGAAGGCTTCTAGGGGTTTTCTACATGATGTTTCTTCTCCTTTTCACTATGCACTTTTACCATTGTATTCTCAAATAAAGGTTAGTGGCATAAGTCCAATCCATTTGAATGGATCCCCACAGATCAGCAGCCCACTTTTTTATAGCAACATACCTCGTTTGTCAGGTACATCAATTATGAGAATATCCATGTTTAGATGAATATCAAAGTACTTAGCCAATCTTACAGGAAAACCCAAAATAATACCAACCACCGCAACTTCTCTAGAGTCCATGGCACATATATTATGATAAGGTCTAGAGACTTTTAAATTTAATTGTTCCATGGCTTTCCTTGTCATTATGTTGGTTGAAGACCCAGAATCTAACATATAGTTATGAAGAAGAAGATCATTCATCAATAGTGAAATATAGAATGGAGGATGATCTTCTCTTCTATGTTCTTTAGTTTGTAAAATAACTAGAAGATCAACAGAGCCATATTTGTTTCTTGGAGTAATTTTTTCTTGACTTTCTTGAAAGGTTATTTTCTTACAGGGGGTAGGATTGAATACTTTCATCAATTTTTCTTGTTGCGTTGAAATTTTAACCACTTCAGTTGCAGGAATTTATACTTTAACTTTTTGAAACCAAACACCCATGTCAACAATATCATTTGGGTCATGAGGATTGATTACCTAATATTGATTACTTTTTGGAGTTCCACCATTGTCTCTTATTTGATGATTGATGCCTTTGAACTTAGGCATTTCTTGAATCTACTCTGATGGACGCATAGCACCATAATTCTTAGTCAAATTGTCTACCTATTGACTATACTTTTTTTCTTTCTTCCAGTATTCTTTAGACACGGAATACATATGGCCAATTTTGTTGATGTATTCAAGATCGCTTGAAGATTGATGTATTCAGGATCGCTTGAAGCTTCTTCATTATTGTTTATCTCAGGAATCCCTTATTCTAAAATTCGGCATGCCACATAACAACTAGCTTCTTCATGAAGTGAATCACAAGTTCTACAATAAGGGATCACTTCCTTAACCATATTGGTTGTATCCAGTTGATTTGAAATATTATTATCTTTATAAGGAGCCTTCTTAGGAACCTAATTACTTTTAGTAGGAAATTTTTTCTGATTAGAGTGAGATCTTTCCATGGTTACTACTCTATTATGCATGTTTTTTAACTAATTAGTATAAATGGCTTCCATGACTTCCATTTTTTCATTTAAATCCTTAATCCTCTTATCATAGGCTTCTTGAATGGATTTGGATTCATGTTTGGCTTGCCCTCTTGTAAAACCAGGAAATTTAGACTTACATGAAGCCTGCATGTTTGCATCAATTGTAATGGCTAATGCTTGAGTAGCTTTAAGATCAGCAGGTTCCTTGTCTCTCAGTTGGTATCTCATCTCCCTACTAAGTGCCTCTATATAATAAACCAAGATAGATTTATTAGGAGGCTTGAATTCATCATACATTCTTGCAATAAGATCTCTTAATGTTTTATTCAATTCCTCCATCATTTCATTTTCATTTCTCGTGATGGATTGGAGTTCATTCAACAGGAAATGAGGCTCCTTTTCACCAAATCTTTCCAAAAATACCTTATTGAAGGAATCCCAAGAATTATATGAATCATCAACAAGATTAATATTCCATTCACATGCATCTTATTCAAGAGATAAGGAAAAAAGCTTCATGTATACATCATCATGTTAACTTGCAGCATCTCAGCACCAACTAAGGAGACATTTCGAAAATTTGCTAAGATGGCTTGATGCAGAAATGGCATTGTTCCTATGGAAATTTGGTAGTTTATCTATAGATTTTTTTGGTATGACATGAGGTTGACATGCTATCTTAGTAAAATTAATGGCTATAAAGAAAGAATCCATTGGGTTGAGTGGATTTTCCGCAGGATGTGCCATTGTGAACAAGAATTGAATGTTTGAAATAGACTCAGCCGCTAGATTGTCAAGGATTATATGAGACTCAAGTATATGCAATATTTTCCATAAGACCCTTTTGTAATATCCCCTTTTTTTAATTTTATTAAAATGCCCAATTTTCCAATTTTTTCACAATTTTGGCTCTTGACTAGTTTTGATGTCTAGACCTCCAAATTGAACCAAATGCTTCCAAATTTTATCTGAAGTTACATTAATGATAATATAAATTAAATATCATGCTTATGTATGTTTTTTTACCTCCCAATTAATTCTAAAAACTTTTTTAATGTTTTGTTAAAAGTAGGAGTCTTTACTAGCAAATTGGGTCTCCAATTCCCCCCAGGTAATTGTCGGAAATGGCTTTACAAATGATCCCAAGTCACTTGAATTTATTGAAAGAGGATGGTTATGTGTAAGGGACCTTTTAAAAGTCTCATATTCATCATGGTTCATTTTATACATTCTTTTATGACTCTTTCCAAAACAACTCCCAAGTCACAATTTCGACCCTTGGGGAAAATGCACCAAATCTTCTCCCGATGCAATAAAAATGAGTAAAATGGATTCCAATGCTTAATTACTGAACATGAGACTTTAAATACACATTAATTATAGTCCATCCATAATAAATTTATCAGATATACATTTATCCATTTGAAATAATAAGCATTACCATGGCATATATCAAAATAGAGTGGAAATGGTCATTGTTTGCTCATTAAAAGTCATTTTGACATACAACTCTTGGGAATTTCGAATTGAAACTTTATAATAATGAATAAAATAGAATATTTAACTTATTCCAATCATAAATTTACAATTAAAGGCTCTCCCAATTCGAAATCGTCAGCATTACAATGGTTCACAACAAGATAGTGGGGAAATGACACTATTTCTTCATTGTTCAACATTTTTACATGAATTATTTTGGGTATTTCGACCTGAGAGTCTTATAAACATGAAATAAAGAGAATATAAATCATAAAATAAGATAATTAGCATTATAATCCTCCCCAAATAGATCAATAGCTCACCCAAAGCACAATCCCTCCATTGGCATGAATATGGTGTGAAAACTGGAAATAGTTGAGAGAGAGTGATGCAATAGAATAATCCAAATTATTTCCTATAGCTTACACATAAAAATAATACTCCATTAAATCTCCATGAAAGACCTGAGTGGCCTTTCCAAACACCAACTAGGATGGGAATCTTGTACCCTCGAAATTGGCTTAAGCAAGAAAACTAGTCATCCACTAGCTCTCACAATTCACAAATGAGAAAAAGCTTCTTATCATGGCTGATACCTGTATTTTATAAACATTCTTGGTATTCTAAGGTTCCAAATCCATCCATAAACCAAATCCAAGTCGAATTGGTGTGGTTGCTCATGCTATGCCATGTGGCTTCTCTCTTCACCTCCCCTCTTCTCCCAAATTTGAGTAGGAGCCTCTTGGCCTTCTCCAAATCCCAATTTCAACCTCCAAGATGCTCTATTCAAGCCTGAAATGTCATTATTTCAGTATTTCAGCCTTCATATCTGACTTGGGTCATAACTATCATAGAATCTCCATCATTGGTGTCATAGTTGTCATAAATGTAAGGGGAATCTAGCCAAGTGTCCATGAAATTCCCATTTGGCTCTTCCTCTCCCATGTAAGTTAAAATTCATCCCTAATTCAACCTATGAAGTATATGGACAAGTATATTAACATTATAATCCATACAAAAACATTATACTTCCCATATATTCAAATTTGCAAGAGAAAGATACCATTTAACATAGAAATTCTAGCTAGTGTGGGCCCCATAGTCTCCATGTGTCTTCATGCTCTATTGCCACTTCAATTTTATATTGTATTTATTTAATAAAATAAATTATTAAATATTTATCCCCTTATAGTGTCTAAACATCATTTATTATCCCCCTTATTCCAAATCTCAAATATTCCACCCCCAACCTAGGAAACTAGTGATTTTCCTCCTTGGAAATTATTTGACTTTTAGCATCCATTTGAAAATTTTCATGAATATGGAAAATGTGATTTGGAAATTGTGACCCAATTCCAAATTTGGGACATTACAAATCCTCCCTTCCCAAAATTTCTTGTCCTCAAGCAATTTCAAACATGGTTGTTGAAGAACCTGCTTTCTGTATGACTCTTTGAAGTTGCCACTCAGCTTCACACTTTGAGTATTTGAGATTCCATGAAGATTTCAGAGAGGAACCACCATGATTGCTGCTACACTACTCTGATTAAAATCACCTTATTAAGTGGGGAATCCATCTCCCATACTACTTGTTTCCAAAATAATTTGAAATCAATCAGACTAAAAACTATACCAGGGTCCCATTGATTGCATTGCACTCCAATAATTAAGAGTGCTCTCCAATCCATACCATTTGAAAAGAGAATTCTTGGATTCCATTTTCTTGTATGCATTCTTCCAAACATCATGAATGCATAATATATATCATCAAATTATATAAAAACATAATAAGAATGTACATCAAGGAGGTGCCTCACCAATAAATCATCAAAGTGCTTATACCTCCCAATGAGTAGACTACCATTTGCCAAGTGCATACAAGCTTCAAGTGACCAATCAAATCTGCTCCAATGACATAGGTGAGGATCCCATGTCTCATTATTCTTCTCCAAAGATATATAATGTGCATCAATATAATAAGCCACGGGTTCTTTCATCCAAGGAGTGAATGAAGAACCTCCACCAAAATCTGAACCAAATAATGAGCAAAGAAAACATGAAGACTTCAAGTGGATCAAAGAAGTCTTATCAATACACCCATGAATATGTATATCATCATGAAATAACAAAGGATTTTTCTGCCAATAATAATGTTCCTCAATCATATCCCTCTTCACCCAAGTGTTGGATGAATTTCCTCCAACATCAAATGAACCAAGTGTTGAGCAAGAAAAATCATGAGCCTTCAAGTGACTCAAATGAACATCATAGGTGCACCCATGTAGATGTGTATAATCATAATGTAAACAAGGATTCTTCTGAAAATGTAAATAATATGGTTCTCTAATAATTCCATCATCAAAATGAGAAATAGAATTTCCATGCTCTTCATGTGGCACCATAAAAAAGAAACCTTTCACCCCTACTTCATTAGGATGACTGCTGCAAAATTTAGAAGTGTAGGATGTAGGAGAAAGAACCAACTTACCCAAATGATCAGTAAGTGAAAAATTATCATAATGTGAAGTATACATAGGGGTAGTATTATTCACCTCCCTAGAAAATGCAAAAATTTCCTCATGGGTTGGTTCCAAGGTGGTGGAATTATGCACTTCTTCAAAAATTGTGTAACCATTTTCAAGAGGCAACTCAAGTTCCTCTTCCACCATTACTAGTGATTGGATATCATCACTATAATCCTCAAGCACATCAAGAACCTGGAATTTTTCATGTTTCTCATGATCCATAATGTCATGAGAATCCTCCAAGAAAACTACCTTATGAAAATCTGAAACATCAGAGGAAAACAAGTGTCTTGCAACTTTTCAAGAAGTTACTCATTTTGAATTGTGAGCTTATCAATAACTTCATTATTCTTCAAGTAGGATTCATGTAACCATTCAATAAGCTCATTGACATTTTTTCTATCAAAAATCAAAGACATGAAATTACCTTTGATGTTGCACATTTCTCTTTGAATCTTATCCATGTCTTCAAGGAATGATGGCTCCTCCAAGGAAGTAGCTCTCCAACAAGAATTTGATACCAATGCTTGAGTATCATGGAGTATTCTAAGGGCCTCTTGGATCTTCTTTTCATTCATCTTTAAGGACCCTTCAATAAAATGAGGCTCTTGCAAATGAACCTCCTCATCTTGTTCCTTCTTGCTTGGACCAACTTCATGAAGCTCAAGTGGTGATGGGGAAGTTGATCTTGTTCTTCTTCAAATGCTACAAGGTATTCATTTTTAGGTTTAATGGAATTTTGGCTTGCAGCAACACTTTCAAAATTGATCTCTATGTCACCAACATAGAGGTGCGAGCACCCATCAGTAGGTACTCCTTCATAGTTCAAGCATCCATCAGTAGATGCTCTTTGGTCCATGTCCATAGTAGAATTTGTTTCAGAATGATATTCAATAGTTCCAAGGTACTCTTCTTCCTTCTCATGTGATGTTTCCTCATCTTTTTCAAAGTCATTTGGGAGTGAATTTCAATTCTCTTCATGTAATGCCTTTTCTTCTTCACCACCCACAAAAATTTGTAGCTCCTTGGTCTCCTCCCTACTTGTGCATTGATTATTATTCCTTAATGATTTCTTATTTGAATTATTTTTTATAAATTCCTTCAACCAATCATTAAGGTCTTCACAATGAATAGTTTTATGTGCCAATTTGAATGCTTTCTTAACCTGCCTGGACATATCATCACCACATGGATTAATGAATTTATTCAATTCATCTATACCATCCATAACTTTAATATGTTCCAATACCATGCTTTGATACCACTGTAATGTCCCCTTTTTGGAATTTTATTAAAATGCCCAATTTTCCAATTTTTTCACAATTTTGGCTCTTGACTAGTTTTGATGTCTAGACCTCCAAATTGACCCAAATGCTTCCAAATTTTATCTGAAGGTACATGAATGATAATACAAATTAAATATCATTCTCATGCATGTTTTTTTACTTCCCAATTACTTCTGAAAACTTGTTTAATTTTCTGCTCAAGTAGGAGTCTTTACTAGCAAATTGGGGCTCCAATTCCCCCCGGGTAATTGCCGGAAATGGCTTCACAAATGATCCCAAAGTCACTTGAATTTATTAAAAGAGGATGGTTATGTGTAAGGTACATTTTAAAAGTCTCATATGCATCATGTTTCAGTTTATACAGTCTGTTATGACTCCTTCCAAAACAACTCCCAAGTCACAATTTCAACCTTTGGGGAAAATGCACCAAATCTTCTCCCAATGCAATAAAAATGAGTAAAATGGCTTCCAATTCTTAAGTAATGAACATGATACTTGAAATAAACATTAATTACAGTCCATACATCATACATTTATCAGAGATACATTCCTCCATTCGAAATAATAAGCATTGCCATGGCATATATCAAAATAGAGTGGAAATGGTCATTGTTTGCTCATTAAAAGTCATTTTGACATACAACTCTTGGGAATTTCGACTTGAAAATTTTTGAGAATGAATAAAATATAATATTGAACTGATTACAATCATAAATTTACAATTAAAGGCTCTCCCAATTCGAAATCATCAGCATTACAATGGTTAACAACAAGATAGTGGGGAAATGACACTATTTCTTCATTGTTCAACATTTTTACATGAATTATTTTGGGTATTTCGACCTGAGAGTATTATAAAGATGAAATACATAGCATATACATCAAAAAATAAGACAATGAGCATTATAATCTTCCCCAAAGAGATCAATAGGTCACCCAAAGCGCAATCCCTCCATTGGCATGAATATGGTGTGAAAACTGGAAATAGTTGAGAGAGAGTGCTACAATAGAAGAATCCAAATTATTTACTGTAGCTTACACATACAAATAAGACTCCATTAAATATCCATGAAATACTTGAGTGGACTTTTGAAACACCAACTAGGATGGGAATCTTTCACCCTCGAAATTGGCTTAAGCAAGAAAACTAGTCATCCACTAGCTCTCACAATTCACAAATGACAATTTCACAAATGAGAAAAAGCTTCTTCTCATGGTTGATACCTGTATTTTATAAACATTATTGGTATTCTAAGGTTCCAAATCCATCCATAAACCAAATCCAAGTCGAATTGGTGTGGCTCCTCATGCTATGCCATGTGGCCTCTCTCTTCTCCTTCCCTCTTCTCCCAAATTTGAGTAGGAGCCTCTTGGCCTTCTCCAACTCCCAATTTCGACCTCCAAGATGCTCTATTCAGGCCTGACATGTCAGTATGTAATTATTTCAGCCTTAATATCTGACTTGGGTCATAGCTGTCATAGAATCTCCATCATTGGTGTCATAGTTGTCATAACTGTAAGGGGAATCTAGCCAAGTGTCCATGAAACTCCCATTTGGCTCTTCCTCTCCCATGTAAGTTACAATTCATCCCAAATTCGACCTGTGAAGTATATTTACAAGTATATTAACATTATAATCCATACAAAAACATTAGACTTCCCATATATTCAAATTTTCAAGAGAAAGATACCATTTAACATAGGAATTATAGCTAGAGTGGGCCCCATAGTCTCCATGTGTCTTCATGCTCTATTGCCACTTCCATTTTATCTTGTATTTATTTAATAAGATCAATTATTAAATATTTATCCCCTTATAATGTCTAAACATCATTTATTATCCCCCTTATTCCAAATCTCAAAGCTTCCACCCCCAACCTAGGAAACTAGTGATTTTCCTCCTTGGCAATTATTTGACTTTTAGCATCCATTTGACAACTTTCATGAATATGGAAAATGTGATTTGGCCATTGTGACCCAATGCCAAATTTGGGACATTACACCTTTCAGGTTCAGGAAAAAGTTTAAATACTTTGTGTAAATTTATTCTCGTAGAATACCCTGAAGTGCCTTTAAACTGTGGAGTCACCTGATGGATCGAGTAGATTTCAAAATTATTCGACTAGAACAATAAAAATTTATTGGGTAAAAAAAAGGTAATTCATACCTTAGGAATAAAAATATTTATCCCCAGTAACGCCGCCAAAAAGTGTTGTCGGCATTCACACAACTGGGAGTTAAGCGCAGCAGAAATCTTCAAGTTGTTAGGTGTTTCCTTGGCTGCTAGGTGTTTCCTTTGGGGAAAGTCTCAAGTCAAGTATTGTCACTTGATCTTGACTCCTCTGTTTAGGAAAAACTCATAACGATCCCAAGGGGGGTGATCCCTACGAAAGAGTTTAACTAAGGCTCTTGTGTTTTAGTTGCTAATGATCCAAGTAATTTTTAAGGATTTTTTGGAGTAAAAGGATGAGATAATATTGTTTGCAAACTTAAATAAGAATTTCACCGACATAACATCAACACAGGCAAAACTGAAATATTGTGAATTAGATCAGTGCCAATGGAGTCAAAGTAAATAAATAATGTTGTTCAAAATTAAATGTTTTGCAATGCGTCTTGGTCAGTTTAAATTATTAAGTTATGAATTGAGTTATGGGAAGGGGATTCTCAATATACTGAAAGTACTGAGAATATGTCTGAAAGATGACGAAAGTGATTCCTCACTCAGAAATGTAGGTTGAATTAAAGTCTTTGAGAAGTGTCCAACACTACACCAACAAGGATGTAGCCTGATGGTATCTCGAGGTCGTTATTCAGTGATTCATGCTTCCTTCGAAGAATTTTCCCATGATTGTCAAATATCTTATGTCAGATCTTCGTAATGTTTTCTAGGGAGTTGAATTTATTAATGGATTATTAGATTAATGTGTGGAATTTAGAAAGTGTCACAAATCACTTTTGATTTCCCAACAACTGGGCAAACCCCACAGAGCGAAAAAGCAAGTATGAAGTTTATGACAAAAATTTTATTCCAATTTGATAAAGCAAAGATGTTTGTAAAGCAAGTAAACTAAGACCACAAACTATGTGTCACTTTCTGATCCTCCACCAATGATCAGCAAAAAGTCTTTGGTTGGTGGCGAGAGAATACTTCATGGCAATAAGTCGGGTATGAAATTATTACTTATTTAAAGATGAAATCAAAGAAAAAAAACTAACCTATACAACCTTTCTAGAAGGCAGATTGTGTTCATGTGTTGATTAGTAAAAAAAACATAAAGGAGACTGTGAATCCCCCCAGGGGAGATGGAGTGTGGGAGTTGTGTATCCCACCTGCTTTTTTTATTAATGAAATTTGCAATATGATGAAATCTGAATTAAAAATGCACTTTGATCCTTGAAGAAGGATTGAAAATCTTACAATACTTCCAGGAGTGAAAAAGGAAACAAGAAAATGGATGGAGGATGGAGTTTTTGATGTCCCGGGTGACCGAAACTCAAAATTTGAGGTGTATGTCCTCCTCCTTTTCTCAAAACCTGATACAAACCAGTGAGTTGAATATGTTAGAATGTCACAAATTAATCAAAACAAATGCATAATCTTCGCTACTCAAAATGCTCAAAAAATGTAATTTTTTAATTAAAAATAGCACTTTGAGAAACTAAATCGAATCTAGTTCAAGATGAAGCTTTTAAAAGGAACCTAGATCTTATATACCTAATTAAAATCATATTCCAGATATAAAATTGATGCATCTAATTTTATTAAGCATACAAAAACAATAACCAATAAGATAGATTGATTTTTTTAGAGAAGAAGAGAGAAATCCCCAAGCTCATGCTTGAAAGAAGTGAAGGATAGAGGGGTCTACAAAATAAAGATGTTAGGCACAGAAAAATGGATGTTGTAAAATATAAGTGGATGCAATTGAGCTCCAAACCCCTTCTACCTAAGATGATCCTGCGAAATCTAGACAATTTCTCATACAAACAAGGTTAATCCAGTCAATCTCATCAATAAAAAAAGCAGGAGAGCATAAGTATAACCATCTACGATCTGTTGATCCTATAAAATTATGATAATGAAATGAAAATAAGTAAATTGAAAGCAACAAATACTTATTCAAATTAAACTGGATCTAAACACATCATTTGACAAAAAGAACGCATGAGATTCAACTGATTTCACCTCAAAATTAACCAAGTTACAAGCTCACAATGCAATGCCATAGACTAGCCTCCAAGGCCTTGAATAATTGTTAAAAAAATATCAACAAAAAAAGTACATTGTGTAGAGGTTCAATACATCCTCCTAAATTATGAGAAATACCTTGCTTTTAAAGCCAGAATACAGCCCTAACCCCAAGGGGGTGCAATTCCTGTTGATGAAATTGTCATTGATGCCAACATAGACTTGCAGTGGCCCCACAGATTGTCATTAATGCCACCAAGTCCCAATTGCAGTGGCTTGCACCCCTTATAAAGTGTATTTGAGACTTGGACCCCTTACACAGTGGGTTTATGCCTTGAAGCACCTTATAGCCAGTTGACAAGGTTCGTGTACCCACAAGGATGGATCTTGGAGCCACCACCTTGTTGAAGATGTTGAAGACCCTGTCGATGGTGCTGAAAACCCTGGAGATGGTGTTGAAACATTTTTTGATAATGGAGAATCCCTAGAAGCATTAATGACCCATTTTGTGGTCATTCATGCTCTGATGAGTCATGGTACCCCAAGAGAAGGCCTACCAACCCCACAAGTGATGTCATGAAGGATCTTGACCCTTGGAAGTCTCCTGGTATGGTTGAGGTGGTTGAAGAATCCCATGAAAGCCCTTGGCATGTCAAATAAGCCTCTTACTTCATGAAGAAGACTTGAAGGAGTCCTTGTACACACACTTGATGGTGTAATGATCTTTCAACCTTTGTTGGGTCATGGAGCTCTTGTATGATGATGATGACCTTGCATGGTCCTTGACATGATATGGAACCCATGAACATGTCCTTGGTATGATGAAGAATCCCATGAAGACTTGGAACCCTTGATGAAGACCTCGATGTCCTTGCAAAGGTCATGGAGCCCACTACTTGCACTTGACATGGTTAGATGGCATGATGATGTGGTCATAAGGTCTTGAAGATGATCTTGAGTACATAAGAAGACTTGGCACCCACATAGGATGGCGTGATAGCACTTGGAAACTTTAGTTTGACACACTTGTTGATGGTGGGGTGAAGGTGGTGTTGAATGGAATCCCTTGTGGCTTAAATGGCACTCCTTGTGAATATGGATGGTGACATGGCACCTTGATGGTGGGATCCTTGATGAAGCCCTTATGGCTTGTTAAATCCTTGGTCATACATATGGCTTATGTGGTGGACACCCTATTATATGGCAAAGAAAATACATGCAATTCTTTGCTAAGGTTTGACCATTGAAGTGGTAAGAAGTTTGTGTGGCAATTAAAAGTCAAATTAAAAATTTAAATTACAATTTTTAATTAAAAATTCAAATTACAATTTTTAAGTAAAAATTAAAATTCCTACCACTCTTACCTTTGAAGACAAGTCGGCCAGCATGAAACATGTCCACTTTAATGTGTATATAAAAACATCCAAAAACAACCAACGATGTAGGAAGAGAAGTGAACTTGGTGGAGATTGGCTAGAGGCTTTTTCCGCAGTAAAAGAGGAGCAGTTCGTTTTTACAAAGAAATTTTTGGGCAACTTCACTAAAATTGGCATAACTTTCTCATACGGAATCGGAATTACAAAATTCTTGGCTCGTTGGAAAGATTGTTATGATGGCTATGTGATGACATGATCTAGAGTTTATTTTGGTTTGTATACTATTTATTCATATTATGATCTTCTAAAAGGTTTGGTTCATGCTTCTGGGTTTCTCTTGTGATGGCACATGTCTCTCATGGATAGAGTTCATCTTTGATATTAGGATATGAGCCTCTATATTGGTATATATATTTGATGTCATTATGGAGGTTATGATGATGATGATGCATACATTTATGCTATGATATGATACACTTTATGATGATAATGCATGAAATAATGGTGTACACCATATGATGTTGATGCACTCCTATACAATATGATGTACATGCATACCATAGTGTGATGATGCACTCCTATACAATATGATGTACATGCATACCATAGTGTGATGATGTTCTCCTATGCACTATGATGCATACTTGATGATGATGATGCATAAACGGTGCACACTGAGATGATGATGATGTATATTTGATGATGAGGATGCATACCCTATGACAATGATGCATACCTATGATGATGATGCATGACAATGCATTCCTTATGTTTTTTATAATTTTAACATTAAGCTAGCATTATATTAGGATCTTTAACTGGGAGAATAACAAGCACAGCAATCAAACACAAGATACAATGAACACAATGTTTTTCCTTGGGGAAACCATAAATGGAGAAAACCCCGCAACTTCCTTAGAAATAGAATCAGCACCAAAAGTAAAACCCAAAACAGTAAGATGATCTCCCGACAACAGTAACCTTCTTTCTTCCTAGCCCCAGTGTCTTCTTCTTCCTCAGTTATGCACTACAACTGAGTGTGAGTGAGTGTGTGGTAAATAGAGAGGCTTGCTTTCTATTTATACTAATTCCTGACTTTACTAAACCCTACTAGGGCCGACTTCACTAGGTGAGTCTAACAACCCTAGTGCCCTGGAACTGTGGGGACTTTAACCCTTGAACAATAAGAAGGTTACCCACATTGACTTGACATGACTTGATTACATTATAGAAACTCACGATCGGAACATCGGGGCATAACATGACTCAATTACATTACAAACACATCCCGAAATAAACATCGAGGTATAATACATAAGAAATACAAGTGAATACATTCTGAAGTTACAATTACATCAACACTCCCTATTAACTAGGAAGGTATTCTCTCGACACAATTTATCAGCACAAGTCTTCTTCTCTGTATCATCTAGATCATCATCGAGTCCTCGTCATCTTCACCTTCAAGTCATCTCTATATTCAAGTCATCTTCATCTGGATCTGGATCATCACTCGATCTGGATCATCATCACTGGATCTGGATCATCCCTCGATCTGGATCATCACTGGAGCATCATCACTAGATCTGGATCATCACTCAATCTGGATCATCACTGCTAAATCATCATCACTGGATCATCACGGGTGCTATCTCATGATTCTTCTTGTCACAGGAAGTTCTACAGATCCAACCCTTTTTCATTTTGGTTATAGGCCTAGCCTCCATGTAGGTCTTCTTCCAGTACTTATATCTGACCCTAAGTTAGAATGGCCCATCCAACACTTATATCTGATCATGTAGGAACCAATCCTATAATCATATCAGAAAGGCACACCCAGCACTCACATCTGACCATGTGGGAACACATCTCACAACCCTGTCAGAAAGGCCCAACACTCACATTTGACCATGCCAAGAACCAATCCAACATACATGTCAAAAAGGCCCTGCACTTACATTCAACCATGTGAGGAACCAATCCAACATACATGTTGAAAGGGCTCTACACTTACATTTGACCATGCGAGGAACCAATCCAACATACATGTCGAAAGGGCTCTGTACTTACATTCAACCATGCGAGGAACCAATCCAACCTACATGTCAAAAGGGCTCTGCACTTACATCTTCCCATGCGAGGAACCAATCCAGCATACATGTCAGAAGGGCTCTCAACCCTAGGCTAAGGATTCCTGGTAACTGACCAGGTGCCTCCATTCAAAGAATGGCATTCAGCGCTTATATCTAATCATGTAGGAACCAATCCTACAGTCACATCAGAATGTCTTAGCACTCATATCTAACATGGAAGGAACCAATCCTCTCACCATGATAGAATGGCTCAGCCCTTACATCTAACCATTGAAGGAACCCATCCTCTCACCATGTTAGAATGGCTCACGGACTCATCACTTCCCTTTGGAGGGAACCTCGATCTGGAGAGCACCAAGCTTCTCCCTGAAGTACTCAAACTTCACCCTAGCCAATGGATTTGTGAACGCATCAGCTATCTGTTCGTTCATCGCAACATACTGGAGCTTCACTACTCCCCTCTACACCATATCCCTGATATAGTGATACTTGATCTCAATATGCTTTGACTTGTCATGGAACACCAGGTTCTCTGACAACTTCACGCAAATTTGGTTGTCACAATGTATACAAGTAGCATCCATATGGAGATCAAATAAATCAGACAGTAGCTTCCTCAGTCATACTACCTCACAACTAGCTGAACAAGCTACGACATACTCTGCTTCAGGTATACTCAGTGCCACACAAGATTGCTTCCTACTAAACCAAGAGATCACACCTGATCCCATACTGAAGTAACATCTTGAAGTGCTCTTCCTATCGATGGCACTGCCTGCCCAATCTGAATCAACATAACCCTCCAAGTTAATCTTCTGATTCACCTCATACTTGAGCCCATAATCAATTGTACCCCTCAGGTACCTCAGAATATGCTTTGCAGCAATCAAGTGAACATGTCTCAGATCTATCAGAAATTGGCTCAAGGTGGTCACAGCAAAGCAAATGTCTGGTCTTGTGTTCGTTGGGTACATCAAGGACCTAATCATTTGATGATACATCGTAGCATCAACCGCTTCTGATGAAGCATCACTCAATAGTTTCAGGTTTGATTCCATAGGTGTGGTCATGGCCTTACAGTCCATCATCCTGAACCTCTTCAGGATCTCTACTGCATACTTCCCTTGTCCGAGGGAGATTCCATCCACATTCTGCCACACCTCCATGCCTAGAAAATAGTGCAGCATACCCAAGTCCTTCATTTCGAACTTGGCAGCAATCTTTCTCTTCGTATCAGCAATCAACCCATCCATACCTGTTACAAACAAATCATCTACATACAGTAGGAGCATCACTAGGTTACCATCTTCAACCTTGTAGTAAAGGTTGGAATCTGCTTTACTTTTGGTAAATCCCAAACTGGATAGAAAGTTGTCATTCATGTCGTACCATGTCCTCGATTCCTATTCCAAACCATACAGGGATTTCTTCAATCTACACACATGAGACTCCTTGTCATGTGTCTCAAAACTGAGTGGATGCTCTACATACACTTCCTCTTCCACTACACCATTCAAAAAAGCAGTCTTGACATCCATTTGGTGTATCTTCCATTTCATTACTGCAGCCAGAGAAAGTACTGATCTGATGGAAGTGTATCTGTCTACAGGTGCAAAATTTTCTTCATAATCTATTCCTTCTTTCTGTGGGAAACCACGAGCCATGAATCTTGCTTTATATTTCTCTATGCTACCATCTGCAGCATGTTTGATCTTGTAGATCCATTTGAAAGTTACAACCAACTTCCCTTCTAGTCTTGGGACAACATCCCAAACATTGTTCTTCATGATCGATTGATACTCTTCGATCATAGAATCCTTCCATTCTTTCTATTATGTCGCTTCTTCATAGTTGGAAGGTTCTTTATTGATAAATTCACACAATAAGGCTACATACCCGGAACAGGATCTGGTCCTCTTCCTTTCTCTATGATTCTCTTCTGGAGCCTCATATCATTCCACACCTTGGATAGCTTCTCGTACCCAAGCAGGTTTCCTCTTGTGAGGGTTCTTCTCTTGAGGTGGATCTATAGGTTCTTGAGGTTCTTCAAATTCTTGATGTTCTTCTTGAGTTTCTTCGTTCATGGTTGTATCATGAATTCTGGGTGCTTCTGCTTCTTTAGGATCTTCAGCAGGTTGTAAGCTAAGTCTTTGTCAAATGTTACATCCCTGCTAATGTCAAACTTCTTGAATCCTAGGAAGTATATTCTATAAGCCTTCAAGCTTTCAGAGTATCCCACAAATATACCCTTCTTTCCTGAAGGATCTAACTTTGTCCTCTTTTCTTTCAGAATGTATGTACACTGGACAGCCGGATATTTTGAGATCGCTGACTTCTAGTTTCTTGCTGGAAAAGACTTCCTCAGGTGTCTTGTTCTCGAGTACTCTGTGTGGAGTACGGTTCTGTACATACACTGCTTAGTGAACTTGATGACATTGGTCCGCATACATTGGAGTGGATGATTTCCAAGATTCCTTTCTCCTTTCTCTCGCTACTTGGAAATGTCTTCTTTGTATTCTTTCCTTTCGCACATCCTTTGCAGACCCCTTCATGTTTTGCTTGAATTTCTGGAAGACCTTCAACAGCTTTGCTTGCAAGTGGTAGTGCTCTGTAGTGCACATGTGCAAGCCTTCTATGCCAAAGTTCATTTGGCTCTACTGTGTCATGGACCAAAGCTTGTTCTGGATGGCCCTTCAATTTGTATAATCCTCCTTCTTGTTCTCCAATTACTATTGCATCGTCAATAGTCTACAAATTAAACCCTCATGTCTTTTGCATCTAATGCTGATATGGAGAGAATATTCTTCTTTAGTCCTGGTACAAACAAGACATCCTTCATTTTTATAGACTTTCCAGAGTCTAGCTTGTAGGAGGGTTCACCACTACCTTTTATGAGATATTGGTAGTCATCCCTAAGTTTCACCTTATGGGGTGAATGATGTTTGGATAGTTTCTCAAAATATTCCTTGAAACCTATCATGTGTTTGGAAGCCCCACTATCAATAAGCTGATCTTTGCTTCCATGAGTGACAGTTCCCGTGAGAGTGGAGATCATAACATATTCTTCTTCACTTGAAGAGTCTTCACTTTCTTGTTTTACTTTCTTCCTGGGAGGATCATCATCCTCAGTAGTGTGAGCATGATGTTTTCTTTTGGAGTTCTTCTTCTTCTTGGATCCATTCTTATTCATGGGAAAATTTCTAGCAAAGTGTCCTATTTCATTGCATGTATAACATCTAAGTTTGGATGGATTCTTCTGATGAGAATGCTTACCTTGGTGATGATGATTTTCCCTTCTTCCTTTCTTGGACTGTACTGTGAGAGCTTGATCTTCACTTCCCATATTTTCTTCTCGAGATGCTATTCGAGCTTCTTCTTGAGAACAGTCTTTCCATAGTCTACTGAACTTGACTAATTTCTTCCTAGCACAAATTCCTTGGATGAAAGAATCCCATGACCTAGGGAGACCATTCAAGGTTGTCATCACAATTTATGCATTCTCCACTTCTTCATCTAATGCTTCCAGTTGTTCTTTGATCTGGGAGACCCTTGTGAAGTATCAATGGATGGTCTCCTCATTCTGGATCTTTACATTCTTCAACTGGTTCCTTAGAGTCATCTTCTAGTTGATTTTCTTCCCTTCCAACAGTTCGGTTAGGGCATCAAAGATAGCTTTAGGTGTCTTGAGGGAGGACACTTGTGGTATGAGGTGATCCTTGATTGAATCAGGAATAATCCTCTTTGCCACAACCAACTTCTTCTTATGTAAGGCCTTAGCCTCATCTCCCTCTAGAACTGGAACCTCCTCATGGATGTAGGAGTCCAACTCATTTTCTTCTAGAACCAGGGAGATTCTATACTTCTAGGCTCAAAAGTTATCAACTCCCTCAAGATTTTCATCAAGATTGGTATGATGAGACATCTTAACTGAGAACCTCAAATGGAAATACAAAAGATTTAGATCTTACCAGGTCAAGATGTCGGATCTAGATTTGGAGCTGAAATTCTGCAGTGCTGGTTCAGGAGCAGATTAGGGTTTTGCTTTTCCGGAGTTCTGTCCAACCAAATTCTTTGATCTTGACCTCTAAACTTCAATTTTGGGGAGGAGATAAATCCAGGCCTGGGCTCACTACAAAATTCCACTTCTGTGAAAACCCCTAATTTTCGACAGTACTATCGGGTCCAAAACTGAAAAACCTCAGAATTGGATTCTGCTTCGATAGAAATATGCGCCCTAGGGAGGAGAGTTATTCCAACCTTATTTGGCTGAAAATTTGTGGAGAGATATCCACAAATTAGGAATCCCTAGTTCCCGCAGTTGCATAGTGTCTTCTTCTCAGGTTAGCTCTGATACCATGTTAGAATTTTAACATTAAGCTAGCATTATATTAGGATCTTTAACTGAGAGAATAACAATCAAAACAATCAAACACAAGAGACAATGAACATAGTGTTTTTCCTCAGGGAAACCATAAATGGAGAAAACCCCGCAACTTCCTCGGAGATAGAATCAGCACCAAAAGTAAAACCCAAAACAGTAAGATGATCTCCCGACAGTAGTAACCTTCTTTCTTCCTAGCCCCAGTGTGTTATTCTTCCTCAGCTATGCGCTACAACTGAGTGTGAGTGAGTGTGTTAAATAGAGTGGCTAGCTCTCTATTTATACTAATTCCCGACTTGACTAAACCCTACTAGGGCTGACTTCACTAGGTGAGTCTAATAACCCTAGTGCTCCGAAATTGTGGGGACTTTAACCCTTGAACAATAGGAGGGTTACCCACATTGACTTGACATGACTTGATTACATTATAGAAACTCCCGATCGGAACATCAGGGCATGACATGACTCAATTACATTACAGACACATCCCGGAATAAACATCGGGGTATAATACATAATAAATGCAAGTGAATACATTCTGAAGTTACAATTACATCAACAATGTTCACTTAAAGCAAAGTAGAATTACTTATTCAGTAATTGTGTAGGATGATGTGTACAATGATGTGTGCATGATCAGATTGACCAGCTCGACCAAGAGTATTAGTGAGCAGAAAATAATGACAAGCAGTGATGAGCGAATTTGGTGTGCAAAGATACTTGATCATTTGTGATGAGAAGCAGTGTTGAGAAACAGCAATGAGCATATTAACCAGAGATTGATGAGCAGTGTTGACCAGCAAAGTGATGAGAAGAGATTGATGTGCAGAGCAAAGGTTGATTGTGCAGCAGATCCATATGATTGCTACCAAGAAGAAACTTTCACTTGAGGATTGGACTCCTCAAACCCTTCTTAGTTGGAGCTAATAAAACCAGGTTGGGTCATGTTATGAGATTTGGTGCTCTTTTCATCAGTTGTTTCTTATTGTAATCAAGAAGATTGTTGTCTTCCATGTACAATAAATAAAGATCTAAATTCCATATATTCTTGTGTCTATTTTGATGTGATGTTGTGCTTATGAATCATGATGAATTTGATTGTGCAGTTGATGACATAATGATTGATATGCTATGACTAGTTAAAAGAAGGTAAAAAGTTTAAAATTTCTCACACACTAATTCACCCCCCTCTCAGTTTGGCCATTGTGTCCAACAATTCCCAATGAGGAGGTGGTTCTAGTGGTTGAGAGAATGGTGGGAGGAGGTTGGAATTCATGGGAGGGGAGGATGCCACCTCTCATGAGGTATCCCACTTGATTTGGGAATCCTCCACCTCTTCTAACCACTTCATCCAAGTGGCAAGACACACCCTCCATTATAGAATGTTCCCCCCTTTGATGGAGGTGAGTTGGAGCTCCTCTTTTGATGACTGAAGATGCTCCTCTATGGTCATAAATGTCCTAGACAAGATCCTCAACAACCATGGCACCTCATATACAAGTCCCAAATAAGCTTCCTTTGACTTAGGAAGTGTATTTTCTACAATTTTCCCATTTATTTGACCCTTTGAGTCATTTTGGAGATAAAATCAAAATTGAGAATTGAGAATTACTAATTTGACTTTGAAAAGTGGGTTTAGGGTTTAAGTGGGGGATATGGGTCCAAAAACAAGCATCCCCGTGAACAAATTGGCTCCCTAGGCCCAATTTTATGACCTTTTGAACTTTTACAATTAAAATACACCTTTTCGATGATTTTATTAAAAAATTAAAACTTAAAAAATCCTATGAAAGACTTGGTGCATGTCCACAAAACTTTGGGACTGTGATTAGCATGTAATAATACATAGACCCTAGGATTTAATAACCTTTTAAGACATAATCACCAATTTCAACATCCTGGCTTTGGAGGATTTTGAGTGAAAAACTCAAAAATTATATGTCACTTAAAAAAACCTCACATAATAAACGAGGGAAAAAACACTCAAGGATGATGGCATTGATGACCAAGTCATAAGAAGGCCAATCCTTTTACAAAAAGAAACCCTCATGCTATGTCATTTATTAAAATTCCCCCAAGGGGGTGTGAACATGCGAAAAAGGGACCACAACTGGTCCTGAAGAAACCATGGAACTTCCTGAGCACTGAGTAAGAACACTAATTTGTTATAATCCTTGGTGGCTCACTTGAAAAATACACTAAGTGCAACTTAGTGGATAATAAGAGGAAGTTAGTTGTAACTTCCATATGGCTTTACAAGATAAAGCATCTTGCAGATGGTAGTGTGGACAAATACAAAGCCAGGTTTATTGTTGGTTTCTTATTTTCTCTTTTTGAAACGATGGAGGACATCTTCTTGGAACTGATGCACGTACGATTCACCTATTTTCAGAAGTTGAAAAGACATTTTTGTATCATAACATATATGAGGCAGTTGAAAGGCAGTGAAAAGGCAGTTGAAAGGGCTGAAGGTAGTGGAAAGGTAGTGAAAAGCAGTTAAAAGGCTGAAGGTAGTGAAAAGGCACCCTAAAGAGACCCAGGCGCGCTCCCCCCTAGTGGAAAGCTCAAAGCCAGGGGGAGCGCCCAGCAAAAGCAGGTTAATCGACGCACCTACCACGACTTCTAGCCTGAACTAGTATAAATGGGATTGCTCCAAACGCTCATGTATTTTCTCATAAAGAGGGCATTGATTATGAGGAGACTTTTGCTCCAATGGCTAGGTATACCTTGATACCTGGCCATTGGATCAAAAGTCTCCTCATAATCAATGGCGGTACAGCTGCTTCTGGACTCGGTATTCCTCTAATTGAGGAGTGTTATTGCTTGGACATAATGATTATGATTGGGGTAGAAGCATTGTTGATCAAAACAGAACTTGCAAATATTGTTTCAACTTGGGCTCTACTATGATTTCATGGTTTAGCAGAAAGCATGGTTTAATTGCCTAGAGCACCGTAGAGGTTGAGTACATTGCTACTAGTACTGCTTGTAGAGAAGCAGTGTGGCTGAGAAATCTATTTGGAGGATTATATGGTGTAAAGCTAGAGATTACAGTGATCAGGTGTGACAACCAGAGTTGTATAAAGCTTTATGAAAATCATGTGTTTCATTACTAGTCAAAACACAGAGAAATGAAGTAACACTTCATTCGAGACATGGTCTATACAGGTATTGTAAAGCTTTAGTACATAGTTGTTGATGAGCAGATTGCAAATGTGATGACAAAGCCTCTATCTATGACGAAATTCAAACACTTCTAAGATATGCTTGGTATGGAAGAGAATGTCTCCCTCACTGAGAGGGAGTGTTAAATTTACATCATCGGGAGTCATTCTCCATGAGACTTTTGTTGTATCAAGTTTGGAACTTATGTTATATTAAGTTCAAAAAGCTCTCCATTAGACGTGTGTTGTATCAAGTCTGAAACTTATGTTGTATTAAGTTCATCAACATATGTTGTATTAAGTTAAGAGCTTGTGTTGTATCAATATAGGTTGTTGAGATTATGAGAGATGCATGTACTATGATATTATATCTAATTAAGATCGGGATATTAGGTTGTATTAAGATCGGGACCTTGTGTTGTATCAAGTTCAAAGACTTGTGTTGTATCAAGTACGAAACTTATGTTGTAATAAGTTCAGGAGTCTTGTGTTGTATCAAGACCAGTATTGTGTTGTATCAAGACCATATGACTTGTGTTGTATCAAGTCATGAGGATATACTATGTGATGTATGGTTAGTCATGGTCACTAGGTGCTATAAGTCTCCGTTATGGATTAGATACCCCTAGAGTGATTTACTTTAGCATATGACTATATGACCCAGGGTAATACATATAATCATAGGTTGGAAACAATTCTTCTGAGTATGATATGCTAAAGATGATTCATTAATTAGACACTCACAGACCATGCATAATTAATTGATGATAAATTAGATGAGCATAGAGATAGAGTAAATATTCGAATTGCCTATGTCAGACCTCTAGTGAACTCGAATTGCAAAGACATCAGTTAAGTCTAAGTTGTGGAAAACAAGTTTCAGTTAATTAAGGAATCTACTCCTTGATTTATAAAAAGTGTTTGTTAAATATGACATTGATTGTGAAGCACTAAAGACATTCATTTAAACTACTAACTAATGGTCAAGCAATTAGTTAATCAGTTCTCATTCGGTTTTGTTCAGTTATATTTAGATCAGTTCAGTTACATTCAGCTGTAAGTTTTAAACCTGTGCAGAGAAGCAAAGCATACAGATTCTTTTAAGCAAAATAGAGATCACAACACATCATTCACACATAAACACAGAGATTTACCCTAGAAACCCTTAACCGGGAAAACCAGAAAACCTTGGAACCACACCTCTTATTTTCTCTTCATTTCATTATGAAATCCTCGCAATACAAAATATAGTTATTCGACAACATCCAAATACCCTAATCCGTTAACCTAGATTAGAAAAAGTCTCCAATTCCTTAAACGAGATTAAGTTACATATTTTTAGACAAATTCTAAAAATACCCACAAATAGCTATAAATAGCCATAAATCTATAAATAGCCAAAATAGGATCGTCGAGCTGCAGCACTGACATGCGCACCTCCCCTCCATATGCACATGTAAAGAATATAACATATACCCAACATTCTCCCACTTGTTGTTTCCTTTGCATAGCAATGAGTCATGTACTCATAAAGTCACAGGTTCAAGGCATCAATGCCCATAGATTCTCTACACCAAGAGAAATTCTCTGTACTAACAGACTTTGTTAATGATTCTACAACATTTTTCGCGGTGTCAACCTTCTTTAGCAGCACCTTCTTGTCTTCAACCATGTCTCTCACAAAGTGATATTGCACATCAATATTCTTTGTAAGCAGGGTTCTTTTCCAGGAATATTTCACTTTGGCTATCACAATCTAACCTTACACCTTTCTGTACAAACCCAATACCTGAACACAATCTTTACAGCCACACAGCTTCTTTGCTTGCATGAGTGGTTGCCTTGTATTCAGCTTCTGTAGTTGAGAGTGCAACTACATATTGTCTCTTGCTCATCCAACTAATAGCTCCCTCCAAATAGGTTAAACACATACCCACTTGTAGATCTTCTATGATCAAGGTCTCCAGCCCAGTTTGCATCAACAAATCCATGTACATTTATTACTCTGTCTGGTCCAGGTCTTCCTTGGTTGCAGATTGCATAATTGGTGGTGCCATGCAAATATCTGAAGACCCTCTTTACAGCTGTCCAATGCTCCTTTCCTGGTTTTGACATATATCTACTCAAAACTCCCACTGCATGAGCAATGTCTGGTCTTGTACAGACCATTTCATACATCAAACTACCAATTGCACTCGCATATGGAACCCGTGACATGTCTTCTTCTTCTTCCCGTGTCTTGGGACACTACTCTATAGATAACTTTACACCTACAGGAATAGGAACCTTGACCAACTTACTTTCCTACATGTTAAATATTTGTAGTACCGTCTCAACATATTTTCTTTGATTTAAACTGATCATTTTGTTTGCACGATCTCTCCTTATCTCTATTCCCAAAATGAAGTTTGCAGCACCGAGATATTTCATATCAAACTTGGAGGACAGTTGAGACTTCACCTCCTTTATAACATCTTTGTTGTTTCCAATCAACAACATGTCATCAACATACAGAACTATGTTAATGAAGTGATCACCAACCTGTTTTGAATATACACAGTGATCAGCTTTGCTTCTCACAAACCCAATCCAAGTATGTATGTGTCAAACTTTTGGTACCACATCCTTGGAGATTGCTTTAGACCATAAAGGGACTTCTTTACTTTACATACCAAATCATTCTTTCCCTTTACTATGAACCCTTCTGGTTGTTTCATGTGTATTTCTTCTTCCATATCCCCATGTAAGAACGATGTCTTCACATCCATCTGCTCTACTTCAAGATCAAAAGTAGCAGCAATGGAAAGGAGAAATCTAATAGAAGTTAATTTTGCAACTGGAGAAAATATTTCACCAAAATCAATCCCCTCTACCTGAGAATATCCCTTTGCTACCAAGTGAGCTTTATACTTATCCACTTTACCTTCTGTATTCGACTTCTTTTTAAATAACCATTTGCTCCCAACGACTTTTCTCCCAGCTGGTAACTAGACTAGATTCCAAGCTTCATTTTTGTCCAAGGAATCCATTTCTTCATCCATGGCCTTTTTCCAGAGATCACTATCCTCTGAATTAACAGCTTCCTTCACATTTCTAGGATCATCATCAGTAATAGACATAGAAAAATGAGAGCGAAAATCAGGAGGGGAATACCTTTATGGTTTCCTTATTTATTGAGATGATCTCCTCAAAACTAGAGTATGAGGTTCTTCTTCTTCTTATTCTACTTCTTCTATTGAGTCGGATTCTTCACGTTCTAACTTAAACTCTATTTCCTCTAGTTCCTTTTCCATTGGATTCACTTCCTGTCTAGGGACTTCTTTGACCTCTCAAAACACAACATCTCGACTGTAAACAATATTATTAGTTATAGGATTCCAAATCTTATACCCTTTCATACCATCTTTATAGCCAATAAAGATACACTTCTCAGCTTTGTTATCCAACTTGCTCCTTTTCTCCTTTGGAACATGTACATAAGCATCACAACCAAAAAATTTCAAATGCTTAATAGAGGGTTTCTTACAAGTCCATACCTCTTGTTGAGTTTTATCAATCAATGTTGATGTGGGTGATCGGTTTACCAAGTAACATGCTGTCTCCACTACTTCTGCCCAAAATTCTTGTCCTATCCCAGCACTGCTTAACATGCTCCTCTCCTTTTCCATCAACGTCCTATTCATCCTCTCAGCAACTCCATTCTGTTGAGGTGTGTATGGAGTAGTCTTTTGTCTTGCTATACCGCACTTCTTACAAAATTCCTCGAATTCATTCCCACGGAACTCTCCACCATTATCTGTCCTCGACACCTTTATTTTCTTTTATGACTGATTTTCTACAAGAGCCTTAAATTCTTTAAACTTGGAAAATACTTCAGATTTCTTTCGAAGGAAATAAATCCATATGTTCCTTGAGAAATCATCCATAAATGAAACATAATACACAGAATTTCCTAATGATGGAACAGGAACAGGTCCAAACACATCACTATGTATTAATTCTAGAATTCCCTTTGCTCTTGTAGCACCAGATGAAAATCTTACTTGATTTTGTTTTCCATATATGCAATGTTCACAGAAATCAAAATCCAGAGTGCAATCATTCATACCTTCAACCATACCTTTACCTTGTAATGCTCGAAGTCCCTTTTCTCTGATATGCCCCAATCTTTGATGCCATAACATTGTCTTTCCTCCTGATGCAGTCAGGGTTTTGTCATATTTACGTCCTTCCTCCAGCACAACAGAATTGTTACATTCATCAATGATGGTTTTTCCCAATAGTTTGTATAGAGTTCCATACCGAACTCCCCTCATCAATACCATTGATCCTCGAACCATGTTGCAACCACCATCTCCACACATGGTCTTTACACCTACAACATCCATCTTTCCAATAAATATAATGTTTCTTACTAGATTTGGAATGTGTAGCACTCCAGGCAGAGTTCTAATCCTTCCATCCTTCAGTTTTAGCTTGACTCTACCACCTCCAATGATACTAGCTGGTGAATCATCTCCCAAGTACACATATTCTCCATTGTACTTTTCATATTCATAGAACCACTCCCTATGAGGGGTCATATGACATGACGCACCTGAGTCAATCAACCATGTATCACGTTCTGAAGGATTACCCATGGAAGCTAGGTACACACCCCCTCCTTCTTCTGAGGAGTTCTTCGCCTCTGTGGAAGGGGTATCCTCATATCCCTTGGCTTTCTCAACATTCTTAGATCTGCAATCCTTTTTATAGTGCCTAGCTTTACCACATTTCCAACACTTCCTTATTCCTTTTCCTGGGGATTTAGATCTACCCTTAGATTTAAATCTCCCCCCAGATCCTTTATTTTTGTTTCTCTCTTGGGGGCGACCTCTCACAGACAAAGCATCCATGCTATGATTATCCATGGTTTTTCACCTCATCTCTTCTGATAGTAGGGATGATACAATTTCATCAAATTTTAAGGTCGCATGGCTATAACTACCTATTGCAACAATTAGGTTGTCCAAGGAATCCGGAAAAGAACACAATAATGTAATACATTTATCTTCTTCAGCAATTTTAATACCAACAGAGGTTATCTGACTTACCAGAGTATTGTAGACATTCAAATGCTCTGTTACAGTTTCATTCTCGTCCATTCTGAGGTGAAACAACTTCTTTTGCAAAAACAGCTTGTTCACAAGGGATTTTGATTGATACAAACTCCCTAGTTTTTCCCATAGCTTTACTGCACTATCTTCACCAGATACGTTCAACAACATAGAGTTTGATAAGCAGAATCCTATTGTACTCCTCGCCCTTCTTTCTAATTTATCCCAATCATCTTGTGATGTTGCAGTGGGTTTCGTACCCAGATCCACAGCAATCCACTGTTCCCGATCTACCAGAAGATCCTCCATTTTGAGCTTCCATAGCTAAAAATTATGGCCGTTAAATTTCTCGATCTCGATTCTTGAAGTGCTCGCCATTCTCTTTCAATGCACAAATCAACACTACAAATCTCCCACTAAAGCCAGGTTTATCACAGACCCAATATCTATCAACCGCGTTGAATCCTTAGAAACAAAGGCATCCCCCTGATGCCAAAATCGAGCTCTGATACCACATGTAAGTTTTAAACTTGTGCAGAGAAGCAAAGCATACAAATTCTTTTAAGAAAAATAGAGATCACAACACACCATTCACACATAAACACAGAGATTTACCCTGGAAACCCTTAACCGGGAAAACCTGAAAACCTTGGAGCCACACCTCCTATTTTCTCTTCATTTCATTATGATATCCTCACAATACAAAATATAGGTACTCCGCAACATCCAAATACCCTAATCCGTTAACCCGGATTAGAAAAATCCTCCAATCCCTTAACCGGGATTAAGTTACATATTTTTAGACAAATTCTAAAAATAGCCACAAACAGCTATAAATAGCCATAAAATCTAAAAATAGCAAAAAGAGAAAATAACATATAGCCATATGCCTTTGGGATCGTCGAGCTGCAGGGCTGACATGCGCACCTCCCCTCCATACGCACATGCAAAGAATATAACATATACCCAACATCGTCTTTGTTCAGTTCAACTTAGTTCACTTCAGTTACATTTAGTTAGAGGCAGTTAACACCAGTGAATTAATGGAGGGTGCTTATCTTTCAATGTGGTACATAATTACGAGGTGACAACTTGGAACCAAGTCAAGGAGGGTAGAATAAGTAATGAGTGTAGAGTGCACACAGTGTGTATAGTGTTCACAGTACCCAAAAGGCATGCAACCATTTGCTAACTTCATTGTATGACTAAATAAGCTTGTTATTAGAGTGTTATGCACTTGGCAAGGCTATGACAGTATTTTGTATGATCTATATTCTCTAATGTTTCTTAGATATCTCTTATCAAGCATCTGCAAGTGTTGTAAAATCATTCTCTTGCATTATCTATCATACTCAAAGGGTTGTTTGCTGGGTTTTTCATCCTTCATATTTGGAGGGTTTTCCCAGGGTATATCATGTGTCTTAAGGATTGAATAATTTGTGTGTTTGAATTGTTTTATGAGATATACATGCACTGGATTTGTTTGTCAAAAGTTTTAAAGTTCAAGTATCTTCATATTTTCTCAAACATTGACAGTTGAACATATAAAATTAAGTCGTGATTAAATTCCAAAGGACTAAGCAATGGGGTCGATGTGAGGGCACACTTTGGAAATTCAAAGGGTATTTAGCTTGGTCATCGCATATGAACTAGTTATTCTTGTGTGACAAGTGAAGGAAATCATGAACAACATTAGCATATTCATGGACAAGAATTTTAAGGATTTTTCCTTTCCTTGTAGACTTTGAGGTTGATTAATGGTTTGAGGTGGAGGTGTTTCATAAGTTGCCTTGGCTTTGAGAGGATCAGGGGTGATCACTTGATTGGGTACAATGAAACCCAATAAATTTCCAATGATGACACAAAAGACACATGTCTTAGGGTTGAGCCTAATTTTGTATCAATGACATCAAATCAAAATGACTCGAAGATCCTCTAAGTGTTTGTCTCCCTTTTAAGAATGCTTGGTAAGATCGTCTTGATAAGACAAGATAATATATGCATGTAATGAACAATGTATGAAATGGATCGTTGAAATGTAGCATTGACATAGTTCAATCGAAATATTATTATGCATTAAGTGAATGTGCCCCTAGAAGTCATGGAGGCAATGCTACACTGGTTTTCTTTACAAACTTTGGATTTGATTGTCCATATATGATAGCATCTCATAGCCTAACTAATGAAAAGGTTTGGAAAATTGTCTTGAAAATTAGTGCATATCCTAATTGTCCCATGTTTTGTATTTACTTATACAATATTTTTTTCCCATATATTGAAAGGAATGGGGATAATAATATTGTCCTTAATAATTTTTCAATTACTTCCTTAATAGTTGTTTCTTTCTTTGGGTTGATGGGATCTTGTTTTTTTGTTATGGGTTGAGAATTAGGCCAAGTATTAATGTGGTGCTCAACAATGGAAGAATTTGTGTCTGGAATTTATTCATACAACTATTTAAAAATGTCATAGGCCTCTTTAAATAAAATATTTATAGGCTTTGATTTCCAAAAAGGTGCAATGGTAAAATTTCTGAAAGACTTTCTTGTCCATCGAGCACTACCATCGAGATTTATTTTCCTCATTAACTATCTATAAGGATAAAGTATACCTCTAATAACAATATAGTTTTGAATTCATTCATTACCGATTAAAATTAGGGAATTATACAACAAATTCCAAACAAAAAACATTCCATGGAAAGACAAATATGAATACTTGTATATAATTAAATCCAAATCCACAAAAATGGTTACTAAGGAGTGGTTTACCACCCAATCATAGGAATTACTTATGGTTTCCACCACCAATATAGACCATGATGCGACGAGGGATAAGGAAGATCCTACAGGGCTCTAATCACTATAAGAAAAACACCCCCTAGCGATAGATTTTGTGGAAGCTCCTCTAAAAAAAGCCCAAATATCTGTTAATAGCAAAGATCGGTAGAAAAAGTGAGAAGGTAGAGGTTTTAGCAAATGTTTTTATACAGTGATTTTATACATACCAAATTCATGAATGCACCCTTAGTCTAAACGCACCAATGTGAACCAAAACAAAAAGAACTTATATCGAAATCCCCATTAAATGGAGTGAAAACAAAATTCAATTTCTACAGCCAACAATAATCTATGCATTTAAACTAAATGGAGGCATGGATACATCCACATAATTCACCCACCGCTTTCATCCAAAACTGCAACCCTCCTACTAGGGAAAATATGTTTTTTTTTAATATGAAAAATGAATTACAGTGCATTCTATATAATACATTGCACAAGTGAGTTGGTAATTTGGCACACCCACAATAGATAAAATTAAAGAAATTGCCAGATAGAAATGTTTTTTATTTGTTTAGATCTATTAACATTGCATTTAGATATTTGAATAGTATCGATGCGTTGTGTAATTGGAAATACCGACGGAAACTTTTTTAATATTTATATTAACTAGCGGTGAGTTTACATCACTAAAATGCATCAATGCATTGTTTAATATTGCACAGCAAAGGGTAGCATTAAAAATAATTGTCGGTATAAAACTATTTTTATATCGGCATATTCATTACCAATGTGTGTTTATCTATAAAGCGCATCGATGTGTTGTGTAAGGTCAAGCACCGAAGTAGGGTAAACATGAAAAAAAAATAGATGCAAAAATATTTTTTATAATTTTATGTTTATGGATGATGCACTTATATAATTTAAAAGCAGTGGTGCTTACATAATAGAGTGCACTGAATTAGGATAAAATTTAAAAATTGTGGGATAAATTTTTATTTTTTTTTTATTCATTACCGGTGTGGTCATTCCACCAAAACGCGTTGATGCATCTGGTTATAGGGTGCACTGAAATAGGGTAAAATAAAATTTTAAAAAATGATAAAAACATTTTTACCATCCTTTAGTGCTCTATACCACCTAAGCATCGATATTATAGTTGACTCCTTGAAGCACCCAGACCTCGATGCTCTTTCTGGTTGTATTTCTCCCTTTTATTGCTTGCTATGTGGCTTTCGAACTTTGCAAAACAGTGGGAAAATTTGATTTCTCATCTACATGGAAACCATGCTCTCTACCACACAAGTGCCTAGGTAGTGTCTTTGTTACCTTATAACTTAAACTCTTAGCATATTAAAATTTAAAATTCACCTTAAATTTGCTAATTTTCATAGAGGTTGTTATGGGAGAGAGATTTGTACCTTCACCCCATTACAACATAGACCCAACACCGCTTGAGGTTTGTTGGCCTCCTCAAGTTCTATCAAGAGGATACATCCCTAAAATTGAACTTGGCATTGTTGATGTAGTTGATCCATTGTTGGGATCAACATAGATAGCCCTTTCGGTTTGGCCTTGATATGTGGTTCCAACCCTTAGAGTAACATCTACTTCATCACTAAGTTATCTAGGAGAGGGGATGATTTTCCCCAATTCCTTGGTATCCCACTTAGTGTTACAACAGAGAGCCAACTTGTGTACTCTTAGAGATATATCAATGACTATGTCACTAACCCTGCTCGTTTCCAAGTTTCTATAGGACAACTACATATTTCTTCTTTCAGCACAAAGGAGGTTAGGTGCCTCACTCTTTTGGTTACGATGGTGGAACACTTCACCACTAATGGGAATCACATTAGTTTCCCTCTATTATATTATGTAGTTTCTTTAATTCAAAGACCTATATGCATTAAGCGGTCTGTCATTTTTTGCGGCATTTGTTTTTTGCTTTGGATCCATGTTGTGCACAGTTTTAGGAGAGGGTCAACTTTACTTTTGCTTCAAAGCTATTTTGTTTATTTTTTGAGAGGTTTCCAGTCACAAGGTCGTCATTTGATTGTTGCCCTCCAAGGGAGATGACCGATGTGTGGATGCATATGTGGGGGAAAATGCTGCCCAAGTGGGGCAAACTAGAGTTCCAAGCTAGGATCACCTCATAGATACTCAAGTTATTAGCCAACAAGGATGGTCACACTTTAGACCTTGTGTTGTATCCTTATGCGGGATTGGATTGGAAAGGATGTACAAACATCTTTTTCACTTAGGATGAGCCACCAAATTACACAGGTAATATTAGTGTTATGTTAAAATTAATCTATTTGCAATTTATTGTCATACTTAATGCAAATGAAATTTATAATAATACTCTTCTTTAATTTGTCTTATTAATTTGTTTTATGAAATTGTCTAATTATTGTTGTGTATTGTATATTTTGCGAATATTGCCACCTATGATGGGGGGGTATCCACTAGCTGTAGATGAGGATATGGATGATTCTGAGGGAGTGCCTTAGTTTCCTAGACCTGGCCTACGACGTGGGCCATATGCTAGATTTTGATAGGATGTGGCAGATTAGTTAACCACATTATTGGCTTGATATGTAGTCCACCCTTTACAAGTTCAAGAGATCATGTGAGACCCTGGGATAGTAGAAATATGGAAGATTATTCCTCATGATATGAGGAGTTTGGTGCATCATATAATTGGTGCAGCCAACCTTCTATATAGGATTGATGGCCATGGTAGCCAGTATTCATCCACTTCATCTAATGAGGGTGGAAATCCTCCTACTCCACCTCCTCCTTCTCCATCTCCTCCTTATCATCACCAAGATGATCGACTTGGCATCTCCTCCTCCTCCTCCTCGCCATGATGTTCAACCACTATTTCCTCCCCCACACCTAGCTAACCCACCACTGTCTCTATATCATCCATAGGTTGACCGACCACCCTCTCATCCTCAACAAGCTACCATCCACCATCTCATGCCACCCTCTCGCGTCAATGAGATTGATCTTCAGGGAGATTTTTATGATGTTCTCCAATCTACATTTTTTCTTGGCATAAGTATCGATGCATATGGATCTACTAGTGGAGGTACTTATGCCTCTGGCTCTGCTTGCAGAGGTACTGATGCTTCTAGTTCTGGAGGTGGTCAGGCTATATCATAAAATTTATTGGACTTGATATGTATAGTTGGCATGTATCATGAGTTTGATATTATTGTTCACAGAGACACACACATAGAGAGAGAGAGAGATAAAGAGAGCCCAGTGGGTTAGCTCAGGTGGTTGAGATTTAGATCTTGCATGCATGATGTCTCAGGGTCAAATCCATGGGTGCCTATGTGTAGATTGTAATAGGGCCTCAATTGATTCCCTCATAGGGTTAGGATCTGTAATCAGAGGCAGTGGTTTAAACAGTAGATACTTGGATGGGCTTCTCCATGTTCTCTGGATTTCGAGGGGTTTTCTGTGGAATTAGCGAGCACCAGTATTGTGTATAAATATCATGCATATTTATTTTCAAAAATTGTGAGAGGTGTTTATTAAAAAACATCAATGATACTTCTTCCTTACAATGCAATTATTGTCATATTATTTCTATTAATGAAAAAAATTGTGAACTTATATTATAAAATAAAATAGAGAAATATTTAACATCTGATATCTTAATTGTATTTAAATTAATTAATTTTAAAAGTTATTTTAATAATTTAATGCATTCCAATCCCTATAACAAATATTTGTTATACTAATCTATCTTGGACTTCTAATTTACATTTTCATCTAAATTTTACATGTGATCATCCGACGACTCACATACTATGTACCCCTCTGTCATAGAACCCTTTGGTTTTACCCTTTGTCAAAAAATTCCCTTCTTAAACATACAAACAATATCAACTATCTCTTAACACCATTGTGGAATACGAACCATATGAATATCCTTTGATGTGATCCAACGTACAAATGCAAATAATTTAGATAGTGCATGTCGTAGGTCCTCGAGGAAGTCATGGTTCACACACCCACACACGTGCAAAGGATAATTACACTACAAAGTAAACACATAAAATTTTGATTGTGTTTTAACTTATGACATAAAAAATAAAAAATAAAACATGTTTTGACTTGTGTGCCCTTATAAGGTTTAGATGGTCATGTGATTTCAACCTCGACCAATGTTTTTCTATAGTGAAATAGCATCATAGAGTAAACCCATATAGAGAAGGCACGTTCACACCCAATATAACTTCCTTTTCTAGATAAATATTGTATTTCTTCAAAACCCATGGGACAACACCTTATTTAAAAGAGCAAGAGGGGCCAACATCTCCTCTATTTTCTTGCCTTAGCCAATACTTCTTTTAGTATTTTAAGAAATAAGATCCCTCCTAATAACCAATGTGTCACTTTGTTTCGATGATATGTGCCTTCACAAAGAAAATGAAACATTTTTAAATATATGCATGGGATATCGTAAGTGGACAATCTTAATATGCTCCCAATATGGGAGTTCATAGAATACTAATTTCCTTTTCATCCAAATGGGAATTTTCTCAACATAGGTGTCGAATAATTCAATATCATCGAACATAATTCCCCATTTGAATCGAACATTTATGTAGTTTCCTCCTCCTTCTCTCTGTCATATGCCCCAATCCAATGAATCGATGTCATTATTTTAAGCCTTTGGATTCTCTCAGGTTTACCATTGAAAGAAAATGATTCCCATCTATAAGGGTGGACTTCTTGGAGTAAAACCCTATAGAATACATACACTAGCTTTCATAGGTGGTTGGACTACCTAACCTTCATATAAGGTCCACAACATTTATAACCATGATACCCTTTTATTATAAGACCTGCGGTGTTATTGTATATAGCACATTAGTGTGGAAGATTAATATAGTTGCACAAAATTAACTATGCCAAAAAATATTGTTACGAATAAAAACAAATCAATCAATATGTTTACCAAAGCAAACTCCTAATCCTGAATAATCATGTGTGGTGTACGCACATATGCCATACAACATAAAACTCCTCTTTGTTGGGATGGGTCTTGATACATCATATATTTGTATCCCTTGTGTTATAGCCCAAAATGACACACTATCTTCCTGTGACCACTTTCCCATGTTTTAATCACATGTCAACACTTCCATGACGACACTTCAGAAAAGTCACTGAAAAACACCTATATTGGAGGAGCCATATATTAAGTTATGTAACTTTGTTTGACCTCTTCTTTAGATCGTTGGAAAGGTATTTGAGTCAGAAAAAAACTTTATAGAAGAATCCAAAGCTTGGAAATGCCCAAAAGTACATTAAAAATGAGGGTCTTTTACCTATTCATGACTTTTGTTAAGAAAACCCACGATTTTCACCTCTATAATCGTGACTTTTCCTTCATGCTACCCAAGGTTACATACTGTAATGGTCAAAAATAATAAAATTATAAAATATATCGAATTAGGGGTGGTTTGGGAGGTTATGGAACTGAATTTGGGAGTTTTAATTGACCCTTATTCGACCCTATCTGTTTAGAAATGTATAACTAGAAGGAGAGAGGTCCATGAGAGGGGAATTGAATGTTTGCATTGTTATGATGGAGGAATTGGGACTCTCATCCCCCCTACCTTTTCCTTGGATGTAATCTCCTTGTGTTGCAAAGCTTGGAGGCTGAGTTCCTTGGAGAAGAGAAGCAGCAGAACCAGATCAAGGTTTCGTGAGGTGCCTAGCTTGAGGAGAAGGTAATATTTCTACTTCTTCCATGATTAATAAAGATGTAATGTTATTCCTCTTCCAATAAATGTGTCTTGTATATTGAATCTTTGTTTATGATCATATTTTTATGTTCATCATATTAGATTTTCATATTTCTTTGATCATCATTGCTTTACATATGGTCATATTGGTTTGAGGAAGGTAAAGTTTGTTTTGCATGTTTCTTGGAGCAACAGGAACAAGAGGAGGATTGAAGGGTTGCTTATATAAACCTTCATTAGACTAAGGTATGAACCATTCTAATCTCTGAATCTCGTTTATATTTACTTGCAATATTGTATGCATCTATCTTTCAACCCTAGTATGTTGATGGTCTCTTAACCCCAGCCATAGGAGCACTTTCCTCTACAACAGAATTAGCGACCCCACTAGGAAGAGCCTTGTCTATTTTTGGTTTCTCTATATCTATTACAGTTTTTTGTATGGTTCCAGGTCCTTCTTTCCACTTAGGAACACCTTCTCATCCTAATAGTACACCTCCCCTGCCTTCCTAGGGCATTTTTTAGGCCTTTTTGGGCCCTTTCCTACCCATTCGTAGGTACCAAGCTCAACAGTTGAGCATCTGGGATGAATTCATGACCTGTTATACTAGAAACTTGTGAGAAAATAGTAACCCAACAGTAGAACAACTCACGAGTTCCCATGAAACACCCTTTTTCATCATTTTTGTGGTTTTTTTGGCTATTTGAGGGTTGTTTGGTAGGTTTTTTGGGGTCCTCTGCATATGCCTGACTCTAGGGAGTAAGTGGCATATTTGCTAGGTGTTATTTATCTATGTTTCAAGTCCTTTTGTAGCATTAGTTTTTTCTCTTTGCTCTTTCCCCCCACCCCTTTGCTTGGTATGATTTTTGGCACCGTGTTTATGGTCAGCCTCTATTAGTGATCTTTGTCTGACTTCATAAGCTTATTGATCTTTGTTTCCTTGTTTTCTTGATCATTACCATGCCAAAGTATTTGACTTGTCTCTTATGCAAACCTCCTTCCCAAGTATCTCTTATGCAAACCTCCTTCCCAAGTAGGGTTTATACTGACTTTGGGGTAGTCTAGAGTCTTTTTGGTAGTTGTATAGCAGGAATCCTTTTGTTATGTTTTTGTTATCTGCATACCTTATTCTGTAGGTTACTTTTTTATTTTTCATTCATAAAATAAAAATAAAAAGAACACATGTTTCTTTTTATACATGTAGATTAGGGTTTTAGTCTAAATTTCAAGGCATACCATTGTTTTTGAAAAAATAAAAAGAAGTTTTTATTTCGTGGCTTTCAAGTTTATGTTTGAAAAGAAAGAGAAGTAGGTTTTATTTTGCATTTCATGTTCTATTTTGCTTAGTCATATTGTTTCTACTATTGAGTCACAACACCATTGGTTTCACCTCCGCCACCTTTTGAGTAATCAACAACCCTTTAAAATAAAATTTTAATATCTAAAATCTATTAGTAACTGTTTGTTTCTAGGAACAACACACACTAGTTTAGGCTAGTGTTTTGGGCTAGGGATATATTAACTGCCCAAAACTTTAAACTCAAAAATAGTGTCCTGTCTTTAGGAAATCAAACTTCACAGATAAAGATACCGAAAATCTCCTCTCACACAGGAGTCAAGCACGAGGACGTGCGATAATGAGCATTTGGAAATAACCCTCCTTTATTCAGTAGAGCATACACCAGAGTTGTTGCACATTTGGGGACTCACCCAATACCTCCTCCCGGCCCCATGTGGTTCCTGGTACTGCTTGATTTTTGGGCTTAGCTACCCTGCCCATGTGCATCGGCTAGACCTGCAATTGTTTCGTCGGCCTTTATTTGATATTTTGGTAGCCTTAGCATATTGACATCTAGGACTCTTACATAGGTGGAATTGGAAGGTTATTTCCATTGCTCCTATGGTAGACTTGGAAGGTAACCTCGGTTGATAATTCGAGAGGGCGTTGGGTGATTCCATCACTTGCACCCAGAAAACTCTTTATGAGACACCAAGTAATTAATCTTCGACCTTCACTGGTATGTTCTGGTCCCTAATCATCCCAGACTCTCCTTTGGAAGGCATCCTTTGTTTGCTTAGTCTTGATACTTAGGACTTTTTGTAGTGGTGTGCTCTTCATACTATTGGTTACCAATTGACCTGAGTTGTTGGTTAAGTCAGAAACTATGGCTAACACCACTATGGACACCAACCGGGAGACCCCCTCACTAGGGACCCCTTGAACTCTTACTCTCACAGGGAATGTTCGTATTCCTTTGATGGCCACATTGAATCTACCGAGATTCACCCTAGGGATACCAGTGTGGTTGTTCTGCACTCCAACTGTCATGAATGCTCCTTATGCTTCTCAAGTAAGCTCCTTATTTCAAGGGAATCAAAACATTGTTTCCCCTTAACCTGTACCTACCTCTCCTCCTCCTTCTACCTCATGCTGTGAAAGTTCTGACACTAGTAACCAAAAGTATAAAAGGAATATAAGAAGAAAGAATAAGAAGAACACTTGAAAGCAAGGGGCAACCCATTCAACCTCTGTAGGTCAAGTTGAACCTCACCATCCAACCTCTGCAAGTCATGCTGGTAGAACCCTTCCAACCTCTATAGGTCATATTGGATCCAGTCACTCAGCCATTGCAGTTCATGTTGGATCTAGTCACTCAGTCTCTACAACTCATGCTGAGGGCACCCATTCAACCTCTACATGTCATGTTGGATCCAGTTACCCATCCTTTGCAGGTCATGCTGAGAAACCTCATCCAACCTATGCAGGTCATGTTGGACCCAACCACCCAGCCCCTGCAAGTCATGTTGGGGGCACACACTCAACTTTTGCAAAGCATGTTGATCCTAACCATTCAGCCTCTATTTTTCATGCTGGTGGAACCCGTCCAACCTATGCAGGTCATGTTGGACCCAATATCTCAGCCTCTGCAGGTCAAGCTGGGGGAAAACTCTCAGCCTCTGTAGGTCATGCTAAGGGAAAATAGTAAGCCACTACAAGTCATGTTGACACTGTTGAAAAGACTAATCATTCAAAACACACGCTCAAGTTCCCTTGTAAGCTTTATGAGGGATACCACCTTACTCATCAATGTCGTATCATCGCAAAGGTACAAAGAGTTTGGTTTTAAGGCTATCTCGTTCTTAAACAAACTAAAGCTTCTCAACAGCCTACTCAAACTTTGATTGATCTAGTAGTTGAACCTTCCCAGTATTTAGTTCACCCCACTCTTCTTTCGAAGAGTGATCCTTGTGTGATTGAACCAATGTCATCTTTGGTCAATCCCAATCTCCCTTCGGAGAGTGACTTTCATGAAGAGATTGAATCGATTCCATCATCGATCAATCCCACTCTTCTTTTGGAGAGTGAAGTGTCTTCTTGTCACATTTTCTTCACTACCAGTTCAGAACTTATTGAACAAGGGGGCACTAAACTTGCTTCGGATGAACCCCCACCAAGCCCTTGGATTGCTTCCTTTGATTTGGATAGCCTAGTTTAGCCACGCCTTCCTTCTGTTACACCTTTCCAGATAAAGGTCAAAGTTGAACAGTACATGATTGCTCGTTGTATTGTTAATGAAGGAGCCTCATTTAGTATTTTGTTTGCACGTGCTTGGCGATGCATGGGATATCCCAACCTTGTGTCAACTAATAATCAGTTACTGGATTTTGATAGAATAACTAGTACGGCTTTGGTAATTCTTGATCAAACACATGTTACTTTGAGTCAGAAGATTTTCTTAGTTGATTTCATGGTGATATAGGACCCCTTAGACTTTAATATGCTCCTAGGGAGGGATTATATTTATGCCATGCAAGCTATGGTGTCAACGTTCTTATGGGTAATGTACTTTAATCATAACAAAGACATTGTCAATATTGATCAGTTTGATTTTATTGATCCCTCCCCTAACCCAACTAGAGACCAGGTCTTTCCTTTATTGATTCCCAGTGTCTCGGTAGACACTACCTCGCCATGGGTGAGCTATGTGGCCTCATATCCCTCGCGTTTAGTTGCTACTTAGAAGAATCCTCTATGTCCATGCTCACCTTCTCGGGACTTGGTCCCATCAGTTGAACGGGTATTTCATCCTATACATACTATGGAGCCTACTCTCCACTCTGTTGATCCATTTGAATGTCTAGACATGTGTCCTATATGGAATGATTTACTTCCTTCTGACAAAGTCTTCCTAGAGTATTTGATACAATCTGACCTTCTTACGGTTGTGACTAAGTTTAAACTTGACTAGCTTAATAAGCATGATCTTTCCCTTGATTTATCTTCTTATGTTGGTCTTCTTGAGTCTTCGAGCTCTCCCTTTGAACAGCAAGTCAATGATCCTGGTGAGTTTCATTTTTCTTATAGATTTCTCAACTCCTGTGATACTAAGTTTGTTCCTGCAGACTCTATCTCCCTTATCGATTTTTGCTTTCCTTCTGAGGTTGATCTTACTGATCATAAATCCTCGAACCTTGGCACTACGTAATATTCTTTAGTTGATTATGCCTTGATTACACCTTATGTAGAAGATAGCAAATTCACATGTGTTTATGCCAAAGTGACCTGCATCGAATCTTTTCTTTTGAATATGATCTCGATGTTGTTGTTTCTTGGAGACAGGATTTGTAGTTTGCTTCACAACTTTTTACTAGCCTCACCTTGTTATTCAAGGTGTAACTTCATTTGCATGTACCTTGCTTGCGCTTTTGAACCTTATGCCGGCTTTCACACTTTTAGCTCGTTATATAAGCACGCATCTCTGCTTTCATCATCGATCAGCCTTGTACCATTTTTCCTTTGCAACTTGACACATTTTACCTTGAGGCGACGTTCCCCGAGTGTCTTTATCTTGCTCGTGTTCCTTGCATTATGCATAGGTCTATTCCTCATGCTTGGAACTAGTTTCACATGCATCTAACACTCGTCTCCTCGTATTTAGATCATTATTTTGGCTCTCCTTCGAGCTCGTTAAAAACAGTAAGGAAGCCACGAGTTGACTTTTCCCAAATCGTTAAAAATTTATGGGAAACATATGGAGTTATCTTTAATCCCTAGTCTGAATTCTTAAAATTGACTAGATTTCCAAGTAAACTTGTTTGTTCAAACTTGTTAAGTTAAATTGAACAATCATCCACATCGGTGGTAGGTTATCTCTTTTTCGGGCCATGTGGATTATTTATGAAAAAAGGATACTCTATTTTCTTCAAAATATAGAAGAGTATCTTCAGGCATAGTTTTATCTCTTTTCCGTGTCTGGAGGACTAAACTTACTGGAAAAAAATAAAAATTAAAAAAAATTAAAAAAAGGAACCTTTTCAAGCTTAGTTTTCTCTTTTTTGTGCTCTGTACCTAAACATGAAAAATATTCTTAGTGTTCTTTATGTCTTTGTCATGATTGCTAAACCTTGGAACAAAGGATCAAGTTTACTGTTGTATGTGCCATTCTCATAAATAAATGGAACTTTCCGGGTGATCTTGCTTTCCTTCACACTAGTTAAAACTAGAGCGTTATGCTCACTTATGAAGGAGCATCGGTCTGGTGATAGTTTAACCATTTTTCAGACCTTGCTAACTAACTATGAAAAAGGAATACCTTAGTTCGCCTGAGATAAGAGAGTTCTCCTTTGGGTTGTTTTATACTTGTTCGGACTTAGGAGACTAACTTTATGTAAAAGCACCCCCCCTAGAGACATCTTTGGAGTTTTCAAACTCACAAAACTATGAAAACATTGTCGAGCATCCACTAATTTGGGCTCGTAAAATCCATGAATGAGTGCTTTATCAATCATTGTTTTAATTCTTCTTTGATCTTGTCAAAAATGAAGAAGGTCCCAAGTTTGCTTTCTTGGACTCGTTAAACCTTTACAAGAAAGAGAAAAGGGAACTTCATTCACATGTTTTTTACGTCATGGCAGCAAGTCTTGTCTCCTTGAACAAAGCATCAATTTTGAGTCTATCAACAGTTGAGTCTCAGTTTTTTACCTTGTCCCGATTCAGAGTTTTTTACTCCTCTAGTTGGTTTCTTTTCCAATTATATGGGGAATCTGTCAATGTCTCCTACATTGCAGAGTTGCATCGTTGGTATATTTGTGTCAAAATATGCCTAAGTCACTCTTGTGTCATGCTCATTGTTTAAGGATAAACCTTTGTTGGCCATTCTGCAGTTGCCTTGACCTTTTGTGTAGGCCATTCCATGGTATCAGTTCATTACACTTCAATTTTGGGATGTCCTTGCTCCAAAACTTTGTTCCAGCTCTAGATCCAATCAGTCTCCGATTTACCTCGTGTTGGATTATGAAGGGTTCCTTAATGCCTTCCTTCCAATGGATCTCTTCATATCAACATCAACACATCTTTCTCTCGGAATGAGATTTAGATTTTATGACAGTATCTAGGGGGATTTCAGTCATTGGTGGCAATTTCCTCGCTATTGGGTAATGGGAATACCTTAATGTCTCCTACTCGATGGATTCTTCAAGTGTTCGACTTCAAGTCCTTGTATTCACACTTGTTAGAATGTACTAGATACCTTGGGGATCATTTTCATTAATGTTGGTTTCCCTCGTGTTTGTTAATGGTCCTTATCAATGTTCGGTATTCAAACGGTTTCCTCCATGTTCGACTTCAGCTCCTTTATTCGCATGGTTAGGATTCATACCTTTGGGTAGTTTGGATTGAAGACCTTGGGCCGACAGTAGCATCATCATTTTTTCTATTACCTGAATTGCACAAGACCTTGTCACACTTCATATGACATTTTTCTGATACATAAATCCACCATGTATTCTTGTGGCTATGATTGATTATTGACCATGGATCCACCTTGTTCACTTGGCCATGACTCCTTTAAATTTTATATGGCTCATTTTTGCATATTGTGCAACCATGATAGTTACGTCAGTTATACACATGTTGGATCCACCTGTATCTTTATGGTGATGATTTGTATATGGACTTGTATGTCCCAGAGATCAATTTTGTCTGACATTTATCTCTCTTTCAGGTACCTCTATTCAAGCCTTTCGATATTGGATTCTCTACTCTCTCCATGACTCAGTTGTTTTCTTTTATAATGTATTTCAGCTATCATCTTCCCCTCTAACCTCATACATTAGAGGGCATATGTTATAACCCAAAATGACACACTCTCTACCTGTTACCACTTTCTCATGTTTTCGTCGCATGTTGACACTTCCATGATGACACTTCAGAAAAGTCATTGAAAGTCACTGAAAAAACACCTATATTGGAGGTGCCATATCTCAACTTCTGTAAGTCCGTTTGACCTCTTCTCTAGACCATTGGAAAGGTATCTGAGTTAGAAAAACCTTTCTAGAATATTCCAAATCTTGAAAATGTCAATCAGTACCCTAAAAATGAGCATCTTTGACCTATTCGTGGATTTTTTTAAGCAAACCCACGAGTTTCACCTCTATACTTGCGAGTTTGCCTTCATGTTACCCGTAGTTACATATTGTATTGGTCAAAAATAATAAAACTATCAATTATATCGAATTAGGGGTGGTTTGAGAGGTTATGGAACTGAATTTGGGAGAGAGGTCCATGAGAGGGGACTTGAATGTTTGCATTGTTACACTGGAGGAATTGGGACTCTCATCCCCCCTGCCTTTGACCTAGATGCCATCTCCTTGTGTTGCATAGCTTAGAGGATGAGTTCCTTGGAGAAGAGAAGTAGCATAACCATAACAATATTTCGCGAGGTGCCTAGCTTGAGGAGAAGGTAATATTTGTACCTCTTCCATGATTAATAAAGATGTTATGCTCTTCCTCTTCCAATCAATGTGTCTTGTATATTAAATCTATGTTTATGATCATATGTTTATGTTCATTAATTTAGGGTTTCATATTGCTTTGATAATCATTGTTTACATATGGTCATATTGGTTTGAGGAAGGTAGAGTTTGTTTTGCAGGTCTCTTGGAGCAAGATGAACAAGAGGAGGATTGAAGGGATGCTTGGATCAACCTTCATTGGACTAAGGTATGAACCATTCTAATCTCTGAATCTTTTTTATATTTACTTGCAGTACTATATGCATGTATCTTTCAACCCTAGTATGTTGATGGCCTCTTAACCCCCAGCCATAGGAACACTTTCCTCTACAACACCTTCCCATAATTTCTTCAATTCATCAGTCAATGGTTGTAGGTATACATTCATATCCTTCACTTATATTCTACTAGGGACTATAAGAGCAAACATTAGATGTTCATTTTTGACAAACAACCATGGGGGGATACTAAATATCACTTTGAATGATGAGCTAACATTTGACCAGTTTAGCAAAAATATTTTTGTAGAAAGATGGGTGCAAAAATAAATTTAGAAATAACACTAGCCGTGATGCTTCAGAGGTATTATTAGAAGTGAATTTTAAAGGAAAAGGAAAGGGTAGCAAGACTAGAAGTGGCCAAAAAGAAAGTGTTAAGTCCAACGACAAGGCCAACGATTCAAGTAATCATAAAAATGGAAGAAAAAAAATTAAGTGCTTTTACTATGGAAAGCTTGGTAAAAAAATTAACTTCTATCATAATAAAATGTGGAATGAAAAACATAAGTTAAGGGCCACTCAAACCAACCAAAAGCGTGCTAATGTGGTTGAACATAGTGAAGAAAATGAATGTTTTTCCTTTATGGCTAGGAATAAGGAGGCCCAAACAAACAAGGATTGTTAGTATTTTGATTCTAGTGCCTCTCATTATTTCACTAAAAAAAAGGATATGTATCTTGATTTTAAGGAAGATAAGACCAGTTCAGATTTCATGATTTTGGGTGGCGAGGAAGAATATAGAATTGATAGAAAAAGGAAATGTGCATATAAAAATGCAAGCTAAAATGTTGCTCTTAATTAATGTATTCTTTATACTTGGTTTGGATTTTGACCTTCTTTCTATTTCTGAAATTATGAATCATAACCCTCATCTAGTTGTGGTCTTTAGCAACAACTGGTGCCATACTATTCATAGACATAGCAATAAATTAGTTGGTTTGGGTGCTGAAGAGAATGGGTTTTTTTGCCTAGTGAGTATTGATTTGGTTATGGAACATACCTTGATGGTTAACAATTGTAGTGACAAATGTTTACTTTGGTATCAGAGGTATGGCCATATCAAATTGTGTTATCTTTCTTTTTTAACTGCTAAAAAATGGCAGATATTCTCTTATATTCTTTGGGAAAACAAGACATTCTCTGTGGTGCATGTCTTGCAAGAAAACATAATAGAAAACATTTTGATGGAGGAAAGGCTTGGAGAAATAAAGTGCTTTTCAAGAAATATGTGGGTGTATTCTCTAAGTAAAAAATCAAATGTCTTTTCCAAGTTCCAATAATTTAAAGATTTTGTAGAAAACTAATAAGGGAGGAGCATTAGGTTTTTTAGTATTGATAATGGTGGCAGGTTTTGTTATAGTGGTTTCATTTTTTTTTGTAGTCAAGAAGATATATTATTATGCACTAAATTCCTAAAAAACATAAAAAGAGAAAGAAAAGAAACCCAACTACTTGTGAATGAAATAAAGAGATGAATAAGAAGACTTTTTTAGGGGACAACCTCCTTATACGATGTCTCAAATGCAAAATCCAATATGAGATGCTCTTAAAATTAGGTCACCTTGGTATATATATATAGGATACACAAGTAACAATTACAATTAACTTCTTAGCCAACCATACAATTACAATAAAGTTCCTAGCCTGCCAATACAGACAATATTGATATAATAATAGAAATGCAGTGTCACAAAATATATGTTACAACAATAAAATAGTGAATAATTAGGTTATAGTTCCATTAGTAATAGTAATTCATTATCAAGTATATTTATGAAGAGAAATGTCTCTTCAACATTGATGACCAAGCCATATTTAATGCGGCCATATTCATTGTAACAAACCATCCATTCAATATTATACATTTATATATCTGTTTATTTGAAGATGGAACGTCTTCCTCCCTAGACCTGGATACAGGCTAGCTGACATATTACATCGGATACGATTGTACTAAGAGTCCAACCGGATACGGTTGCTCCAAGTGGTATCAAAGCTTTGACTCCTCTTCTCAGAGCTCAGATTCGTCTCCTCATTCCACTCTTCCAACACCCTTCTCACTTTCCGCTCTCTCCATTCCACCGCTGCTTCACTCCTTACTCCTCACTTTCTGCGTGTGCCCTGCCAATCCATCCCCACTTCCCACAAATGCTCTAATTCCCCAGGCTCACCATTCCACCATTCCTCTCCACCTCCTTTACCTTCTTCTCCCATCCTCCAAAGCACCGAGCAACCTTGTCCACACCCTCGCGCAGCCCTCCCTCCCTTTGTCTTCCACCTGTGAAACCCCTCCCTCCCTTCACTCTTCGTCCTCCATTTCCTGCACAAGCTTCCACCTTTGCTTCCGCCCTCATCCATGCCCTCTGCTGCCTGAAAATCACCTACCCGTCATTCCCCTGCTATCACTCCAATACCGTTTCGCCTGCTCATGTCGTCGTTTACCCTCCTCATGTTTCCTTCTTCCCCCACACCGTCCAGACCACCATCACTCCTGCAACCACTGCTCTCCTTTGTGTTTGTTTCTCCCCCCAATCACAGCTCATTCTTCTGCTCTCTGTTCCACTTCTACCATCCACCCACCTCCGCTCCTATTCCCTCTCCATCCGCGGCCACACTCCCGTGCTCTCCTGCGCGGCAACATCCACAATATTTTGGCGTGCTCTTGGGAACCTCCCCTCACACCTCCCTTTCCCTCTCATGCATGCTGCCACCCTCACTCTCGCCTGCTCGACCACGATCCACCTCCACCTGTGATCTTCCATGACGGCCTCCATCTGCCATCGCCGCCTCCATCAACCTTCTCCGCGAAATCCCTACAAACACAAATTAAATATAATAATAATAAATTATTATTTTAATCAATTTTATTATTATTATTAAAATTTGAAATTTTACACTCCCACTATACATTAATTGAAAATAAAAATATTAAATATAATAATAGTTATATTATTATTTTTCTTTAAAGTTTTTACTCCATAAGTAATATAATTATTATCATAATAATTATTATTAATTATCTATCAAAAGACATTTTTCTCTTGTATTCCTCCATAAGTCAAAATAAACGCCAATATTCAATCTTAGCACACCTGGACCCAAACTATGATAGAATTAAAAGACACTTGAGAAATTGGGAAAAGACATCAAGGCCCTCATCGTTAAACAAAAAAGCTGGATGGAAAAAACAAAGAATAGAAAGGCACTTAAGAAAAAAATCAAAGACAAAGTTGTTCTAGTACAAGAAGGAAAACTTGACGACAAACTAGACATCATGAACGAGAAACAAAAAGAGTTAGATGGAAAGATGAGTGCGATGACACAGAACATAAGCATCATGACACAGAACCAGAATACAATGATAGAAATGTTACAAAAACTAAGGTCTAATACAAACCATATCAGAAACTTAGATATGTTGGATGAGTATGTCAACAAAAATGAGAGCAACAAAGTCAATCAAGATAATAAACCTTAAGACAAGGAGACAAAATATCTTAGGGATGACAAAAATACCAATAATATAATTGATAAAAATAAAAATGAGCTCGACCAAGATCATAATAAGAGTCAAGGCAATGTCGTTGACAATAAGGACGATCCATACAATAACAAAATATGGATCCTATAGTATGCAAAGGAATTGAAGTCAAAGAAATCAGATATCGTAGATTCATCTTCTATCTTAACTTTTCTACCACCTTGGAGAAACCTAAATGTAACACTATATGGCGACTTCGAGTGTGAGAAGCCTCAAGAGACATCACTTCTTGAGATAACTCGTAAGGATATAATAGGGAAACATTATGTGATGACATCGTAAGTATCGTGGGTAGGACAAAAGATTTCCAAAACAAAGCTTGATATGTTCAATCACAAAATATTCCTCGTATTCATGTACATGAAAAATGGGACAACAATAATAAACAGAATGGAGTTCAAATTCAAATTACAAATGAAAGGAAAACGACAAACTATTGTGTAAAGATCAAGCACATACCTAATACAAGTTCTAAAAAAGACATAAAAGAAGTAATGACATTATTTCAACACAAAACAAGAATGAAAAGACGACATCAATCATATAAGCTTTGAGGACAAAGCTTTCCTAAGGAGAAGGCAATGTTACAACAATAAAATAGTGAATAATTAGGTTATAGTTCCATTAGTAATAGTAATTCATTATCAAGTATATTTATGAAGAGAAATGTCTCTTCAACATTGATGGCCAAGCCATATTTAAAGCGGCCATATCCATTGTAATAAACCATCCATTAAATATTATACATTTATATATCTGTTTATTTGAAGATGGAACATCTTCCTCCCTAGACCTAGATATAGGCTAGCTGACATATTACACCAGATATAGATGTACTAAGAGTCCAACCGGATACAGTTGCTCCAATATACAGGGCTTAACATTTCCCTCCCCTTCAAACAAGTGTTGTCATCAACACTTGATTCATTTAGGAAGTTTTTGCATGAAGAAATCATCTTCCTGTTTCTCCTATTTTATTCACAAGTTCTTCCACTTGATGAGCTACTTAGTAATTGCTCGATTTTGAATTTGCTTGATCCTTGTGTCAAGGATTGTTTTAGGTTCTAGTATAAATTTCCCTTCTTCATCAATCTTTGGTAGAATAGTATGGACTAGGATCTTGTCACCAAATATATTTCTTAGACAACAAACATGGAAGAATAGATGTACGCCTGAAGACAGAGACAACTCCAATTTGTAATCCATACTTCCAATCCTCTGCAACACCTTATAGGGACCATAGTACTTGGGTGCTAATTTATTGTCATTATTTTGTTCCTTAAGGGACATATATTTGTATGGTTGTAGCCTTAAAAATGCCCAATCTCCTACTTCAAATTTTCTTTCACTATGGTGTTGATATGATCATTGTTTCATTTGATTTTGTGTTATATCCAAGTTATATTTCAATAGTTGGAGAACCTCCTGTTGGTGCTCTATGTGATCCTCCATTGCTTGAACCTTATCTTTCTCTTCAAGGATGATGTGATGGAAGGAGGATGATATCCATAAAGTACCATAAATGGTGACATATATTATGAAGTATAGAAACATGTGTTTTACCACCATTCTACTAAGGGAACCCACTTGACCCATTGTGTTTATTTATCATATGCAAAGTAATGAAGATACCCTTCTAAGCATGTATTCACAATTCAGTTTTCCCATTGGATTGAAGATGGTAAGAGGAGTTGTGAGACAATTGAGTGCCCAAACAATAAAATATTTCCTTCCAAAAATCACAAGAGGAAATTGGATCTCTATCAATTACAATAATATTGGGATTCTATGTAGATTTCGAAGTGCTTCCATGAATGTTCCAACTATTGTACCTTCTTTAAAATGATGAGAAAGAGAGTATAAATGGGCATAATTTGTGGGTTGATCCACTACTATCATGATGGAAATATTTCCTTTTGTTTTTATTATATACGTGATAAAATCCTTTGAGACATCTTCCCAATGATGACTTGGTATGGCTAATCGTTGTATAAGACTTGGTGTCTTGATTATCTCTCCCGTATTCTATAGGCAAACTAAACATTCTACCACATTCTTTTGGACACCGGTTTAATACATTCCCATAAAAATTCCTTCTTGATCTCGTGGTAAGTTTTGAAGAACCTTGAATATTGTACTCCTATAGGATAAGTGTACAATTCCAAAAAAACATTTCTATTTGAGTTGAGGATTTTTACGTAAATATAGGCAATCCTAGTACATAATGAATCATTCTTCCACGCAAATGTATGCTATAAACTAGGGTCCTCTTGTAGTTGTTGAATTATCTTGCATGGCTTATGATCTTACTTCCATTTTGTCCTTGCTTCTTCCACCAATCATATTGCATAATGGAAATAACACAAAGTAATCCTTTTGCATCATCTTCTTTACTTGAAAGTGCATTTGCACCGCATTTTGTTTTCAAATTTGTAAAAAATTTCAAAGTCATAACCTATTATATTTGTAACCCATTTTTGTTGCTCTTCTGGATATAATTGGTGTTCCAAGAAGTACTTAAGGCTGTCATCATTTGTTCTTACCTTGGAGTATCTTCCTATGAGGTAAGGGCGCCATTTCTTAAATTGCATGCAGTATGTCCAATATTTGTTTTTCATAAATTGGTTCAAGTCTTTTTCCTCTAAGTTGGAAACTTTAAAAGTCAACTGGGCTTTGTTCTTGAATTAAAAATACACCAATACTATGTCCTAAGGAATCACATTCCATAATAAAGGATTTTGTGAAGTTAGGCATGGCTAATATATGAATTGTACACATAGCCATTTTAAGTTTTTCAAAATATATGGTTGCTTCCTGAGTCAAAGAGAATGAGTCCTTTTGCAATAACCTTGTAGCTATAGGTGCTACAAATTGACCACAATTCTTGACAAACTTGTGATAGTATCCGGCAAATCCTAAGAATCCTTTGAGATTCTTCAAGTTTAGGAATTGCCCATTCCATGATAACTTTAGTTTTGTTAAGGTCCATTGTGATGCCTATTGACTGAAAAATTCGCCACCTAATAACTAGCTTGCAAAGTATTGCAAGGCATATTAAATATTTATATGGTGGGACCCCCCAAAAGTAAATGACATGTCCATTGGTGGAGAATTGTTTTAGATTGCGGGGTGAACTAATATATTTGTATTACATGTTCAATTTCATATTGGTTGCTTGTTAAGTTAATACTATTGTTTGTTTGCATCACAAATAATTTCATTGATCTCATAAGGATCATAGATGACAAATAACAACAGTTTTGTGGAATTCTAAATGGTTCAAGTCCAGTATTACAATAGCACAAAGATTCATGTTATACCCCAGATCGATAACCTATATCATTCATGAAATACATCAATTTATATCATTATGATATTTGGTTTATCTTGTATGTGTTTTGGAAAATGGTAATGGCATAAGGTTTGTGTTAACATAGAATTGTCATGTTTCCTATTGCATATCAAAAATTTTGATTGGATACATAAGTGATTATGGTTCTATATTGTACATGCACATATGCTACTCTAGCACAACCCTTGTGAAGTCTTACTACTATTGAAATGGGTTAAATATTATATGCAAACTATATGCATGGATTCGTAGGATAGTGGTTTGTTGTAAACTTTGAAAAGGGTGGTAAACTGTTATGTGTTAAATGCATTGAAAAGATATCATTATGAGGGCCTGAACCTAGGGATACGATCGGATTTATCCATAAATGAACTAGTTGTCAACATTTTAAAGTGATTTTTTGTATATGGAAAGTTGACATGGCAAGGTGAGTTGGCATGGTGTAAGCCCTCGCATAGGTTGACATATATTGTGTTCCAAAAGATGGTTTATCGTGGGATTTGGTTGATGCATTGAATTCCCGAACATTCAATGCCAAAGTATGTGGGATGTTAATGGTTAATTTCTCGAATTTTTACCCCTATCGAGCTCATTTTACTATTCATTTCAAGAAATTTGGCTCATAACTACCTATAGAATGCACATGGATATTTTGCAAACGGCTTTTGGCCTTCATCGTAGGAAGTTTCGAGCATCGAAATCTATGTGGACTCACAGTATTCTTTTATATCAAATGTTATGATTTGCAAAAAATAATTTATTTTTACTATGTTGCGAGACTATGTTATGTTTGCATTATTTTTCCCTATCCCTTCTCCTTGAATGAAACATGTTTGAATTAATGGGTTTTATCTCATAAAATCGTGATAAATTTACAGAGTGGTCATCATGGTGAAAGTTACAGCTTAATTTGCATTATATTACCGTATTGTTTGGGTTATTTTGAAGGGTTTTCCAATTAAAAATAAGTTAAATTCCTAGGATATTATGGCATGCCCTTCATAACTTACTGTTTAGATATATTATGCAATACAATTTCCTGGGTATTTGCATGAAATATAAAATGTTGTTGAAGTTTGGGAATACTTGCCATTATCTCCTCACCAAAATGGTTTCAAGGCTTTGTTTGGTTGATCTTGAGTTGGCTCATAATTTTTTAGGGTTGAAACCAAAATCTTTGTTGAAAATTATCATGATCTTCCTAGAGGTTATTGTTATCTTCTAGGATTGGGTCTCGAACTCAAAGTTCACAACATAAGTTTGCTTCTAAAAGCTAGGATTCTTGCATTATGGCCATTATTTTGTTAAAGAGTGTATATGGCTTTTCATCAAACCCTAGGTTGTTTGAGCCCATTGTTTGCCACAAGAGTCGATATTGTGGTTGGTTCACAACGACTTGTGTATAAAAGAAGTTTTAAAGGAATTGTTTGCAAATTGTTTAAAAATCCTTTTTTCAAGTTACAAAAATCACTTGTTCACATTGTCACGGGTTTTGATTTTAAAGTCATAAGTAACCTTTAGGAATTTGGCTCTACTCATGGAACTTGAAAGCATCATATTGAAAATACTTACAGTTTTGTTCCAAGAAATGAGTATGTGTTGGTTGTGTTGGTCTGTAGCATTATTGTGTCGAGCTTCTTGGTGATGGCTTGAAAAGAATTCCTATAGGTCAATGAGAAGTTTGATGTGCATATTTGAGTTGAAATGTGCAGTATTTTGAATGAATCTTCAATTTATGTTCTCTTGAGCTTGAAATGATTGAATTGGACTTATTTAAAGTGATTCTCTTAAAGACGTGTGTTTTCATTTGTTTTAGAACCTGAGCGAAAGTATTCAACTTGTTTGGCATGGCATAACATAGGGTTTGTATGCTTTTTTGAAATGTGATAATATTTCTATATTGGGACTCATGAGAGATTGTATGTCAATCCTAGAAGTTGTTGTGGTTGAGTCACTTGGTATTTTGTAAGCTACATGAATAAAAAAAAATTGGGTCTATCAGTGAATGATTTATTGGAATTACATTTTGAATACAATCCAAATTTCCGAGAGAAATTATGCTTGATGATTGTATGTCCAGTCTCTTCATAATTAATGCAAAAGTTCAGACTATGCTATTTGAATATTGATTTTGTTGATTTTTCATTCTTGGAATTTAAAAAATAAAAGGAAAAGAGATGGTTATCAACAACACTTCATTAGTAAAATATTTATTTGGGTTGAGTTTGGTTTGAATGTGTTTGAGAAGGTTGAAAAATGGCTTTCCTATCACCATAATGTTGTCATGACTATTATTTGTTATGATCTGGAAATTTTCATGACAAAATTAAATTTGTAGAGTATATGGTTAATAATTTAAAAGAGTCCATTTTAAAATTTTACAGGTTTAAATTTTTAATGAAATGAAGATGCACAGTGGATGTTAAATGACTATTTGAAATGTCAAATCATTGATGAAGGATTTATTTGTTGAGGCTAGTAGTGATTTCTTTAACGAAAGGATATTGTTTGAGAGTTGAAGTTGTTGGATCATATGAACATGCATCATTGTTACTCCCCTCATCTATTTTCACTGTTTATTCATTCACCTCCCCTCATCTTGCCAGACAACTCTTTTTCCCATGTTCAAACGTTAACAGTTGGTTGTAATAAGTCATTTTTAGTTAAAAAGGTTGAAGCAAATTCAAACACGTGTGGTGTCCTGCTGCCCTATTTCCCTAGAAATGTAATTGCACGCATGATTGTGTCTTGATGCAGAGACATTAATGAATTATCCAAGATGTAAATTCATTTGATATATCTCTTTGTTGTTGTGTACATGTGCTCATCTTGTTTTTTCACGCATGATTGTGTCTTGATGCAGAGACATTAATGAATTATCCAAGATGTAAATTCATTTGATATATCTCTTTGTTGTTGTGTACATGTGCTCATCTTGTTTTTTCATGACCTTATAGATGATTTTTTTTTTCAGCAGAGGAGGCCACGTGGGCAATAGAGATAACATGGGTAATAGAGGAGAATCAAGCAAAAGGGTCACTTCACAAGGAAGTGAACAAAATCAAACTGCCCTCACAAGGCACATGGTTTATGATACAATTCATGATGGTTTTATTTTCAGCATGTTTTGACTTATGGACAAATTATAACTATGCTTGAGAGAGAGATGATTTTTGGATGTGATGTGTTATATGTTTTACTTATTCGGGAAGCATAATGATTATAATCAAATACTTTATTATATTTCATGTGTTTTCATTTTATTATGATGGATGTTTAAGTTGATTATATGTTATTTGGGAGTCACAAAGTGAATATCGATAACTAATAAAGGAAAAAAGGGGGCCCCACCTACTGTTATCTATTATATTCCTTCTATCTATTGAATTAATTTTCCTAACTAATATTCTAACTAGTATCCTAACCAAAGGTACTTTCAACTAACTTCAACCTCTTTTAAAAATGATAAAAGGGAGTTATAAGAAGATTGAAGGCATGAGTAGAGAGGGGGAAATAACTTTGATTAAAAGGTTTTATCTTTCCCAAAGTGAGATTCGTATCTTTATTCATTCATTTTCTGAGTTGACAAAGGGTTGAGATTCTCTCGGTGATAGTAGAAACGTATTTAAGGTGGAAATTAAAGGATCGAATAACAACATTTTTGTTTCTGATAAAAAGGTTGATCATTTGTTTCTTAATAGCCTATTCATTTTCATTGGAATCTGAATTAATTCACAAAACTAATAAAAATTATTTTTGGAGCCATAAATTGTGACATCCTTAGTTCCTAATTGATCCAATGGAATATGTTATTTTGGTTTATTTCTATGTGTGTAAATAATTATCCGTATCCTCACAAGGGTCTGAAAAAGAGGATTTCAATTGTAACTCAAATAAATATCAATAAAATTTAGGTTGGTTTTATCTCATTTTTAATCTATTTTATATCTAATGTTGACTCTTTCTTTTATTTACTCAATAACTTTATTTTTTCACTAACTGTTCATATTCAACACTTAAAATATTTTGTATTTTCTATTTTGGAGTTTGAAAAACAAAGCAATAAACACAAGCGATTATTGTTTGTGGACTATTTGATGGTTGTATAGTTAGACTTAAAAGTAGGGTAATAATCCCGCTTATTTTGCATTAGCCCGACATAGTTCAAAAATGTTAGCATAAATTTTATCACCCTTTCCATCAACATGAGATACAATATGACCCAAATATCCCACTTCCTGAACCTTAATGGCACACTTGGAAGGCTTGGATAGTTGGTTCTCTTCCAATAGTTTTAAGACCATTCCAGCAAGGTGTACATTTTCTTCCCAATATTTGATATATATTAGTATATAATCAAAAAACATTAACACAAATTTTATGAGAAAGGGTTTAAAAATAGAATTCATTGAGCTTTGAAATGTGGAAGGTGCATCTGTAAGGCCAAATGGCATCACCAAAAATTCATAATGCTTTTCCTGTGTTCTGAAGGTAGTTTTCATAATGTTTTATTTCATCATTCTAATTTGAGGATGTTAAGAACGAAGATCCAACTTGGTAAAGAAAATTGTTCCCTATAATTCATTAATGATAGGGCTATGAAACTTTAACTTTAATGGTCATCTTATTTAGCTCTCTATAATTTGGACACATACACCATGAACCTCTTTTTGGAAAACCATCACTACTGGTGCAAATATAGCATTGTGGCTAAGTTGAATGATGCTTGCATCTAACATTTCTTGAACCATATTCTCGATCTCACTCTTTGGTGCATATGGGTACATGTAGGATTTGATGTTAGGTGGTACACTTCTTGGTTGCAAGTGAATAACATTGTAATGATATTTAGTAGCTAGAAGACCTTTAGGGATATATCCAAATAGCTTGGAATGGTTGTTAATAACTTCTTAGAGATCCACTGGAATAGAGGGTATAGATGCTTGATCGTCCTGTGATCACAATTATGCAATTACACCATGGTATCCCATTTTTATCAATTTTGTCGTGTTATTATAACTTATCACTTCAGAGGGTTTCCTTGGAATACCTATGAGTTCAATTTCCTTTCCTTCTAAGGAGAATATCACGAAAAGTTTGTGAAAATTAAGATCCATTGTTCCTAGTGATTGTATCCACTGGAATCCCAGTGCAACATCAACACCACTCATTTGGATTGTGATCATTGGACTATCCAATTGTAATGTCCCCAAAAATTAAAAATTAAAATAAAAATAAAAATTAGTAGGCTAGTAAAACTACCTATGCTGAACATTATATGTCTTATGGAAATAGATTGTACACTACATGTACCAATGTTTAGTCGTAAGTTGTTCTTACGTTCTGTCATTTACTTTCAGTCAACATTATTAGTGTATTTTACTTACGATGTCATGGATCTGATTACTACTTGATTCTTATGGTTGTACTTTATTGTGTATGTGCTAGTTACTAGTTTATAGACTTCATTCATCTCTGCGTATGTTTACTTGTTAATTAAAAAATCTTAACTTAACTTTGTTTGTGGAAACAAAGTGGGCGGAGTGGCGGGACTCGTTCTCCCATGACAGTCTGAGAGGTAAAGTGTTCACTTGTATAGTAGGCTTACTTAGTTATGTTGGAACTAAGGCACCTCTTTCGCTTCGTATGCATATTTAACATAGCATCGGAGACTTATTTAAAGAGCATTGAATAACTTGATCTTAATATACCTACTGCGTGTTACTACGGTTCCTTACCGACTCAAATTTATAACAAGATAAATACTATTTTCATTAATTAGACATATCATAGCTAGATTACCTATGTGCTACTTATACTTTATGTTTCATCTTTTATATCTTAGTATATTTACATTCTATGTGTATTTTATTAAAAGTATTAACATAACCTTTGTTGATTTCTTGGCAGGTTATAAACTTGGACATAGAAATCAAACCTTGATTTTTATATATGATTAATATTTTACCATGGCATATTTCATAAGCCATGGTTCTTAAGCTTAATGCTTATGGCATATGGTAAATCAAGGTTCAAGGCTTAAGCCTATGGTTATGCGATACCCATTAGATATTATACTTGGTATTTAAACTTTGGGTTGGCATATATATTGTATGGACTATACATTACACAAAACCATGTGATATATTATATTTGTAATAAGTTTTGGGGTGGCGCGTTAACATATGGTTGAACCATATAAGATTGGGGTTTAAGTCTTTGCATGGGGATGGAAACCAACGTTAATGCATTGTTTGAAAACTATGGAGAAGTGGTTTTTGTGTCAATAGTGGACACCAAACTAGTGCCATTAATGCTCCTTGGGGATTGTGGCAGACCCAACATAGGGTTTGGCTCCCACGATGGCTTGTTATTCCATTTTGGTTGTTTGGGGTTTGGTCTTGGGTCTGTGCAGGGGAAAAATGGAGGCAACTGCTGGTTAAATGAAGGTAAGCTCTATTGTTTTTATGGAAACATTTGGTATTTGTTTCGTGACTCCACAGTTCATCCTCCTCATTCCTTGTTTTGTTTGGTGGTTTCAGGGGGTAGGGTTGGCGAAGAGCAGTGTGGCTCAAAGCTTTGTCGTTGGTTCGTAGGTGATGCCAAGGTGTAAGGTAAGCTTGTCAAACAAGCCTATGCTTGTTATCTCTCGGCCTAACTGTGTTTCATCCTCGTCGTTTGGTTTGAGGTTTCACTGTGTGGTTTCGAATTCACCTTCGGGCCTGTGTTAAGAGTCTTGGGTTTTTATATTTTGTGAGGCCTTTTGGCCATGGAGCGAAACTTTAGTGCTCTTACAGGTTCTGTGTATAAATTTATGTCATTGTAACTTGTATTTTGGATTTGGGGCTTTTATTCCTATGCAGCACCATTGCTTGCAATGGTGCCATAGCCCTTGGCACAATTGGGTAATACTTGACTTGCGTTATAGGAAATACTGTACATAATATATACTGTGTTTTTGAATTGGCAATGGTTATTACATTATATTGTGGATGTGATGAATTCATAATGTGCTATTTGTTTACTCTGTGGGTTAAATGTGGCATTCGCCTTCATTGATGGTCTGTGTATTAAGTGTTTTCATTTAGTTGTAATAGTTGACAGCGTTTGGGTTGAGTCCTTGCCATGAGTGGCATGAGCCTTCCCCAAGGCTATTGCGATAGCTCCAGATGGTTGCATTACTATCATTATTTCGTTGATTAGTATATAATGTGGATGTGTGAAAGAGCCATGGGTGCAAACCCACGATGGCTTCGTCGCTGTAGACTAACTTTTAGGGGATTGTGTGTTTGAATTAATTTGGCCGAGGCCGTGATTATGATGCAGGGGAAGAGCTTAAGTCTTACAACTTAGCTATAGCGTAAATGTTTGTTATTAAAATTATTGAGTTTAATAATATAGCCCGTGTACCCTTTGTGTATAGCATGGCCGTGATTTATTGCAAGCAAATACCATAGGGTTCAAATCATGTTCGTGGTTGATGTAAAGAGTTGTATTTTTATGTGGATGCGGGTTGGGGCTTGGATGCCCACGGGATTCAATTCCTGTCCACCCTTGTAATTACTTGGGACTGTGTAGAGATTTCGATATGGTTTATAAAATGGAAACGATTCCTGTGTATGAATTTATATTGGGGTTTTTAATATGATGGTTTTGTGGTTATGTAGTGATTAGAAATGATAGTCTACAGAATTCGTTCCTGCGACCTTATGTAATTATTGAGTGCATTAATTAATGATTATGGTATTATTTGGTTAATTGTTTTATTATGGATGTGAGCGATATTCAAATGAGACTATTCAATTTTTATGGCACAAGTTTCGATTTTGTGGATTTATGTTATAAGACTGTGGATTTAAATAATGAAAAGAGACTTGATCTTTGGACCAAAGAATGGTCACGATACTCACTCTATTCGTTGTTTATGATGATGTTAATTTTAATGGAATGCTTTAGCAATCATCTTGTATTTAAATATGTAGACCTTGGAAGGTATTTACTGGTGTATTTATCTTAGGAATAATTATAGTTTGTACTTAATTTATTAGATTCATAATTCCATTCTATAACTGTTAATGTATACTTATAGATAGTATTCTGATTTGTTTATTGTTGATGTTTATATATATATATAGTAGTTCAGTTTGTAGATAATATCTTAGGTTATCTAGGTTGTAAGTTTATACTTATAGGTATATATATAACTTACCTCTGAACTAGTTTATGTAAATCTAAAACATGCCTCTGCTGACAAATGGAAATATGTCAGTAGAGTATAAAGACCAAAGGAGCAGATAAGTAATAGATCTGGAATAAAACCTAGTTTGTACTTAACCAAGTTTCATCAGTAAAACTAATACAGGAATTAAAACTAGGGTGCAGAACCCTTGACGAACATTTGTAAATAAATTAAACTTGCAAAAGTAAACTAATAAATAAACCCTGGATAAACCTGGTATAGAAAATCACTTATAGCCTAGGGTTAATATTTTAAAATGCAAACCCTAGCAGATTTAAACAGAGAAACATATACATTGGGTTAGGAAATGCAATATAATCATTTACCTAACATAGATAGCATTTATTCTAGGAAAGTAGAATAGACAATCTAGGGCTTCATACCTATAACTTGCAGCTCTGTTAATGGCTGAACCTGCACACTCAAATAACCAACATTAACAAATCAAGGCAAATATGACCTCTATTTTTTTATGACCAAATCACTTGGGAATGACCACATTCCACCTAACCATGACCCGGAACCGTTCTTGGTTTTAATCCAGATCCCCCCAAGCTGGACTCCAACATGCAAGTATCTTAGAGCTACTAAGGTAGGGTTTCCTATCTGGTATATCAGGTCTGGATCAATTCTCCTTTTTACTTTTAGGAAAATGTTCTCCAAGAATTCTCTTAAGAGCAAAACAGGCAGAAAATGACTTCTCCAAAGGATAGATCAGAACCCCAAGCCTTTCCTTGGCTTGAGTCTTTATAGACAAACTTTTAAGTCAAAGGGGCAATTAAATCAAGAAATCTTTGATTTCTTGATTTAACCCTTTTTAAATTACTTGGGTAATTTTCAATACTTTTAACTTAGGAACTTTTAACTAGTTCCTAGTTAATACTTTTGTAGGCATTGTACTATTTATTAATCTTTTAATAATAAATAATAATTGATGGAGCTTTTCTTATTTCTTACATTTATTTATATTATTAATATATTTAATTCTTTATACATACCATGTATAAAGTACATAATAATATAACACTTGTTAACAATGTCTTTGGGCATCATATACCATGATCCCTAGACTTAATGACACTTCTTCATTAAGGTCAAGTAGGTAGATGGTTTATGTCTACTAGGCTAGGCAACTCTAAACATCCTTGCATGTTGGATTTCCCTCATATAACGTGGTAGTTCTTTAGTACTTGATGAGAAATACAGAAATTCAAAATTTCATTTAATTAGTCATAAATAAGTATGATGAGATCAATATTTTTCTCGAGTCGTTTTCACTCAGAAGTTATTAAATTCTTTTTAGTAACCCCTAGTGCTTAATAGATCCCATACTCAACACTTTAACAGGGATTTACAACTTAGTACAATTCTAGAGCTCTTCACTCGACACTAATTCTAGGATGTACTTGTACGATACACCTAGGCATACAATGGCCAAGGATCCGATGCTCCAGAGCTTATGCTCAACATCAACATGGAAGGCTCCAGAGCTTATGCTCAACATCAACATGGAAGGCTGCAGGGCTTATGCCCAACACTTCCAATTATCTTTTCATGTGTTCCAGAGCTTCTTGCTCAACCCAAAGGCAAGTACTCATGTGCTCCAGAGCTTCTCGCTCAACACAAATCATCAATCACTCATGTGCTCTAGAGTTCCTCGCTAAAAACAAATCATCAATCACTCATGTGCTCCAGAGCTCCTCGCTCAACACAAATCATCAATCACTCATGTGCCCTAGAGATTCCCACTCAAAACAAAACATCTCATCAATCATGTGCTTCAGGGTCCACGCCCAACACAAACAAGCAGATATGTATATCATCAATAATTGGCTTACGCCCAATATATTAAACAAATCATCATGTTCATATGCAATGGGGTCTTCGACCCAATATATAAAAAATAAAACATCAAGATAATCATCATAATCAATAGGCACATGCCTATAAGTGTTAGATCCAAAATTTAGGATATTACATCCCTCCCCGCTTAGAACAACACCGATCTGGTGTTCTAGGGACTCGAAATGACATCATGAAACAAAGCGGGGTAAGCCTTTCTCATGGTGGCTTCATTCTCACAAGTAGCCTCATCAGCCTCAAAGTGCTTCCATTGCACTTCCAATTGGACTACGGTGCGCTTCCAAAGCTGCAACTTTCTCTTGTCTAGTATATGAATAGGCTCAAGGGAAAACTCCCCTTCAGGTTCCACCTATAATAGTGACCAATCAACAACATGTTTAGTATCATAAACTTATTTCTCTAACAAAGATGCATGGAAATCATTATGGACTCTTACATGCGCGGGTAATGCTAGTTCATATGCCACTAGCCCTTTCTTGGCCAGTATTTCAAAAGGTACAAAAAATCTAGGTGCTAACTTACCACACCTACCCAAGCTCAACGAGCTTCGTTTGGCTTTTACTTTCAAGTAAACATGATCGCCTATTTGAAAGTCGTTATCTTTTCTTTTCCAATCCGTGTAACTTTTATGGCAGTCTTGTGCTTCCTTCAGGTTCACCTAGATCTTGGTAACCAACTATTCCAAGTCCATCAACAAATCAAGCCCTAACATGAGTCGATCCACCGGCCTATCCCAACTAACCGGTGTTCTACACTTCCGTCCATAGAGTACCTCAAAGGGACTCATCTTGGCAGAAGTATGATAACCATTTCTATACTCAAACTATGTGAGATGTAGGTAATCCTCCCACTTTGTGGGGTTGTTCATGACATACATCCTAAGCATGTCCTCACCAATCTAGTTTACTCTCTATGTCTGCTCGTCTGTCTACGGGTGATATGCAGTGCTAAAGTTCAACTGTGTCTCCAATACGGAGAATAAAGATCTCCAAAAGTTTCCTGTAAACTTAACATCTCAATCCGAGATGATTGCCTTGGGTATCCCGTGCAATATAAATATCTCCTTCAAGAAGATATCAACAATGTTCACTACTTTGTAGGTTGACTTCACAGGAATGAAGTGTGTTGCTTTCGACAACTTGTCGATGACCATAAAAATAGAATCATTTTTCTTACTTTTCGGTAAACCGGTGATGAAATACATACTAATGACCTCCCACTTCCATTCCGAAATGGGTGACAGCTGCAACAATCTTGCAGGATGTTGATGCTCAGCTTTGACTAGCTAACATTCCTGACATTTCACAATAGACATTGCAATGTCGGCCTTTAACTTAGGCTAGAAAAAGTGTCTCTTGACAGCGGATATCATCTTTTTATATCTCGGGTGCCCCGAGTAGGGTGCCCAATGAAATTCCATGAGGATGCTGGACCAAATGTCCCCTCCTACTGGAACATACAAACGATCCTTCGACCATAGCAGTCTGGATTCGTCTACCTTGTATTCTTTTTGTTGTTGAAACAACCTGTCCTCCTAGAATTTCTGGAGGATTTCCACATAGAAGGGGTCAACTCTATTGGCCGCTCTAATCCTTTCATGCAAATCTGCATCGCTTTGACTCAAAGTCAACTCATATATCATATGAGTTCGTCGGCTCAAAGCATTGACAACCTTATTCTCTTTTCCATTAATGTGCTTTAGCTCAAAATAGTAATCACTAAGGAAAGCCAACAACCTGGCTTGCCTTGCATTCAGATCCAATTGATCGAATAAATATTTCAGACTCATTTTGTCTGTCTTCAGAAGGAACTTCATTCCCATCAGGTAGTGCCTCAACATCCTCAAAGCGTGGATGATGGAAACTAACTCAAGATCGTGCGTAGGGTAATTCTGCTCATTTTGTTTTAACTTTCGTGATTCATAACAGATCACGTGATCGTTCTACAAGATAACTCCTCCAAGTCCTTGCTTGCTTACATCTGTGCAAACAACGAAATCCCCATCGGGATCCACAATTCATAACACCGGTGCGGTCATCAAAAGCTTCTTGAGCTTTTAAAAACTTTCTTCGCACTTAGCGATCTATAAGAACTTACTTGCTTTCTTCTACAAAGTGGTCATAGGGAAAGCGATCCTCGAGAAGTTCTCAATGAACTTTTGATAATATCCTGCTAATCCCAAAAAGGACCTAATGTCAGTGACACTAGTAGGGTTAGGCCAATCCTTTATGGCTTGTTGAGGCCTAGAAATTCGCAGCCAACAACAGAAAGGGATTCTCCCCAGTCAACGTTCCCAACTAGCCCGTGACTGTTTGGTGTAGGGAATCCGTCCGGTTTGCGGTTCGGCTACCGTAGGTCAAGTAACAAAAACAAAAGGTTTTACCGGTTGCGGCCCGATCCACCGTGGATATTTTTGTATTTTTTGACTTAAGTATGATATGCAAGTGCCTATTTAACATGCAGATTGACGTAGAATACGAGGAGCGGTCACAATGTGATGTGCTGGTTCTTACCTCTCGTCTTAAACTCTCTCGCATCTAAATCACACATAGCAAGAAATTACAACTAACTACCTAACCTATCCCTAGGGAGCAAAGTTATCATTCATTAATGAGTAATGTAATTTGTACATGCATTATGAAAAATCACAGATAGCTGATACTTCTTCCAAAACACATGAACATTAAAAGATATTTGAACAACCAGATAGCCAATTGTTTATGAACAACATTCATTACTCATAGTGGAAATCTTCATAAAATAAACCGGAGAACATTCATAGAAGAACATAGGTTCAAAGAGTTAGAACGGTCTCACAGTTAATGGACATAAAGCTGAAAACAAAATAGTTCCTCTTCAACAAATCCATAGCACAACATTTGAATATTCCACCAAGCTTTCTCCAACAGGCAAACTGTAATTATCTATTGCAAAAGGAAATAGTTCTTCTTACAATATGTCTTCACAAATCTAACTGGGAAAAAGTCCCTAGTAACTTCTAACTTTCAAATATTTAAACAAAATCAGTAGACCGCTTGGGTTCCCCCCCCCCAAACGTGTGACTCTTCGGTTCTTCGATCGTTTCATATTCCTCCTTTTCATCTTTTCTGCGCAAGCTCATTATTAGCTGAGTAACTGACGGACTTTTCAGATCTGCGTATTTTTTTGCTTTCGATTTTGTCTTTTCCTTCGCTTGTCTCCCTTGCAACCCTGCCGGTTTCGATTTGATTTTTTACAAAACTATCAAGCTACGCCTTCACACCGTGGTCGCCCCAACAGTCCCTTGAGTTCTACCTGCAATCAATTACTGTGCGTCATTAGTTGGAATGGCATTTTAAAACATTAACTTAAACCACCTGAAATGGCTAATCCACAAGAAAACGGCCAGGCGCATCCCTTAATCTGAGAAGTTTAACAAACGAAAGAGTTTTGACTAAGCCTCAAGCGGGAAAGTTCTAAATCAGAAGTCAAAAGGCTTTTACATCGGAAGCTGAATGACTTTCCCAGCCGCAACGGCGGAAGAGACACGGGCTAAAGACATGTGACGCGGGTGGGAAAAAAATTTAGTCGGAAGGATATCGACATCGGACGCGAAAAGGATTTCCTAGCCACAACAGCGGAAAAGGAAAGGTTAAGGATACGCGACCCGCGGGCGGGAAAACTCTTAATCGGAAGTCGGAAGGCTTTTACATCGGAAGCTGAATGGCTTTCCTAGCCGCAACGGCGGAAGAAGAAAAGATACAGGCAAGCGATCAAAAGACCAATACGCATCGGCAGTCGGAGCACTTTATGCTTCGGGTGCTAAGTCGCTTTGGGAGCCGCAACGGCGGAAAAGGAAATAACAAATCCTTCCGATGTAAACCAAAAGATCAGCCGATTTGAGAAAATGTGTCGAAGAAAACTTAGAAGCCAAGTCTTATTATTTTGCCGCAACGGCGGGATTCAAAACGAATAGACGTCCGAAAAAGGAAAAGCATTTCGTCGCCGCAACAGAAGAAGCCCGAGACTTACGGGGCCGTCAAAAGCAACGAAGCGAGAGCAAAACCAAACAGTGATCGAGAGAAATTGCGATTTGCCATCCGCAACGGCGGAAGGAGAAGTGATATAAGTTCCGATGCCAAAACACAAAAGCAGCCGATGTGAAAACAAACAAATCGGAAAGGAAGTCGAAGTCAATACCGATTATCCATCCGTAACGGCGGGAGGGAAAGCAAATACCTTCCGATTCAGCCATAGATTCTGTCAATTAAAACCAACGTATCGGAAAGAAAATTCGAAGTCAAGACTCGCTATTTTTCCGCAACAGCGAAAGCTTTAACCAAACAAATTTCCGATTCCAACAAGCTGAAAATGCATCCAAAGGTAGCGATAAAGTTTGATCAAACATTAGATTGCTTCAAGCATCAGAGGAGGAATCAAAACAATTGGTAGATCAATCCCAGCACTTAGAATTCTTTCTGGAAATTTATTGAATTAACTCAAGGAAAAAGAACTAATCCAAACAAAAGGAGGGTCCCAAATTTTTTGGAATTTGGGAAAAATGTTGCAGCTGCAACAATTGGCGACTACCTGGTGAACCCCAGATTTCTGAATTAACTCTTTCCCAGTTCAAGACCGTCTAGATGAAAGCTGAAATCTTCTAGATGTCTGTATCCCTAAGCAGGCCAAATCATGCATTTAGATCATTAAGAAGAAGTTCATTCTTTGGGGAATGGTAACATCAGAAATATTGCAAGTCTGAATAACTCTTTTGAGACCTGATAAGTGAGATTTATTTTTCCCATCCTTAGGTAGTTTGTAGCTTTGACACCACAAGATTGTAACAGATAGTAAACACCACTATCCTTTTGTTCCTCATTCCCATGCCAACTGCACTTTTGTGCTAATTGAACTTTTAGTTCTTTTGAGTCCTCCATCTGCCTTTCTTTCTGAATTTTATTCAGGCTCCTCTATCCATAGTGTCCTTTTGTGTGAGAGAAGAATTGGTTTTTTATCTCACGGACGGAGAGGAACTTTGGCAATTTTGAGATTCATGCTTTTTAAGCTTTGCTTTGATATGTATTGTTTCTTTTTAAGAATTTTTGACTCTTGATAGCTTTTAACTTTTCTAAAATCATGGCATGGGATCATTTATATATGATATATCGTTTACCCTGCTTCCTTTCCATGGGTCTTTTGCTGTCACCCCCTTCGACATTTAAGATGTGAAATGGATGGAGCCTCGAAATAGTATTCCAGACCCTTTTTACTTCTGATTTATTTACAGGGGTTAAGTAGGACTTTAATGAATGCATGGCCAGTTAGGAACACTGCTACTAGAAGACATTCTATACTTTAAAAGCACATTCTTTTGCTCAAGATTTCAGTTAGTTAAGAACCCTGATGTTTCCATTGCAACCAAAAGTTTGCCTCTTTATTCAAAACCAAAAGGACTACTTACAAAGCAGTAAAAATAAAGAAAACAACATCAAAGCAATACACAAAGAAAAGGTATCAAGCATCGAAGAAAACAACATTGATTTATTTATGTACAAAGCAAAAGAAAAGAAAAATTTTGCCCACTCCTGAAAATCTTTAATCCTGGGAAGTTAAGGGGTGGGCTGGATTATAGACATGAGCTATCTAACCATGGTCTAGCTGTGTTGTTTTTGAAATTGAGCACATGTCTAATATCCTACAGTCATCATTTTCAGCCTGAGGAAGTTGAAGGAGCTCAGGTTGAGTGTCAATCATAGAACTGGTCTTTCTTGAGGTCTGATGTCTTAGCTTAAGCTCAGTTAGATAATTTCCCACAACAGAATCAGCAGATTCATTACCCTCTTCCAGTCCAGTGACATTGTGCTTCATGTAGGACTCTCTTAAAATCTTAATCAGGTTTGGGCTACCCTTCTGAGGCAACCACAAGTGTGACCAGTCTGAAGCAAAGTACCCATCTAGTCGAGCTGACCAATCTTGATTCAAAATCAATCCATAGCCATCAGGTATGTCTGCTACTACAATGTTAAGGTACTGACATATCTTTTTATTTGCAGACAATCGAATCAAAACATTCTTCATCTCCCCCACTACTTTGACACTAGTCTTGTCTAGTTGATTGACGTCCCAATCAGTAGGTTTTGGCTGCCCATTAATTTTTTTGCAGATTGCAAGAGGCATAACATTCATCGATGATCCAGAGTCCACCAGACAATTATGCACCTTATGGTTCAAAATTTCCAGAGTTAAAAGGAAAGGTGGGGTGCTAGTTTTCCTTTCCCCAGTTGATTCGACTTTTTCTTCCACAGGTTGGTTTTCGGTGGGTGTCTCCTCTTTAACTTCCTTAACTTTTTCAGCACTTCCTTCCTCAACATCTTCCACAGGTTTGACAGTCTCATTGCTCGGCTCTGCCTCCTAGTTGAGGGTAGTGGCTTCAGGTGTTTTGTCTTCAACATTCACTTCTACTTGTCTCTTGACCTTCTCCTGCAGTTTTTTAATCTTCGAAATTATTGCATTGTCCTTAATTGTTAGGTTCTTATCTTTTGTTGTTGTAGGTGTGTATTGAGATTTGAGAGTGCTCTCTTCAATGTCAAAAAGCGAGACACCATCCCATGAAAACATGGTATCCTCACCTTGTTTCTCTATGGTCTATTTTTTTCCTCCTTCTTCATCATTGTCTTCAGTCAATTTAGAGTTCAGCAACTTATTCATCACCAATGACATTGAATTCAACCATTGAGGGCACTTCTTTTCAGAGTGAGGTTGCTGGTGAAAAGTACAGAAATTATCCCCCCCTATTTCTGTTATGTTCATTGATGCTAAATTTGGTGGAGGGACTTGCCATTGGTTGTTATCCTCCCTTTTTTGGTAGTGGGGTTTATAAGTTTTCTAAACTTCCTTTTCTCTCTCCATATCTATTATTCGGTTAGATAGCTTCTGAAGCATTGTCATCATTCCCTGATAATCATGTGATTGTTCATGTTTAGGTTTAGACAACAATAAAGCTCTTCTATTTGTAGTTTTCTCTCCAGATAAATCAGGATAATCTTCTACACTTTCCCTTTCAGCCTCTACCCTTTCTGCCTCTTCATAAGTCTTTACCAATGTATGTTTAGCTTTCATCTTGGCAAACATGGCCAGCTCAGGTCCTAGGGCTGAGGTATAATATTCAATTAAGACCTTGTCTGAGGGTCTGTCAGCTTCAGAAAAGTTCTTTAGGTATATTGAAAATATTTAAGTGAAACTATGTACCTTCTCGTTCTTCTCTTTTCTTAACAAACCAAGACCCTTCATCAATGAGGCATGTGTTTTTTGGGCTGTGTATTTACTTCTAAAAACCCTTTCAAAGGTGTCCCAATCAGGAATAGAGTTTGTAGGCAAGCCGAAATACCAGGATGTTGCTGCTCCTTTCAGGGTGCGTGGGAACAATCTACAGACCACATCTTCATACTCCCCAGCCCTTAGCCCTTCTAATGATAAATAAAAGCTTTGCAAGTGGTCATCTACAGTAGTCCTTTCCTCGGGGTCAAACTTAAGCAACAGCTTGTCAAAGGTTTGAGGTAGGTCATGCAAAGGAGGCGTGAAGTTCAAAGGTGATATAGCTCTCCATGCCGGCAGAGGTTTGGGTTAATTTACATTTATGCCAGCCATAGGCACAGGTATAAGAACAAGAGTCTAAGCAAAAAGCAATGTAGGATGAAACCAGGTTTACCTGCTTCAATGGTAGAGCAAATTGTTAAGTCCACTTTGATCAGGTTCAAAGCTCCCAGATATCTGCTGGTAGGGTAATCTTGGGAAATTAAGTTTCCACGGCCAGCCATGCACTGGCGGCCCTCCTTCTAGCGCCAGAACTGTTGAGGCCTGGAAATTCGCAGGCAACAACAGAAAGGGATTCTCCCCAGTCAACATTCCCAACTAGCCCGTGACTGTTTGGTGTAGGGAATCCATCCGGTTTGCGGTCCGGCTACCGTAGGTCAAGTAACAAAAATAAAAGGTTTTACCGGTTGCGGCCCGGTCCACCATGTATATTTTTGTATTTTTTGACTTAAGTATGATATGCAAGTGCCTATTTAACATGCAGATTGACGTAGAATACGAGGAGCGGTCAGAA